>CM056059.1:80890919-81263419 GCA_029574335.1 Rana kukunoris
CAAAGAAATTATATCATGTATTGCAGAAGATGGGACATTAATAATAATTCATGTTTGCAGGATGTCTGGAGATATCACAAGCTGTGGCTATTCAATATGGGCACACATGCTTTTGAAAGGTGTTAATTGCATCTACTCCTAGACATTACATTGTCTATGGTACAAAGGTGTTCTTAATTGACATCTGTTACACAGGAGAGGGACATTACAAGCTTATTCAATGCTTATCTCCGGCTATTGAAATGTTAAGTGAGGTTGGCTCTTCAATGTGTGGACACATTCTGTGGAAAGGTGTTAATTTCATCGGGGCCTGAAAGACCTTTTGATTGTGTGATTCATTGTGTTTAAAACAATGTGTTAAAGTCTCCATTCAGATATACTGAATTAGCATGTCAATTATGTTTAGGAATGTATTGATGCCCAGGTGTCAGAGACAGTATGTCTATCTAGATAATGTGGATTGAGGTCAAGGCATTGTGTAATTGTAGTTTGGAATGTGACAGATCTGTCAGTATCGGTGCCGAAAATGTCTGCTAGATAATTAGCCCCAGTGTGAATAGGGGGGTGGAGATTTCATTGTCCTGTGATTGGCTGTAACATCTTGTACTGTATAAAAAGCTGAGAAGAAACCAATAAAGTGTTCATATCTTTGGAAGCAAGTACAGAGCAGAGTCTCGTCTTGATTATGGGAATTGATATGGATCGTGTATGTAGGATTGTCGGAGTGTGTCAGATAAGCTTGTCGTGGTTGGATGGAATTTCGTAAACGGTGGTGACTGTTACAACTATGTCCTGGCAGAACATTTTCCTTGATCCACCCTGTTTTGTGTGGATGCAGATTTTTTTTTGTGTAAGGCCAGCTTAAAGTGATTGTAAAATCTTGTTTAAGAAAACAAACATACATGTCATACTACCTGCTCTATGCAGTTTGTTTTGCACAGAGCAGCCTGGATGATAGTCCTCTTCTCAGGTCCCTCTTTTGTGTTTCTTTCCCTTCCCTCCTGACAAGTGCCCCCCCACAGCAAGCAGCTTGCTATGGGAGCACCTGAGCCGTGTCACAGCTCCCTGTGTCCATTCAGACACGGCTGTGACCTGGCCCCTGTCTTTTCTCTCTCTCTCTCTCTCTCTCTCTCTCTCTCTCTCTCTCTCTCTCTCTCTCTCTCTCTCTCTCTCTCTCTCGGCTGACACCAGCAGGAGCCTATCGAGCAGCAGTGCTGTCTCAGCCAATGAGGAGGGTAGTCCCAGGCAGCTTAGACACTCCTGCAACATTGCTGTCTTCAGCTTGCTATATTCTTTAGAATTCTGACCTCGGATTAGAATTTTTACTTCCTCTTTCATTAGTATGAGTGGATTCTTGGCATACACTGGGGGACAGCTGATTGGAGGAAAGATGCACACCCCCTCCACATAGGTAGAGGAAGGAAGATACTTTTCAAAGCTGTGCTGTGACCAGACCAGCTCTCTGCTAATCTATTTATAGCAACCTCCCACAGCACACATTTCAGACTGGTTTTATGTTGGTTGACAGAAAACTTGTTAGAAGTTATCATGCTGATAACAGAGAAACGAAACAGCAGAAACACACGGGACTTGGATCTTTGAAGATAGATAAATAAACACTACAGATATACAGTGCCTTGCGAAAGTATTCGGCCTCCTTGAACTTTGCGACCTTTTGCCACATTTCAGGCTTCAAACATAAAGATATAAAACTGTGATTTTTTTTGTGAAGAATCAACAACAAGTGGGACACATTCATGAAGTGGAACGAAATTTATTGGATATTTCAAACTTTTAACAAATAAAAAACTGAAAAATTGGGCGTGCAAAATTATTCAGCCCCTTTACTTTCAGTGCAGCAAACTCTCTCCAGAAGTTCAGTGAGGATCTCTGAATGATCCAATGTTGACCTAAATGACTAATGATGATAAATAGAATACACCTGTGTGTAATCAAGTCTCTGTATAAATGCACCTGCACTGTGATAGTCTCAGAGGTCCGTTTAAAGGGCAGAGAGCATTATGAAGAACAAGGAACACACCAGGCAGGTCCGAGATACAGTTGTGGAGAAGTTTAAAGCCGGATTTAGATACAAAAAGATTTCCCAAGCTTTATACATCCCAAGGAGCACTGTGCAAGCGATAATATTGAAATGAAAGGAGTATCCGACCACTGCAAATCTACAAAGACCTGGCCGTCCCTCTAAACTTTCAGCTCATACAAGGAGAAGACTGATCAGAGATGCAGCCAAGAGGCCCATGATCACTCTGGATGAACTGCATAGATCTACAGCTGAGGTGGGAGACTCTGTCCATAGGACAACAATCAGTCATATACTGCACAAATCTGGCCTTTATGGAAGAGTGGCAAGAAGAAAGCAATTTCTTAAAGATATCCATAAAAAGTGTTGTTTAAGTTTGCCACAAGCCACCTGGGAGACGCACCAAACATGTGGAAGAAGGTGCTCTGGTCAGATGAAACCAAAATCAAACTTTTTGGCAACAATGCAAAACGTTATGTTTGGCGTAAAAGCAACACAGCTTATCACCCTGAACACCCCATCCCCACTGTGAAACATGGTGGTGGCAGCATCATAGTTTGGGCCTGTTTTTCTTCAGCAGGGACAGGGAAGATGGTTAAAATTGATGGGAAGATGGATGGAGCCAAATACAGGACCATTCTGGAAGAAAACCTGATGGAGTCTGCAAAAGACCTGAGCCTGGGACGGAGATTTGTCTTCCAACAAGACAATGATCCAAAACATAAAGCAAAATCTACAATGGAATGGTTCACAAATAAACATATCCAGGTGTTAGAATGGCCAAGTCAAAGTCCAGACCTGAATCCATTCGAGAATCTGTGGAAAGAACTGACAACTGCTGTTTACAAACGCTCTCCATCCAACATCACTAAGCTCAAGCTGTTTTGCAAGGAGGAATGGGCAAAAATGTAATTCTCTCAATGTGCAAAACTGATCGAGACATACCCCAAGCGACTAACAGCTGTAATCGCAGCAAAGGGTTGAGCTACAAAGTATTAACTTAAGGGGGCTGAATAATTTTGCACGCCCAATTTTTCAGTTTTTTATTTGTTAAAAAAGTTTGAAATATCCAATAAATTTCGTTCCACTTCATGATTGTGTCCCACTTGGGGTTGGTTCTTCACAACAAATTACAGTTTTATATCTTTGTTTGAAGCCTGAAATGTGGCAAAAGGTCGCAAAGTTCAAGGGGGCCGAATACTTTCGCAAGGCACTGTATGTGCCCAGGTCAGATTTCATGAATCTGGTTTACATCCACTTTAAGATAGAAAAAAAACTTCTGTGTGCAGCAGCCCCTCATACTTACTTGAGCCTGTCTTTATCAAACAATGTTGCAGGAGTGTCTAAGCTGCCTGGGACTCTCCTCCTCTGAGACAGCAGCCTGGCGCAATTGACTCCCACTGTTGTCAATCACAATGTCTGAATGGACACAGGGAACTGTGGCTCAGCTCAGGTGCCCCGATAGCAAGCTACTTGCTGTCAGGGCACTCTTTAGGAGGGAGGGGCCAGGAGCACAGAAGACGGACTCGAAAAGAGTAGGATCCGGACTTCTCTGTTCAAATCCACTGCACAGAGGAGGTGAGTATAACATGTTTGTTTGTAAAGTCTTGTGTTTTTTTTGTTTTTTTGTATCACTTTAAAAGTCCCATTATCAATTCTGTATGTATTGTTTTTTTCTCATGGAATAGTAAAAGGGGTGTTGGTGCCATGATTATGTAGTCCCAATTTTTTTTTTTATGAAAAATGTATTAAAATGTAAGTCCCAATTTGATTGGTAAATTTTGAATAGTAACACCATCAATGCTAGTAATGAAGTAATGTATTACATAGATAATTGGCAAGGTATTAAATTGCTGAACACAAATGAAATGAGAGACTGATTCAGACTGTTTACATAAGTGCAAAACCCATGTAATTGGAGTATAATCTGTGTGAAACTATGAAAAACACATCAAGTTATTTTTATTACAAACTGCCCCAGCAATTTCCTTGCAGTTTAAATGTAAACATTTTGTTCTGTTTTCCAGATTCGGGACAATTTAGGAATCTCTATGGATAATCAGTATTCTCCTCCCCCACCTGTACTTATCCCACCCCTGAGGATTCTTACCCCCTGGCTTTTTAAGGTAGACTGAATACTTTCTTTGTTGTATCGATAATCCTCTATTATACATAATCATTTTATGTTCTATGTGAAAGCAATTTAGACATTTCTATTGATGATTTGTTTTAAAGTACACCATAGATTACAGGACCTATGAGTTTTTTTTTAGAGAAACCAGACATTACAAAATGTTGGAGCTGTGTTCTTGTCTGTTTGAAAGATGTGTTGGTGTAGTTATGTGAGGGAGTCCAAACTTCAAATGCTTAGTCACAAAAGACACCCTGAGATTTAAAGCTTTGAACAGGTGAAAGTAGCTTAATCCATATGTAAATATTTATCATTTTTAAAGGGGTGTTCCAGCCACATTTAGTGTTTATTAAAAGTCAGCAGCTACAAAAAGTGTAGCTGCTGGCTTTTAATAAACACACACTCACCTGCTCCATGATCCAGCGACGCGCCGGCCGGGGGGTCCGCTCCTCTCCCCCCCCTCCCCGCCCGGTGTCTTCATCCTAAGTGTGGGCACCCGACCGTGACAGCGCTGCCCGTGGTCGACGCTGATTGGTCGGCGCTGCCCATGTGACAGCGCCGACCATATGGAATGCTCCAAACCGCCCCTCCTAACGGGGTACATTTGGGAGACTCAGCTGCAGGGATTTCTAAGCCCTGAGTCCCCTGAGGCTATTCCGGGGCTCAGAATGGGAGTTTGCTGTGATCCAGGTCAGCGCGATTGGGGTGGGGGGAAGTTTGGGGTCTTGTATAAGCGAGCCCAGCGTGTCTTGGTATAGCAAGCTAGAACTATTAGCAGAAACAAGTACACATGGGTGACAACACTGTCACGATGAGAGCAGACGGTACATAATGTTGTCAACCTATTTCATGGTGAAGGTGTAGTTGGCAGGTATTTTAGAAGCATGTTTGTGTTCCATATTTATTACAGATAAGCACTGGATTTCTATTGTGTTTTTATTTTTTTGTTGCACTTTGGTATAACTTGCCGCCAGGCTGTTTTTTGCTTGGAAGACGGGGGGGGCATGTGGCAAAAGGTCGCAAAGTTCAAGGGGGCCGAATACTTTCGCAAGGCACTGTATTTTAAAGTGGTTGTATAGGGTTTTTTTTTTACTTTTACCTACAGGTAAGCCTATAATAAGGCTTACCTGTAGGTAAAAAAAATATCTCCTAAACCTTTACGGTTTAGGAGATATTCCCCTTGCAACTAGCCGCTGAATGCAGCGGCGCATGCGCACTGAGGATTTTCGGCTTAAGGCCCGGCAGCCTTACCTTGCGCGGGAGTAACGTTATCGCTGGAGCCGCAAAACCTGGAAGACACACCGAGGGGATATGTCATCTCCCTCGGCGTGGACCGGCAGCGGTACCGAAGCCTTGTTCCAAAGTATGTATTTTATAATGAGCTAGTATGCGGTGCAAATTTTTTTAGCCTATACAACCGCTTTAATGCATAGAATGTATTAAGATGAAAAACTTTCTGGCTTTACAACCACCTTAAAGTGATATTAAAGTTTAAATTTTTTTTAAAATAACAAACACATCATACTTTCCTCCACTGTGCAGTTCGATTTTCACGGAGTGGCCCCGATCGTCCTCTTCTGGGGTCCCACGGTGGCTCTTGCGGCTCCTCCCTGCATTAGATAACCCCCTCTGGGAAGCGCCTGAGGGGGTTGCCTTGCGGGCGCGCTCCTGTGTCATACACTCTGGCTTCCATAGATGCAGAGTGTATGACTCGGCCGCGTCATTGGTTTTGATTGAGAGCAGCGGAAGCCAATGGCTGCGCTGCTATCTGTCTATCCAATGAAGAGCCGAGAAGCCATGGAGAGAGCGACGCGGGATCGTGCCCACGGATATTCGGGGGTCAGGTAAGTAAAACGAGGGGAGCCGGACAGTGTAAGGTGTTTTTTCACCTTGATGAGGGTTTACAACCCCTTTAATCTTTCTCAAACTTGAGCAAGTCAAACTAAGTAAACAATGAATATGTCACTTCAAGGCTTTCTCCAAGCAAAAATGACCACAGAGTTGGGCAAATAAAACAATTAGGTGGGTTTTTTTTTTTTTTTTTTACAGAGATTATTTAGAGCAGATTTTCTCAACCAGGGTTTCTCCAGTAGTTCCTTGGGTAGTTAAAGAATCATCTCCTTTCTACAGTGGCCACCAATGTAAGGGGGCAATTTTCCACTGATCTCAAATGTGACAGAATACCTATACACTGACCTCTCCAATGTAAGAGAGGCTTTTCTACCTAAAACCAAGGTCAAGTTGGCTATACATGCTTAATTTATTTCTATCGGGCAGTCGGCTGAACAATGGATGGATGTATTCCCCTATGGCATATATTTGAGGTGGATGTCGTAACCCTCCCCGCTGTCCTTGTATTCTGACAGTGAAGTAGTCAAGTGGGCTCCTCTATTGTCAAAATATACTGATCGGTCCTGCAGGGCTAATCGAACCAAATTTTTTCAACAAGCCCCTTTGTGAGTCTTTTATTTAATATTTTACACAACTTTCAGTAACGATAGCATGAAAATAATTGGTGAATATAGGCAGCTAAATATGCTAATCTTGACTTTTCCTTTAAAAGTAAAGCATGATCCCCCTCCATTTACTGAGCTTTCATATTGCTCAGTGTGTGTATTAGGTTAACTTTAAAACTTGTATTACTGTGTGAAATCTTGCCATTCTTGTGTTTCAGGCCACAATGCTGCCAGAAAAATACAAACAAGGGAAACTTCATGCTTACAAATTAATCTGTAAAATTATGACGAGACGGCAGGACGTGTCTCCAAACCGGGACTTCTTAACGCACTTTTTTAATATTATGCACTGTGGTTTACTCCATACTGACCAGGTACCCACTTTTCTGTCCTAGCTTTGATTGTATGCAACATGTATGGCTTTAGTGCAAGTTATACGGAACTGGATATTTTGTTGTTACTTTAAATCATTCTAATTAGCCTGATATCAGCAATACAACCCAAAAAAGTGGTTACCTAGCATTACTGATGTATTTCGTGTGGTCTTTTACCAAATTGTAAATCTCTTTTTAAGATTAGAAGAGAAAAATAGAACTTGTGGTGAGGGGACAGTACAAATCCTACTTCCATTATGCAATGGGAGCCTCTGACTGGTATAAATAACTAAGTCATATACACACACAATCTCTTAGATTATTGGGTTCTGAGCTGCAGGCTTAGCTACTCTGACATTGGAAGCATCAAGGCTCAGTTCTTTGTTAAAACTGAATTCTGTACCCCTTAACAGTCTCGATAGAGGAGGTACTGTTCTGGCTCTTTGAGGCCGATTAAGCTTAGGCTTCATAACTAGACTTGAGCAGACACCTGGATGTTCAGGTTCAACCGAACTTCGAAAAAAAGTTCGGGTTCGGGACCCGACCTTGAACCTGAACCCCATTGAAGTCAATGGGGACCATAACTTTTGAGTACTAAAATGTCTCTAAAAAAGTAATGGAAAGGGCTAGAGGGCTGCAAATGGCAGCAAAATGTTGGTAAGAGCATGGCAAGTACTCTGCAAACTGTGGATGGGGAAATAACTTAATGGGTGTTTTTTGAATAGCACAATAGAAGAACAGTATCTAAAGGGTGTATCTCACGTACAGATATGCAGAAAACGCACCAAAAAAAAATTATTTTCCCTAAATGGGTGTTTTTTTGAATAGCGCAATAGAAGAACCGTATCTAAAGTGTTTATCTTACACGTACAGATATGGAGAAACACTGCAAAATATATTTTTTTGCCCTTAATGGGTGTAAGGTTGCTGGTTCAACTAGACCCGGGTCTTAAGGACAATTTGAATGTATGGAAAGTCCTCAATGCATTGCCCAGTCAAAAACATCCACACGCACTCATGGTATGTCCAAGACGAGTTAATTTCTCATGCGTACTTGTACACAATCATATACAAGAAGGGACGCTCCTGTCCCAGCCAATCATATCTTATTTATAAGGTTATACAAGTAATACTCGTCGCAATTATACATCGTGCATAAGCAATCTTCTTTGTACCCTAGCTTATCTATTGTTGATGTTCTACAAGTTATGTACGTCATAATAACACAATAACATAGCTAAGGTCCCTAGCTTCCTAGAAGCTCAAGGATTACATATTAAATACATTTTAGGATACAAGCATTAATTACTAAGGGGGAACTCTAGCAAGCCTTATGCATTACTAATATAGGGGAACTATAGCCTATCAATCATCGAGATCTATGGGGGAACGCTAACCGCCTTTCAATGGGTGTTTTTTGAATAGCACAATAGGAGAACAGTATCTAAAGGGTGTATCTCACACGTACAGATATGGTGGAAACACTGCAAAAAAATTTTTTTTGCCCTAAATGGATGTTTTTGAATAGCACAATAGAAGAACAGTATCTAAAGGGTGTATCTCACAGCAGTAACATATGCAGTGCTGGTGTCATTTTGATCTCTGAAGCAGGACTGACTATCTATTTCTCTTCCTAAAACCAACACCAGGAAACTTTCCCTAAAGTATCTAAAGCAAAGTGACTTGCTGTGCTATATAGATCGCTGAGTAATTTTGATTTCTAAAGCAGGACGGAGTCTCTTATCTAATTCTCTCCCTCAGAGCAGCAGCAGCGCCAGCCTTTTCCTACCCTATCTAAAGCAGAGTGATGTGCTGTGCTATGTGCCTCTAGCTTATATAGAGGCTGGGTCACATGCTGCACTGGCCAATCGCAGCCATGCCATTAGTAGGATATAGCTGTACAAGTATCAGAATAGCTGTACAAGTATAGGCTTCAGAAGCCTTACTCCGTCTGAGGTGTCTCGGAAACCATGGGGATTTGATGCATATGTTTTGGTGCTGCCCCAAACTGTTCAGATACTGGAAGGAGGTAGTAACTGTGGCTAACTTGGTATTTGACGCCTGTATTTCCCCCACTCCTTTAACATGTGTTTTGGATTGGTTGGAGATTCCAGGAAATGGTACTCTTTTGCCCATAATATAGGCCATCTGCCTTTTATTGCAAAAAAAATAATACAGTGGATTAATAAAGTTTAATTCCAGTCTTTATTTAGAGAAATTAATTAACTTAACATAGGGGTTGCCCACAAAAATTTGAACAAAGCATATTCCTCTGTAGTGTGCACTTGTCTTAATCCAGAGCACTGATGTCTGCATGAAGTTTTCCTGACTCACGGAGGGAGAGGAGAAGAAAGGGGGAAGCAAAAGAAAAAGGAAGGAACACAATATAATCTCACAGAATAACGAGAGTGGTGGTGGGTGGAAGAGGAGGAGTAAGGGGGTTACAGTTTTGACAGCCATGCCTCTATATCGTCTCATCCCACTGTAGTGCGCGTAGACACAGCCTACATGAAAGTTGCAACAATGCTCTGGATTCAGGAGGTGTGCAGCATTGTTGCCGTATCATTACACAAAACTGCATTAGGATCACCACACAAAGCTGCACTAGGTGATTGGCAAAAATCAACAGGTATTGATGGGACTTTGCAGGGGGATTAAGAGAAAACTGTAAGATGCACTTATAATTTGAGGCAGTAGTACATATTTTTGTGGGTGGCCACAGTTCTATGTTCGCTTCAGTACAGTTGCAATAATTGTTTGCCTGCATTGGCAGTTTACTGACTGGATTTACATGTTTCCTGGAATTGCTCATTTATTTGATTTTGTGTCTTGAGAAAATGGTTGACATTGTTGTACTTTTTTTATTTCCCCTCACAGGATATTGTTAATACAATTATCAAGCACTGTTCACCTCAGTTTTTTTCTCTGGGTCTCCCAGGAGCCACACTCCTAATTATGGACTTCATTGTAGCAGCAGGGAGAGTGGCTGCCTCACCTTCTCTAAATGTAAGATCAATTGCCATCATCACTTGGGAAATACTTTGTTTGCCTTCCGCTTATGCTAAATTTTACAGTAAATAGTTTTGTATTTGGGGATCAGTACAATTCCAGTATACACTTCATATTATAACTACATTTTGTTTTGCAAAGAATTGCAGTGTGTCACATATAGCATCACCCTGCCATTGTTTTGGAGTATAAAAATCTTTAACGTTGCACTTTATGTTACAGGGCAACTTTACTTTTGTGGGACAAATCTATAGCAAATAAACTAAAAATACAGCTTAGACAATTGTAACACAAGCCATATTGATTTTTAGTCTTATTAAAAATTACCGGTACATTTCCTTTTCAATCTACAGTGCTGTCATATTCTGTAAAATGCAATGCAATATGGCAACTTAGAGGCCTTCTGGACCCAGTTGGTATACAGAACGCCTCAAGAAATGTAATTTACTGCTTGTGTGGTTAGCTCACTGATTTTCCTGAAAATCTGCAGTAAAATACAAGTCAGATTTTAGGAATCCTCTGGAACAAACATTCATTTGAGTGAGTTTCTCCTAAAGTATGGGTTTTCAAACTATGGCCCTCCAGTTGTTCAGGAACTACAAATGCCATCATGCCTAGCCATGTCTGTGAATGTCAGAATTTTACAGTGCCTTAATGGGATGTGTAGTTCCGTAATCCCTGTCCTAAAGGGTTAAAGTGTTTGTTACCCCAACACTTTATATTCCTGCTATGTGCGGGTGTAAAGAAGGTTTTCATGTACAGTAGGTGACTGGGATATTGTGTCAATCTCGCTCCCTTTCTTGGCGAGATTGAGCACTTGCGAGGCCCATCGCGAGAGCCAGCGCCGAGCTGGCTTGCCGCGATGGAGACAAAGCCGTCATAGAAGTGACGGGGATCCGACGCGGATTCCCGCCAATTATACACGTGGGCGGAGTTTGTTATGAATCCTGAAGGAGAAATCCCCGCCGGATTTAAAAAAAAAATCCGGCATGGGTTCCCCCCTCAGGAGCATAACGGGCCCTTAGGTCTGTTATAGGTTGTAAGGAGACCCCCTACGCCGAAAAAACGGCGTGGGGGTCCCCCCACAATCCATAACAGACCCGTATCCAAAGCGAGTGCCCCCCCCCCCTCCTGAGCCGTACCGGGCAGCATGCCCTCAACATGGGGGGGTTAGGTGCTCTGGGGCAGGGGGCGCACTGCGGCCCCCCACCCCAGAGCACCCTGTCCCCATGTTGATGAGGACAGGGCCCCTTCCCGACAACCCTGGCCGTTGGTTGTCGGGGTATGCGGGCGGGAGGCTTATCGGAATCTGGAAGCCCCCTTTAATAAGGGGGCCCCCAGATACCGGCCCCCCACCCTAAGTGAATGAGTATGGGGTACATTGTACCCCTACCCATTCACCTGCAAATAAAAAGTGTAAACACAAATAAACCACACAGGGTATTGAAATATTTTATTAGTTGGCCGCCAGGGGTAGGGTGTGTATGATTGCTTTTATAAAAGCGCCCCCCTCCGGCGGGCTTCTGTGGGGGGTGGGTGCCGCCATCTGGTTCTCTTCCGCCGCCGGGGGGGGCGCTTTGATAAAAGCGCCCACCACCCGGCGGGCTTCTTTCGACGTCTTCGGCGGCTGGGGGGTCTTCTCCCACTCTCCGGGGGTCTTCTCCTGCTCTCCGGGGGTCTTCTCCGCTCTCCGGGGGTCTTCTCCGCTCTCCGGGGGTCTTCTCCGCTCTCCGGGGGTCTTCTTCTTCAGGACTCGCCGCCGCTTACTTTGTATGTTAGCTCAATTACTAGCGGCGGCGAGCCCCCTCCTCTGTGACGTCGTCTTCTTCTTCTTCTTCCTCTTCTGTTCTCCAGATGTTGACGCGACGCTTCCTTCCGCTGTTATGCCGGGCGCGCGGCTCGCAGCGAATTATATAGGCCTGTCTTGTGACGTCGCAGTCCCATCATGCTCCGGTAGGTACCACGTGCTACCTACCACGTGGTACCTACCGGAGCATGATGGGACTGCGACGTCACAAGACAGGCCTATATAATTCGCTGCGAGCCGCGCGCCCGGCATAACAGCGGAAGGAAGCGTCGCGTCAACATCTGAAGAACAGAAGAGGAAGAAGAAGAAGACGACGTCACAGAGGAGGGGGCTCGCCGCCGCTAGTAATTGAGCTAACACACAAAGTTAGCGGCGGCGAGTCCTGAAGAAGAAGACCCCCGGAGAGCGGAGAAGACCCCCGGAGAGCGGAGAAGACCCCCGGAGAGCAGAAGACCCCGGAGAGTGGGAGAAGACCCCCCAGCCGCCGAAGACATCGAAAGAAGCCCACCGGGTGGTGGGCGCTTTTATCAAAGCGCCCCCCCCCGGCGGCAGAAGAGAACCAGACGGCGGCACCCACCCCCCACAGAAGCCCGCCGGAGGGGGGCGCTTTTATAAAAGCGATCATACACACCCCCCCCCCCCCCCCCCCCCCCCCCGGCGGCCAACTAATAAAATATTTCAATACCCTGTGTGGTTTATTTGTGTTTACACTTTTTATTTGCAGGTGAATGGGTAGGGGTACAATGTACCCCATACTCATTCACTTAGGGTGGGGGGCCGGTATCTGGGGGCCCCCTTATTAAAGGGGGCTTCCAGATTCCGATAAGCCTCCCGCCCGCATACCCCGACAACCAACGGCCAGGGTTGTCGGGAAGGGGCCCTGTCCTCATCAACATGGGGACAGGGTGCTCTGGGGTGGGGGGCCGCAGTGCGCCCCCTGCCCCAGAGCACCTAACCCCCCCATGTTGAGGGCATGCTGCCCGGTACGGCTCAGGAGGGGGGGGGGGGGGGGGGCGCTCGCTCGCCCCCACTCCCTTCCTGACCGGCCGGCCGGCGTGCTTTGGATACGGGTCTGTTATGGATTGTGGGGGGACCCCCACGCCGTTTTTTCGGCGTAGGGGGTCTCCTTATAACCCATAACAGACCTAAGGGCCCATTATGCTCCTGAGGGGGGAACCCATGCCGGATTTTTTTTTAAAATCCGGCGGGGATTTCTCCTTCAGGATTCATAACAAACTCCGCCCACGTGTAGAATTGGCGGGAATCCGCGTCGGATCCCCGTCGCTTCTATGACGCACTCGCTGGAATGTGCTTTTACTATTCCAGCGAGTGCGAGATATCGGCAGCCTGTCGCCGAGATTCAGCGCGATGCTGTCGTGCTAAAAACACATTCTCGGCGGCAGGCACTGTATTTACCTTTATGGTGACAATCTTTGGAACTGTATATTTTAATTCAATATTTCATTTATTTATTTTTTTATAATTGTGAATACATTTTTTTTTTTTTTTTTACCTCAATATCCTGTATATTTGGAATTAATACTATTCGTGCCTTAAAAGTCCACCCAGGGGAACCCCCTTTTCTTTATCTCATATACTGGATGGGGCACAAGCATATGTTTGCCATTCACCCCCTTTCTTTCATGTACTTGTACATAGCTCCCAACTATCCCTGATTTCGAGGAACTGTCCCTGATTTGAATGAATGAATGAATGAATGAATGAATGAATGAATGAATGAATGAAAACTTGTATAGCGCGGCACATGCGAACTGAATCGCCTCTGGGCGCTTGTTGTTCCTGTCTCCTTTGATATCAAAAGAGAAAAGTCTTGACCTTTTTCCTAAATGCTAGGTGGTTCTCCTCCAACCGAATGGTGGTTGGTAAAGCGTTCCATAGTCTGGGACCTTGGATCGCGAATCTTCTTTCTCCTTTGGACTTGAAGTTGGCTTTCGGAACCTGGAGCAGGTTCTGATTCGTGGATCGCAAAACGCGATTGGGATTATGCGCTTTTATTATTTCGCATAAATAAAGGGGGGGCATTCCCATAGACACATCTATGCGTAAGACAGAGAGCTTTAAAAGCAATTCTGTCTTTAACTGGCAGCCAATGAAGGGCTCTCAGAGAAGGTGAGATGGATTCCCACGGTTTTTTCCCAGTCACAAGTCTGGCGGCCGTATTCTGAACGACTTGCAGACGAGCGATTTGGTACTTGGGGAGGCCGAGGTAAAGGGCATTTGCATAATCCAGCCTGGAGTTTACAATTGCTCCCACCACGACCGCTAAATCTTCTTTAGGGATGAACGGAGTGAGTCTGCGTAGTAGGCGCAGTAGATGGTGAGATCCGCTGACTACTGACCCTATTTGAGCGTCCATTGTCATAAAGGAGTCAAAAATGACCCCTAGGCTTTTGACTTTGGCGCTAGGGGTGATGATTCTGCCCAAAATAGGCGGGGGGGTCCACGCTGTTGAAAGTTGATTCCTGCGCTTGGCGTGAAACAGAAGAAGTTCTGTTTTTGCTCCATTGAGTTTAAGGTAACTCTTTGTCATCCAGTCCTCTATCAAAGAGAGACATGTCTCTAGATTGAGGTGGTGATCCTGTCTGTTGCAGATACGGAAATACAGTTGCGTATCATCTGCATATGAGTGGTAGAGCAGTTTTTGGCTGCTGATAATCTCAAAAAGAGGACGAAGATATATGTTAAACAGCACTGGTGACAGAGGCGATCCTTGAGGGACTCCGCATGTTACTGTGCGTTTTTCCGACGTAAAAGGTCCTAACTTCACTGTTTGCGATCGGTTTTCCAAAAAAGAGGAGAACCAAGATAAATCGCTTTCTGCGACTCTGGCTACTTCAGCAAGCCGAGTCAGTAACAGTTTGTGGTCTACAGTGTCAAAAGCTGCACTTAGGTCCAACAGAACCAGGAGACAAGATTCTCCTTCGTCTGCGGCCTTGAGAACATCGTCCCATACTTTCAGCAATGCTGTTTCCGTCCCATGTCCGGGACGGAAGCCTGATTGCAATGGGTCAAGTAGCTTGTAGGTATCTAGATGCAGTTGCAGCTGTTGTACCACTGCTTTCTCCATTATCTTAGAGAGTACGTTGAGGCTTGTTATGGGACGGCGGTGGAGTGGGTCCTTGGGGTCCAGGGAGGGTTTCTTCAGGATGGGTTGGATTATACCTTCTTTCAACTGTGAGGGCACTATGCCCTCCAAGAAAGACTGGTTGATAAGCTGCGTGATGGGAGGAGCCAGGATGTAGGCGCATTCCTTCAGCAGTTTTGTGGGGATAATGTCATTTGGCGCTGTGCCATTGCGCAGAGTACAAATGACATTCTTAGTGGTCTCGATGGAGATGGGTTCCAGGGTGAACTTACCTGATATCGGAGAATTTCTATGGGTGCTGTGTGAGAGGCTGCGGGGGGGGCTGGGGGGAGAATTGTTTTGCTGAATGCTTTCGCGGATTACCTCGATTTTATTAATTAAGTAATCCGATAGTTCATTGCAAAATTCTTGTGTGTCTGAACTGGGGGCTTCAATGCATCCTGGCTTCATGGTCTGGGTGACCATCTTGAAGAGTTCGCGGGGGCGGTTTAGGGCACCGTTGATAGCCTCCGAAAAATAATTTTTCTTGGCTTGGAAAATTCCTTTGTGGTATTTTCTTGTAGTCGCCTTGTAGATGGATAGGTTTAGCTCTGAAGAACATCTTTTCCAGGCAGATTCTGCCCTTCTGCGTTCTTGCTTCAGTAACGACAGCTGGTTATTAAACCA
Organism: Rana kukunoris; assembly: GCA_029574335.1. Classification (NCBI taxonomy): domain Eukaryota; kingdom Metazoa; phylum Chordata; class Amphibia; order Anura; family Ranidae; genus Rana; species Rana kukunoris. The sequence continues at coordinate 80,906,510 of CM056059.1, forward strand.
GCTGCGGTTGTTTTTCCGGATGCGGGTTCTTCGTTTTGGCGCTACCAAGTCGGCTGACTGTAGCATAGCCGAGTTTATGGCTTCCAATGTTTCAACGGCCGTTTGATGCGGCTGAGTTGTTTCTATCTTTTTCCTTAAAGTCGTTTTGAAGAGTTCCGAGTGGAGCTTCTTCTGACATCTAGTCCAGTGTGTTGTCACTGGATTTGATGTTTTTGTTGTAGGGGGGATGGTGGTAATACTGAATATAATTGCATGGTGGTCTGTCCATGGCAATTTTTCATTTTCCCAAATCTTTATTTCCAGAGCTTGTCTGAAAATAAGATCAAGTGTGTGACCTGAAGCATGTGTGGGCCCACATACTAATTGCTGTAATCCTAATCCTTCCAGGTGGTCAATACAGGCGTCGGCAATGGGGTCTTGTGAGGAGTTTGCCCAGAGATTGAAATCCCCTAGCAGCAAAAGTTGTTTGCTGTTGAGGGTATAAGTGGAGAAGAAATCCGTCCAAGATGATAGCAGCTGCGATTTTGGGCCGGGCGGCCTATAGCAGAGCAGAATGTGGACGGTCTCCTTTGAATTTGCTTGAAGTTGTAGAGTAAGGGTTTCCATGAATGGAAGAGGGTTTTGGCGGACTGGTTTGGTGATCGTAAGATGAGTCTTATAGATCACCGCCAGGCCGCCTCCTCTTTGCCCTATTCTGTTTTCTGTAATAATACAATAGTTTTCTGGCACCAGTTCTCCTAGAATGGTGTTACAGTCGGCTGTGAGCCAGCTCTCTGTAATAAAAAGACAATCTAGATCCCTTTGTTGAATGAAGTCGCGGATTTCTAGTCGGTGTTTTACTGCCGATCTAGTATTGATCAGAGCACATGATATGTGCTTGAGCTGGGGTAAATGACTGAAATGTCTGACCGTCGATCTATGATCGATTCTCAATAGTCGCTCATTTCTTAGGGCTTTTTTGGTGATGGCTGGCAGTATTGCGGCGCATTGCCTCAAACTCCAAATGGTTTCGGCAGAATATTGCCTACATGCCATAATCGCCAATACACCAGGGGGGGGGGGGTGGATTTTAGGGCAGTGGGGAGAGGTATTGGCTAAACTCCTCTCTCCCGGCTTGGTCCAGAGGAAGGCAAAAAACCCTGGCGGAGCTCGGCCAATATGCTCCGGTAGGGAAAAAATTCCTTCCTGACCCCTGTAAGAGGCGATCGGGTGACCCCTGGATCAAGCTTCTGTATGTTGAAGGACAGGGGGGGAGGGGGGCTGGGGCTAAGAGGGTGACCCTGTTGCTGGGATGGCTGTCTGCACAGGCGGTGGGATGAGGACTGACAGGGTGCTGCTTTAACTGAGTGGGTGTAAGGCAGGGCAGGGTAACTGTCCTTCTGTCTTTCTGGGGTAAGGGGGGATCCCTGGAGGCTGGGTGAGGACCACAGAGGCGTGGGGAGCGGCGCGCCGTTAGGCCGCAAGTGAAGCCGCGGTCTTTCCTAGACCGCGGCCCCGCGATTCAGAGCGGCCTGGCGCGGTGCTCTCAAAAAGAGCCCCGGAACGGCGCAAATTTTCGGGCGGAGGTTAGAGAGGATAGAGAGGGGGGCTCTTGAGGATGATGAAGGTGTGGGAGTGCAGGGGGACACAAAAAAAAGGAGAAAAGGAGATCTGTATTGCTGCTGCGGCTTTATCCTGAAAAGGACGGCCGTCAGCAGCACTGGTAGAGGGCTCTTACCTGCAGAGAGCCAGGGAGCTGTGCTGGAGGAGAAGAGAGATCAGGGGCCCAGGATTTCCAGGTTAGGAACTGGAGGGAGGACTAAGCTTGCAGGGCTGGGAGGGACTCTGCCTGTCTGCCTCCTACGCCTGCCTGGAGCTATAGCACACACGCTCCTACTCTAGGAGACGTGCGCCGTGTGGAGCTCCTGTGGCTAATCCCCTGCCTCACTGACTTGCTGCAGCATCTGACAAGTCTCTATGGAAGACAGGAACAATGTCCCTCTGTCCCTCTTTCCATCTCATTTGTCCCTCATTTTGGTCTGATCTATATAGATGTATATAAAATGCACTTTTTATCTTTGAAAAAGTGTGTCTTGGTGCTAAACCTTTCATTCAAATTCTAAATTTCTGCATTTGTAAATTTCATAAGTCAGTATAAAGGAATAGTAGTGGTAAAAAAAAACACTTGTGGGTTTAATGAATGTTTTTTTTAATAAATATAATTCTGCATTAAGGGGGCATGGCAGTGTCCTTTGCCTGCATACCTTTGCTAATTGGTGTCCCTCATTCCCTTCTTAGAAAGTTAGGAGGTATGCTTGTATGAGAATGTATCCTGTTCTCTTTGTATTGCTTCCTTTATGTGACGTCCCTGGTAAACCTACTAGTCCCCTTGCTCTCCTATTAAAAACTGACCACACTAAATAGTCACCACTTAATCAAGACTATAACTTTTTTTTTTTTTTAAGTTAGATTTTAGTTCTATTCTAACTGCTGTAATGAAACTTTGAAGATGATTGATTGCTACACACAGCATGATTTATTTTTATTTTTTGTACCACATTTTACATAGGTCCTTAGGCTGCATTCACACCTAAGCGTAGGCGATTTGCGGCGTTTTGTTACCGCGGTTTGTTACCGCGATTTGCCGCGATAAATTGCGGCGGTATTTGCAGCAACAAAACGCGTCGTTTTATACCGCGGTTTTGTACAGGTCATTGGCACCAATGGAAAACGCCCAAGCCACCCGATTCGCGAGACAAAATAGGGTCCGGGACTTGTTTGAGCTTCAGGCGTTCGTTCGGCGTTTTGCAGTGGAGATGTGAACCATCTCCATAGAGAATAATGTTATTTTTCCCCTCTAGCGTCTTTGAGCGTCGCGCTTCAGGCGACAAAAGGCTCAGGTGTGAATGCAGCCTTAGTCCTAAGTTTGTTGTAGTTTATCGTTCCGAATACTTGACTTTCAAAACTCAACTCCAAGATATTCGTAACCCCTCTTTTTTTTAACATTTCAATTTTATTAGAACAAATGTAAAGCATTACAGAACAAAACAAATGCAGATGCAACTGCTCGCAATATGGCAATATGATGAATGCAGAAATATCACATTCCATCTCCCTTTAAACTAACCATTGGTGGAAAAAAAAACATATAAATGTCCATTTTACTTAACTGAGACCATGGTCACATGATGATCCTTCTGTCTTCTGTTTACTTCCTGGGGTCCTTCTTTGGGTTTCGAAATCGCTGCCTGCATGATGTGGACATCTATCTGTTGATGTGACACTTTCCACAGCTGGATCCTATCCAGAGGCAGGAGAATTCATGAAAGCAGTGAGGGGACTAGTGTCCAAGAAGATAATGAGCAGAAAAAATGTCTGGTCCCCAGGGCAGGATATTAGCTTTGTTCATAGAAGTTATTGTGATGTTGTTCCATTGCACTGCAGGATGGCTTGGAAAGAGGTGTTTGGGATCAAGACTATGGGGTACGTTAACGAATGCACTTTTGAAGTTAAACATTTTCCTGGAGTTGGGCTTTAGGAATTATAAACAAGATTGCCAAATGGAACACATCAAATATTATAGAACATGGAAAAATGATGTGCCAACAAGAAGCAGTTTGGATAGTTATAGCAAAATAATTGTTTGACTATAGTAATGGATGCCAGAATCTTATGAACTTTTAGAAGCGACCTTTATAGTTGCGTAAATGTTGGCAAACAGTAGTGGCTTTGCTTGGAGTAATCAGTAGGGGTTGATGAAAGGTTTATCTCTCCCAAATAAAATGCTATTTATTGGACATGGTGAGCGCTGCCATGGCGTTTGGTCACATGATTCTACTGAAGGAAAGGATCTGCTAGTCTGATCTCAGATCTGCCCTTTCAGCAGAAATCACATCACTGAATCGCCACCAGCTAAGAAAATTTAGCCACAACATCTAAGGCTGATAAGCTGTGTTATGGTCATTTTTGGGGTTTGGATACATAACATAGGTTATTGTATAACTCATACTTGTCTCTTCAGTTAGATATCACTTTATTTTCAGGCACCACGTGTTGAAGCCCAAGTGCTTTTGGGATCTTTGGTCTGTTTTCCCAACCTCTACCAGGAGCTCCCAGCTCTACTTCCTGGCAGCTCTGAAATCGTAATGTCACAGTTCACAGATGTTAAGGTGACGATTCCACATAAAAGATAATGAATTATGTATTATCACTGTTCTCTGTGCTTTAGATTTCTTTTCTTTTTTTTCTTTATTGCAGGAGCTCACCATTAAGACTGTGTTGAGCTCAGCACGAGAAGAGCCATCTGGGCCAGCCAGGTATAGTTACCAGAATGGTTCCTATGTATAACAAAGCAATACGCGGACTGGGGACATAGTTAGGTTGGAAAAAATCCATCCAGCTTAAATAGTAATAATAAAAAACAAATAGAATCCCTCCATATGCACAATCCTATATCCACAGTTGATCCAGAGGAAGGCAACAACAAAGCATGATTACATTTTCTCCAGAGGGAAATGCAGTCTATAATGATTTTAAATGCTGAGACTACTGGCTATCATAGGGTTACAGTAAACTACATAGGGCACAATAAAGGCTGTGTGACTAGTATACATGTCATTGCATTTCCCCTGAGCTCAGACTCAAATTTCCAGCATTGCAATTATAGGGGATCCAACATGCATTCCTACCTACAGATTTATTCCATTCATTTTTCACACAAGATTTTGTGTATTTGTTTTAACCCCTTCGTGCCCAGGCGAAATTTCAGCTTCCGGCACTGCGTCGCTTTAACTGACAATTGCGCGGTCGTGCGACGTGGCTCCCAAACAAAATTTGCGTCCTTTTTTTCCCCACAAATAGAGCTTTCTTTTGGTGGTATTTGATCGCCCGTGCGGTTTTTATTTTTTGCGTTATAAACAAAAAAATAACGACAATTTAAAAATATATATATATTTTTTACTTGTTGCTATAATAAATATCCCAATTTAAAAAAAATATATATATATATTTTTTTCCCAGTTAAGGCCGATACGTATTCTTCTACGTATTTTTGTAAAAAAAAAAAAAAAAAATCACAATAAGTGACTGCTTTGCGCAAAAGTTATAGCGCCTACAAAATAGGGGACAGAATTATGATTTTTTTTTAATATTTTTTTTTTACTAGTAATGGCGGCGATCTGCGATTTTTACTGGGACTGCGATATTGCTGCGGACACATCGGACACTTTTGACACATTTTTGGCGCCATTCACATTTATACAGCGATCAGTGCTATAAATATGCACTAATTACTGTATAAATGTGACTGGCATTGAAGGGGTTAACACTAGGGGGTGAGGAAGGGGTTAAATGTATTGCCTGGGTGTGTTCTAACTGTGTGGGGGGAGGGGGTGACTGGGGGAGGTGACCGATGCTGTGTCCCTATGTACAAGAGACACAGATTGGTCTCCTCTTTCCCTGACACACACAGCTCCACATCCCTGCTCTTTCACCGCCGATCGCGTGTACCTGACGGACACCGCGGCCGCCGGGTACACGCATCGAATCCTAGGTGATGCGACGGGACTGTTTTTCCCCGCCGCGCGCCACCCTGTGGCGCGCGCGGGGAATTACAAGAACATGACGTCCAAAGACGTGACCCCGGCGCCTCAGGTCCGCGCTGTTGACGTATTCTGTCAATAGCGCGGACCTCTAGTGGTTAATTTTATTGCTTGGTATAGGCCTACCATCCTAGTGACCAACTTAAAATGAATACCGGGTATGGATTTTGTATAGTATTGTCACCATTGGTCTCGCTTGGACTTGTGTAACTAGGTATATGCCATAAATACTCAATGCCTCTGGAAGCTGGAAATCACTGTAGTGGACACCGCCGCTCCAATGATCTCCACTTGCTTTCAGGTCCCTTGCTGAGCAGCTGAATTCTGAACACAGGATGTCGGCCTCTTAGCATGGACCTCATTCAAAGAATGCTTTGCGTTTTTGGTTTGATTGGATGAGGTGGAGAGCGTGACATCACCACCTCCTCATCTAATCACTTTGCATTCATTCAGTAAAATGCAAAGTGCTGAGCACCCAACCAACCTGTGGTCAGAATCCAGTAGGCCAGTTGCTCAGTATGGGATCTGAAAGCAAGTGGAGATCACTGGAGTTGACAGTGTCTACTTTAGTGATTTACAGCTTCCAAGAGCATTGGCCAGTTATGGAATATAGATACTCCCAGGCTGGACCAATATAACTACGTGTGAAATATCTATACCTGGCATACCTCTTTAACCACTTAACCCCCGGACCATATTGCTGCCCAATGACCAGAGCACTTTTTGTGATTCGGCACTGCGTCGCTTTAACTGACAATTGCGCGGTCGTGCGACGTGGCTCCCAAACAAAATTGGCGTCCTTTTTTCCCACAAATAGAGCTTTCTTTTGGTGGTATTTGATCATCTCTGCGGTTTTTATTTTTTGCGCTATAAACAAAAATATAGCGACTATTTTGAAAAAAATGCAATATTTTTTACATTTTGCTTTAATAAATATCCCCCAAAAATATATAAAAAAAAGTTTTTTTTTCCTCAGTTTAGGCCGATACGTATTCTACATATTTTTTGTTAAAAAAAATCGCAATTAGCGTTTATTAATTGGCTTGCGCAAAAGTTATAGGGTTTACAAAATGGTGGCGATCAGCGTTTCTTTTTTCAGTACTGCGACATTATGGCGGACATACTTTGGACACTTTTGACACATTTTTGGGACCATTGCCATTTTTATAGCGATCAGTGCTATAAAAATGCATTGGATTACTATAAAAATGCCAGTGGCAGTGAAGGTGTTAACACTAGGGGGCGGGGAAGGGGTTAACACTAGGGGGCGGGGAAGGGGTTAAGTGTGTTCCTGGGTGTGTTCTAACTGTATGGGGGAGTGGACTCACTAGGGGAAATCACTGATCTTCCGTTTATACATTGTATAAAACCAGGAGAGCCGACCTGCCGCCGTAAAATGATGGCGGCTGGTCGGCAAGCAGTTAAGGATAATCATATATATTTTTTTCTAATATTTCTGCACTATTACATACAGGGTGACCATTATATTTAAGGTATATATCTGGACCTGTACATGCACATTTCCCCATGTGTTATCCCATTAATAACGCTGCAAGTTTAGAATGGTTGAGAAATCAAGTGAGCTCTTTTTTGCTTCTTTTTGAGTTGACAACGCCGTTTATCTGCTGCACTGTAATTCCAAGCAGTGTTGTCAGTCCCGCCTGAAATCTCCCTTGCTAAACTACAGGACACCTCATCCTTATATTAAAGGGGGGGGGGGGTGTTTGTGGGCAAATATTAAAGGGGGGGGGTGTTTGTGGGCAAACTGGAGAACTGATCTGTTTTGTGCAGCATAGTAATTTTTATCTTTCTCTATTACAGATGCGTAGCTTTGTGCAGTTTAGGAATCTGGATGTGCGAGGAGCTTGTAAACCAGACCCACCACCCGCAAATAAAAGAAGCACTTAATGTCATCTGTGTCTCCCTCAAAGTAAGAAAAAATCAAATGATATCAAAATACATTTTATTTTTTTACCAAACTGCAACCCATACAAGATAATACACAGATGACAGAACTGATGAACTCCACTCACAGTAGTTGAGACTGAGGTTGGGGATACACCCAGTCATTGCTCCCGTGATGTATATGTACCCATCACAGCTTTTACCTGGTGGAAGCTTTGCTTGTTCACAACCTCCCTCCCTCCACTGACACATTTGGCACTTTAAGGGGGGAGCGGATACCTGTCAAACCAGGTTAGGTTTACAAACCCTTTAAGCAGGGACCCGGTTTTGATTCATGTACGGGCACCAAGATCTGTACAACCGCTCTGCTGGGTTTTCTCCGCTCAGTTAGCGCTGCAGGCTATATCCTTCAACTCTAATAAGTGTATTCTGATGGAAGGGAAGTCTTCGCGCTGTCAGGATACGTTTTTTACGGCATGGCGTATTCCCCCATCAACATCAAATGTGTGGATGGGGAAATTGAGTCAGTTTTTGAATGGAAAAAAAAACGATCATCTATTGGCTGCTTTAAAAAAAACGATGTATTCGTGTAGTTATATTTCCAGTGATAGGTTCACATGTTGTGGCTGCAGTTTGTAGGGTCATGACTGATCAGTTCCCCTGTTTCCATGTATTAAAGGGTCACTAAAATAATTTTTCCCCCCTTTACCTTACTGCAGTGCTGTTTTCATGTCCTCATTGTTAGTTTTTGCTTTGATGTTGATGTAATTCTGCTCTGATCTCCACACTTCCTGGTTGTCTGTTTGCTTATAACCACAGTTTCTCACTGTGGTCACTAATCAAGGAGGTGTGATTACTGTGTGTAAACTGAAACTGGGTTGGTGCTGAGGGGTTTTAGACAAACCATCACTGCCCTCTATTGGCTCTTTGGCTCTGTTCATCAGAGAGACAGGAAATAACAGCAAAAACGAAACTGTAGGTTGATTATATGATTGATTTTTAATCATTTTTAAAAGGAATCGGTTAACTTTTATGTCTCTATACCCTGTAAACAGTCATTTCAGCCCAAATATTTTTTTCCTTTAGTGACCCTTTAATCTTCCTTGTTTATTCCTAGAAACAAGCAACTTCTTCTGGATCACACAGAATCCAGTGCATGCCTTATTTCCTCTGTGATGCCCCACAAATGTGGGAGTGCTAATGTGATGAAGCAAATCTCTTCTCTTTTTTGGTTTCTGTCTATTTTTGATTCTAATTCCTCATTTTAGCCAGTACCTGCAGAGTACTAGACCGAGAGAGCAACAGATTGTGGGATATTGGGTTTCTTTGCAGGAAGTGTCAGTTCTTAGACAGAGGTCATGCATTAGGCTTTGAAGTGCCATGCAGTATATCTCATGTTTGAACACACAAAAAAAATAGTTGACAATGAAATGTGAAGATTTACTTCACCATAAGCTGTGCGTAAAGGACTATATAAATGCCACCATGAAACTACTTTTGAAATGCACATCTTATGCAGGTGAAAAAACAAGGTGCAGGTGGGAAAGTTTAGAAATGTTTTTAACAACTTGCCGACCAGCGACGTCCTTAGATTTCCAAATGGTTACACCGGCATGGTGCCTGCAGCTACAGGCGGCATCCCGGTACGTTTCTTTTTGTGCCGCGTACACGCGATCGGTTAAACTGATGAGAATGGTCTGATGGACTGTTTTCATTGGTCAAAACCGATCCTGTGTGGGCGCCATCGGTTATTTAACCATCGGTTAAAAAACAGCCAACTTGTTTTAAATTTAACCGATGGATTTCTAACCGATAAAACAAAACCGATCGTTAGTAGGCACGACCATCGGTTAAAAATCCATGCATGCTCAGAATCAAGTCGATGCATGCTTGGAAGCATTGAACTTCATTTTTTTCAGCACGTCGTTGTTTTTTTACATCACCGCGTTCTGACACGATCGGTTTTTTAACCGATGGTGTGTAGGCGCGATGGACCATCAGTTGGCTTCATCGGTTAACCGATCAAAACGGACCATCAGACCGTTCTCATCGGATGGACTGATCGCGTGTACGTGGCATTAGAGCTGGCTGTTGGCTCTCTTGTAAAATAAATCCTAGCAGCTAACTAGTCGCTGGATTGCTTTTACAAGCAGCAGGAGGAATGAAAAAGACTGTGGCAGAAGTATGTAGTCCACCTCTGACTTTTGTTTTTCCTATTTTTTGTCTTGTAAACTCTGTTTTATTTTCTGTGAAGTAGTGGAAATGAATGCACATAACACCAGGCTGAACATGGCCGGTATACATTGTAAATTCTTTTTGTACTGAAAATATTACTTGTAGTATTTTTATATCTTAAACCTAATGGTAACATTATTATTGTATTTCAGTTTCCTAACAAAGTGGTTGCACAAGTAGCATGTACTGTTCTGAATGTTCTCCTTAACTATGTCACGCAACTGCAAATATTCCACCAGGACTACCCACTGAAAATCATAGAGGTAGGTGCCAATCACTCCCACTTGTATACATGTAGCACATGTTGCAAGGAGGGGGTTACTCTTGTGTCAGATGGTTTAGGTAAATCATTCTTGTGTGTGTTTTTATTGAATTATACATGTGTTGTGTTTTGCTGTACCAACAGATTCTGTTAGCCACTGTGACGCACCTTTTACCAACTGCAGAAACCTCATCCTACGAACAAGATAAACGGGTCAGTATTGAAGGGCAGATGTGTGTGCATTCTGGAAATGGAACAATTCCATAACTATAAATACATCTATGTCCTGTCAAACCTTTTTTTTTTTTTCTTTTCTTAGTCTTGGATAGTGTGGGAAAAGGTTAAAAACCCCTTTCAGTTTTTATTGCTTTACAGGGTTCTCTTAGAGCTCATCTAACCACTTCAGCCCCAGGCCATTTGGCTGCCAAATGACCGGGACACTTTTTGCGATTCAGCATTGTGTCGTTTTAACTGACAATTGCGTGGTCTTGCGACGTGGCTCCCAAACAAAATTGACGTTCTTTTTTTTCCCCACAAATAGAGCTTTCTTTTGGTGGTATTTGATCTCCTCTGCGGTTTTTATTTTTTGCCCTATTAACAAAAATAGAGCAACAATTTAGAAAAAAAAGCAATATTTTTTACTTTTTGCTATAATAATAATCCCAAAAAATAAAATAAAAAAAAAAGTATTTTCCCTCAGTTTAGGCCGATACGTATTCTACATATTTTTGGTAAAAAAGGGTATATTGATTGGTTTGCGCAAAAGTTTTAGCGTCTAAAAATAGGGCATAGTTTTATGGCATTTTTATTAATAATTTTTTTTTTGTGACTAATAATGGCGGCGATCATTGATTTTTATCATGACTGCGTCATTTTGGCAGAAATATCGGACACTTTTGTTGGGGTTTGTATTTACAGTATATGATTTTGTCCATGCACTCATTAAATATGAATGTATGCTGGAGTTGCATGTATTTGCTACAGGACTGGAGCTTGAGACTGGGGGGGGGTGTAGCAGGAGGGCCAACTGCCCTGGACGCAGGAATCATGTGAGGCGGGGGGGGCGGCACCACATGGAGAGTTGCTGCCACGAAAAGAGTAGTCACAGCAGCATCACTACTCCTGTCAGCTTGGCACAGGAAGTCGAATCGAGAGCAAGAGAGAGCTGGAAGGAGGTGTGGGATGTGCGCTTTCATGCCACTGCAGCGCTCCTGCAGAATTTGTGCTAGGAGCGGCAGTTTGAGGAGGAGGGAGGATTTGTACAGGGGGGGGGGGGGACTTGTGCAGAGAAACTTGAGGGGTAGAGGATTTGTGAAGGGATTTTTTTTTTGATTTGGAAAGGGAGAGGATTTGAGCTAGGATGGGGAGGGAGGGACAAAGTCTTGTGCTGGCAGGGCAGTATCGCACTGGGAGGGGGGATTTTGTTTTGAGGAGAATTAGCTTGGAAATGATTTTTGCTGACATATTCCTCATACATCTTGCAGTTTGGCATATTCTCCCTGAACATTAGATGATTTTGTCCCTGCACTGATTTGATTTGCTGAACTGTTCTTTTTATGCTTTTTTTGCAGTTAGTGGTGTCCTTGCTGCTCTCGCTTCTGGATTGGATGATGGCACTGCCCTTATCAGTATTACTAAAGCCAGTGCGGCATGCTGGCACTGAAAATCAGGGAAGGGAGAATTCTGTGTTGAACTGTGCATATAAGGTAAAGTGCAGTTGCCGTTTTTATTTAATGTAATATCCACATATTTATTGCACGTTTACTTAAAGTGAAAAATCTGTAAGGTAAACTTACACAGGACCCCCACCTCACCCCCCCCCCCCCAAAATCCCGTCCCATCCCGCTGACCTGCATGGCAGCGATCACCCATTCTGAACCCCGATATAACCGCCTCACAGCGCTTTAGAAATCCTCTCAGCTTTCACTCCTCTTCTTGCCCGCTGAGAGGATGGGCTACACGGGTTCTTCGGTGCCGTCCAATTAGAATGCTCCTAAATGTACCTCTTGACAGGGTAAGTTTAGGAGATTAAGCTCTGGGGATTTCTAACCCCCGGAGCTGTGAGGTGGCTATACCGAGGCTCAGACCAGGCGATCGCCACCATGCAGGTCAGCGAGACTGGGGGGGGGGGGGGGCAAGGTGGGGGTCCTGTGTAAGCTTACATTACAGATTTTTTTGTAAGGGTGAACTTACCCTTTTAAAGAAAAGTTCAAGAAACAATAATAATAATAAAAAAAAAAAAACATACTCACCTAGGTGGATGGAGCATTGGTTACCTGCTGCCTCTAAGACTGAGGATTAAGTGATCAGTCTGCTGATCTCTGTTTTGCGTCTTCAGTGAGATGAGTTGCAGAGTTGCAGAGTTGATGAGTGTTAGTCACTGGCTCTTTCTTACTTTGCCCCTCCAGTGCTCACTGTTACGCCTGGCTGTGGAGGATATGGGAGAACTTGACTCAGTCCTCGAGTAGCTCGCTAAGAGGCTTAGCCAGCTGCGGGTCCAGGCATCTCAGTGGATCCCAACATTACTTGTGTGTGTTACTTATTTAGCGAACATACTTTGACCAGAGCAATATGTTACCATAGTAACATTGTACTACTCTGGGGAAGTGATCAGAATTTTTTTCATTATTTTTACACATTATGATTGCTTATAGCAGTGAATTGCTGAAAAACTTGGCTTATACTCGAGTATATATGGTAAATGAAAATAAATAATAAATGAGTAATAAAATATACAATAAACAAGTACATATAAAAAACTTTAGCCCCAACCCTTATATTAACCCCTAATCATAATATTAACCTCTAACACTAACCCCTATCCTAACAAAATAATCAGTAATTATTAATAAATAAAATAACTTCTAACTCTAACCTTTAAACCCTAGCCCCTATACCCCTTGCAAAACAAATAAAATAATAATAAACAAATAATAAATAAAAGTGAATGAAAAAGCTAAAAAAACATAGCAACAAAATGATGATGATATTTTTCTAATTTAAAAATGACAAAGCTCAAAAAACGCTGTACACAAATGCTTAAAAACGCTGTACACAAACGCTCGAAAAAATACCCCAAAAAAGCAACACGTAGGTGTGAATGCAACCTTAACCTCTATGTTGGGCCTGGCGCCGAGCGGCCGAATATATGCGTGCAATAGCGCCAATACAGCTATGCCAAGAGCGCACGCCCTTCGCGCTCCTATCTTAGTTGCCAGTAGCTAACTGAAAGCTCACTTCACTGCTTGCAATCAGGAGATTTCCGTTTATGAGACCGCTGTGACAGCCAATTACGGCGTTCACGTGACCATAGGCCCCGCCGCATTCTAAAGCCCTTAAAGGGTCATCAGGCACAGACTCTAAGTATTCTATCATACAACTGTACTAATTCCTTTTGCCCTTCCTCCCAACCTAAAACACCCAATTTTCCCTGCCCTTGATACATATATAGCATCATGTCTCAGCCCTCCACAATGTTTAAATCTTGTCAATAAAATCTTTTTTTGTACTGACTGTGTCTTTGCAGTTGATCCTTCTAGACTTCTGTGGGCCATCTCCTGCATCAGATAATGGCTCCTTAGAAGTCTCTGGGACTCGTTCACATGTGTGTCAATACCACGAGTTTATGCAACATTGGACATTAATGTTACAATGGTACCACACAGTGCTGTTCACACAGGAGTCGTAGTGTTGTGTTTCTAAAAATTAAGCAGCATGTCACTTTCATGAGGCATCAACGCTTGTCAACTGCTTCCACTGAATTCAATGGCGATCCTCTAAAACCAAACCTAGAGTTTTTATGGTATGTTAATGAAGCATTTATGAAATGTTTGCTGGGCATTGAGGGAGAGGCAGCGGATGCTCTGGTATCTCGGAATGCACTGGAAAATTATAGAGAACTAGGACAGAACAGCGCCAGTCACTTCCTGATTACAATACTGCCAGTGCCAGGTAGGAGCAGAGGCACTGAGCATTATTGTTAGGCTAGGTTCACACTAATGCAATGTCGGACATTGCATGTGATTTGCACTGCATTGGATCACATTGGATGTCTGTGCGTTGAAAATTCAGCCATACAGATTGTATTCGGGTCCTTTCACATGGAGCGGACCGTTTTTGATCCGCTCCGTGTGTGTCCATCGGCTCAGCGGGGATCGTCTGTAAATCCCCGCTAAGTTGTCGGCGGACAGGGCGGTCCCCGCACACTGTGCAGAGACCGCCCTGTCTTTCCTCCGCTGTCCCCTATGGGGAATCGGATGAATACGGATCGTCTGTCCGTATTCATCCGATCCGCCAGCCGGAAGAAAAATAGGGTTTTCTTCCGTCTGAAAAAGCTGGTCTTTGCGGACGTTAGCGGATGCATCATCCGCTAACGTACGCGATCCCATAGGGGTGCATTACAAGTCCGTAAACGGACTTGTAAAAAACGGACGATCGGTCCGTACGTGTGAAAGGACCCTTATAGAATTTGCATCGCATCCGGCCCAGAATGATGCAGGACTCTTTTTTTTTGGTCCTCGCTGGAATCGTATCGGATGGGTGTTCACACCTATGCAATCTGATTTTTGCACTATTTCACAGTTCGCTCCACGAACCGATCTGGCGGTGTCATTAACCTTATATTGGCACCCGCAGCAGGTCATGTAGTGCAGTGTGAACTGCATGTGAGAGACCAATGCGATGCAGGAACCAGCACTGGAATCGCGCTGGTTTCCGTGTCACATATGTGCGAACCCAGCCTTGGTGGCAAAGCTTTTTGTGACCCCAAAAGACCCCATGAGCAAGTGTCGGTTCATGGAAGGGACAATGTCAGCAAGTGTCATGAAGGCTGATATTAATGTATCGGTACTCCTAGAAGAGGTGGAACACCCGGAATTATACTACACAACTATTTTGATGCATACAAAAGATAAACAGATCTGAACTAGTCAAAACTTCCCATGGGCATTTATAGGGCATTCTTAAGGCATTCTCAGTACTTCATAAACATCATAATTTCTATAGGAGCGGTGATGAGCATTGCTTCATTTTTAAAATGTAACACATGTATGAATGAGCCCTAAGGGTATCATGGCTAATGCAGTGCAGTTATTACTGCCAGACCAAGGAATGGAGGCAAATATGCATCTAGGCCAGAGGTTGGGGTGGGTGAGAAATAGAAGTGATTGTCCTTATGGAAAGGTACCTGAATTTCTTGTGCGAGGTTTTTTGGCACCAGTGCATTTTGTGTTAGAGAAGATAATTATATCTGTCTGTAGAACCACTGTAAGGTTTATTGAAAACCGGAAGCGATATTCAGTAATGCCAGAGAGACAGATTGCCGTGTGTTACTTGATTGCCTTAAATTACAGCTCTTAGACATTAGAGACATAAACTTTGTCACATCGGATTATGAGACGGATATTAAAGGCGATTGCTGGATCCATGTGCTGTGGAGAAATCAAAGCGTTTTAACCTTCAGGCTAAATACTATTTAAACCCTTTTATGAGAGCGCTATATCATTTAGTTAGTGTGTTATTGAAATAATCTGAATTCAAGCCAATGCCAACAGTACTGAAGCCTTATTTTGCAAATAAATCTTTAATTACAAGGATGACTTCCACACTGGATCCGATGGTATGATCCTCCACTCTGTGTACTTTTAACGTTACTGATGGCAAAAAATACAAATACTGAGGTGTTGATTGGCTTTAACTCCTAAATATATATATATATATATACGTCCTGGTAGTGAAGCGGTTGTACTGAGCTTATGGTTGAGGCTACAACCATGATCTGCGTGTCATTTTTTCTGTATACAGCGCTCCCAACCTGCCCCAAAGATGCTACTTGCGAACGTCCCGCAAGTGCACTGCCCGGGTGTGAAAGCACTTATTAAATGGGAGGCAGTTTTCAGGTGCTTTACAGGCGCCATCTCTAGTGCTAAAGCGCCTGATAACTGCCTCAGTGTGAAAGGGGTCTTGGCTTTCTCCCTTGGCATTCCAACTGCAGACTTTAAAAAAACAAAGTATAGCTAGCTGCATACACTTGCTGTATTGTTGTGAGTTGACATGTGTTACAGAATATTTCGTATATTTATTGCTAGAAAATTGCTTAGAGCCCCCAAACATTCTATATCTCTCTCTTTCTCTCACGATAGATAGATACAGTAGATGGATGGATACAGTAGATGGATGGATACAGTAGATGGATGGATACAGTAGATGGATGGATACAGAGAGAGAGAGAGAGATATCTCTATCTCTAATATATTTAAAAAAATTAGCAGGGACCTAGAGAATAAAATGGCGATCGTTATTTTTTTTGGAATAAAATACACTTTAATTAAATATATATAGATGTATATCTATATATCCCACATTTTTTGTATAAGGAATATGATGTTGCACTGAGAAAATAGACACCTAATGTCATACTTTTAAATTGCACGTGCGCGTGAAATGGCGCCAAACTACGGTACTTAAAAATCTCCAACGGTTTAGACTTTTTAGGGGCGGTCTAGTGCTAGAATTATTGTTTTCGTGCAGACGTTCGTGGCAATATCTACCATGTGGTGCAAACACCATTTACATATGTGGGCGTGACCTACATATGTGTTCACTGCTGTATGCGGGGGCACTTAAAAAAAATATATATATAATATTTGATCCCTTTTACTGCTCTCTCAAGGAATGTAAACATTCCTTACGATAACATTACAGCATGACAGATACTTTTTATGGCAAGATCTGGGGTCTAAAAGTCCCCAAATCTCTCCTTTACCTAAAAGCAAAAGATTAGAAAAAATATCTTTTGCTTTTAAGAAAAAAAAGTCAGTGTTCCAGTCCTCCAAGGGCATAGAGATGAGCGATGGTCACCTTGCCATCACTTATCTCTATGGGAAGACAATGTGGGCGCTGGATGGTTCCCAGGCTCAGAGATTGGTAACATAAGCCTGGGATACGGCGGGAGGGGCACCTCACCCCACGCTTCTAAAAGCGATCCTGCAGCGAATCTGCCACAGGGATCACTTTTATCTGAAAGAAAATCGCCAAAGAGACAAGAAAATCTCGGGGTTATGGTATCTAGCTACCGCCATAACCCGAGTATTTAACATCAAAGTAATGATGTATTTTCCCAGTTAGGTGGTTCGGCAAGTCGTTTTTTAACCACTTGCCTACTGTGCACCTACACCCCCTTCCTGCCCAGACGAAATTTTAGCTTCAGGCACTGTGTCGCTTTAACTGACAATTGCGCGGTCATGTGATGTGGCTCCCAAACAAAATTGACATCCTTTTTTCCCACAAATAGTTTTGTTTTGGTTGTATTTGATCGCCTGTGCGGTTTTTATTTTTTGGGCTATAAACAAAAAAAGAGCATACATTTTGAAAAAAAAAAACAATATTTTTTGGTTTTTGCTATAATAAATATCCCATTTAATAAAAAATTTATAAAAAAAAATTGATCTCAGTTTAGGCTGATACGTATTCTTTTACATATTTTTGGTAAAAAGAAAAAAGAAAATCGCAATAACTGTATAGAAAAAAGTTATTTTGCCTACAAAATAGGGGACATAATTATGATTTTTTTTTTTTTTTTTTTACTAGGAATGGCGGCGATCTGCGTTTTTTTTTCTTTTTCCGGGACTGCGACATTATAGTGGACACATTGGACACTTGACACATTTTTGGGACCATTCACATTTATACAGTGAACAGTGCTATAAATATGTAAAAAAGTATTCTTAACATACAGTTAGAGCAAATGTCCACCTCAGTGCAAAATACCAAACAGCACTGGTGTTAGATATAAGGTGACTAACAACACCATATAATATAATATAAATCAACAGATAGACAGTCTCAGGTGTTTTCTCAAGTGCTATAAATATGCATTGATTACTGTATAAATGTGACTGGCAGGGAAGGGGTTAACCACTAGGGGGCGAGGAAGGGGTTAAACGTGTAGCCTAGTCAGTGTTCTAACTGTAGGGGGAGGGGGGTGACTGGGGGAGGTGACCGATGTACAAGGGACACGGCATCGGTCTCCTCTCCCTGACAGGACGTGGAGCTGTGTGTTTACACACAGCTCCACGTTTCTGCTCACTTACTAGGCAATCGCGTGTGCCCCGTGGCCATCGCGGCCGCCAGGCACACTCATTGTGTTCCCAGTAACGTGACAGGTGCGCACGCGCCCTAGCGGCTTTAAATGACATATGACGTCCTGTCAGAACAATAGGGTATTCCACCTGCCGTCATTTGACGGCGTGCGGTTGCCAAGCAGTTAAAGGATCACTAAAGATACATTTTTATTTTATTTGTTTTAAATAACAAACATGTTATACTTGCCTCCACTGTGCGTCTCGTTTTGCAGTGGCCCCGAACCTGGTCTTCTGGGGTCCCTCGGTGGCTGTCTCGGCTCCCCCTTGCAAGGACTTAACACCTTCATGCGAGCGTGCTCGCATGGTGTTGAGTTCTTGCGGGCACACTCCCATGATACAGCCGGCGGCCATAGCCACTCACTGTATCACTCGGCCCCGTCCCCCCGCGCCACATCATCGGACGAAATGGACAGCAGCGCAAGCCAATGGCTGTGCTGCTTTCAATCCATCCACTGTAACCAATGTAACCAATGGACGGCCAGGCTGACCGGCAAAGAGGATGTCGGGGGCGAGCGCGTGACTTTCAAGGGGTCAAGTAAGTAAAACAGGGGCCGGTATTGTCAGATGTTTTTTCACCTTGATGCATAGAATGCTGATAGGTGAAAAAACGTTTACCTTTACAACCCTTTTAAGTTCACTTTTGGGAACATGTTGCATGTTCCACCCGAAAAACGGGTGCAGCCACTCCCCACTCTCCCTGTGACAGCGGTACTGTGAGAAGTTCCTTTTACTAGCCGTCACTTCTTAAATAGAGCACAGCCCGCGCGGCCGCCTCCTATATTAACAGAGTTCTGTGAATTAACTATAAGTACCGACATCCTTTGCAAATGTCAGCTTGTTGTTGTTCTACTACAGTGCTGTGGCAGTTCATTGATTCTTCCTGTAAGTGCGAAACTGACATATGGTATACAGGCAGACAGCTCACACTGACAGTCTGCAGGAGATCTCTATGGCATCTGCTGATTGCTGGTGCAATGCCTTCCAGGCTCCTAAAAAAACAAAAAAAGTAAAAGCGTATTTTTTACTTTTTTTTTTTTTTTAAGTGAACTTATTCGATAAGGCAGAATGGGACCTGGAAGAGATTGTAAATATACAAAAGTGCTTTATTACATGTACTGAATATTGCCAATAACAGGTGTTGTTCCTTCCTTTACTGTGTAACTTTTTATTTAATTGTTTTTTTGTTTTTTTTTGCAAATGACTGCTACGCAGTTTTAGCGTAACGCATATGTCTCTCCTGTTACTCCCTCATTTACACCTAGAATCAATGAGATGTGTTATAGTAGGCATTGTTTGCTTAGCAATGTTTTCGGTCTGGCTTGGACTCCGAGAGGACCCCTGGTTGGGACCACAAGAGTATTTCAACTTCCCCCTAGCTGGGGGGGAGGATTCTTTCTGTATTACTAAACTACTGTTTCCTGAGCCGATTGATGGGTAATCCCCCTCATGGAATATATTATCTATACTGCTCTTGAGCGTATCGCTCCATGTTTTTTTTATTCTCTTTTTTTTTTTCGTTTTGTATTGAGGTTTTTATCCAGCCAGGATTCTCCTCTTGTGGGTCCATTCGGACAGAGGTTATAGAAAAGAGGTGTTTATCTACTGTTCTTATTTCCTTAACTGTGAAAGGGTTCTGAAATGACTTAGCTAAGTTGTTCCTGGCGAGTTCTCTTCCTTTATCATTATGTTCTAATAACCTGTTTTAAGGCATTGTGGGGTGGAGCTCAGGCAAATTAATGCTTGTGTACTTTTCCTCCCCACATAGAATTTAGTGTTTCTGCCTGTTCAGATTTCTCGGGACAGATTGAATCCTAACGGCCTACGTGGCCACCCCTGATTGGTGTATTTGATTGGTGCTAGACTCTGTACTAGCATCTGAGTGGTTCTGTTGTTTTTGTTGTCTTCTCTCCCCCACCCTCCTCCTCCCTTCTACCCCTCTTCCTGATTCTTTCTTTTTTTTTTTCTTTCCCTATTTCATCTCGCTGCCATGGGGGACCCTCGGAATGCTACTACCCTTCACCTGTGTTCGTTCAATGCCCGTGGCTTGAATGAACCGACTAAACGATCACAGATACTATATGACTTTCACAAATCCAAAATTGACGTAATTTTCTTCCAAGAAACCCATTTCCGTACAAATCACATTCCAAAATTGCGAAATAAATATTACCCAACTTGGGTACATAGCACGTACTCCCAATCTAAATCTAGAGGGGTGGCGATTGCCCTCCAAAAATCAGTAAATTATACTCTGTTAGATTCCTGTTCAGACCCTGACGGTAGATACCTTTTCTTGAAAATATCTCTCAGCGGTAAAACGTACACCCTAGCTAACATGTATATCGCAAACCACGACCAGATAACTAGTACTATTCAATACCTCCTCAAGCTCATGGACTTTGCCGAGGGGGTGATCCTCGCTGCCAGGGATTTTAACAGTGTTTTGAACCCGACATTGGATACCTCATCGGGTAGAAGCTCTATCTCCTATAACCGAATCAATAAATTGAAGAGATTCCTACTCCAACACAACTTGTTGGATGTCTGGCGCATCCTCCACCCTACAGATAGGGATTATTCCTTCTTCTCTGCAGCTCATAACTCCTATTCCCGCATTGATTTTTTTCTTGTCAGCCAATATGCATTGACATACCATCCCCAAGCTAGGATCGGGAATATACTATGGTCTGATCATGCGCCGGTGTTCTTGTCCCTCTCCCTACCTGATTTGCTTGGTCATGACTGGACTTGGAGACTTAATGACTCACTATTGCAGGATGACGTCTGTTCTGCTGATATCCGGACCACCATATCAAACTTTATATCTGACCATAGTAATGACGATACTTCCGCTCCCATTCAATGGGAGGCATTGAAATGCGTCTTACGTGGGGTCTTTATTTAACATGGCTCTAGACTTAAACGTCTACGTCTAGCTCAGATTCAAGATCTGTCTCTCCAGTTTGCTTACCTGGAACGTTCCCATAAAATTACTCAATCTCCGACCACCCAACTTGCCTTATCCGCCGCAAGGCTCAAATTGTTGAACTTGTTTGAACAGAAGGCCCTTTCCATGAGGGACAGATCACGTAAATAATTTTATGTCGAAGCTAATAAACCGGGTAGAATGTTAGCTAGAGCCCTCCATGCTAGAAATAGCATTGCTTCCATTCCTAAACTCAAGAGACCTGATGGCCAACTCACCCATCATCCTAAGGAAATTAACGCATTGTTTCGTTCATTCTACGACTCGCTATACAACCTCCCCTCACACCCTCCACACATGTCGTCTGGAGACTTTCAAGCTAAAATAGACAATTACATTGCTGCCACTGCACTTCTGACTATTCCTACAGATCTAGCGCACGATCTTGAACAACCATTTGTTGAGGAAGAACTTGCGCTGGCAATATCATCCCTGAAACCTAACAAAAGTCCAGGTCCGGACGGATACTCAACCAGGTTCTATAAATCCTTCCACGACTCCCTTACACCACTTCTTATGAAGGTGTATAATAACATCTCCAGAGATTCACCCTTTCCGAGACAAGCTCTGGAAGCCCATATTATAGTTCTACCGAAACCTGGGAAAGATCCACTGATGTGCGGTAGCTTTCGCCCCATTTCTCTCACCAACATTGACATCCGCTTATATTCCAAGCTTCTGGCCAACCGACTGCTGCCAGCAATACCAGGCCTAATACACCTTGACCAGGTGGGGGTCACCCCAAAAAGAGAGGCCAGAGATAACATACTCAAGACTATCTCCCTGAAGGAATATGCCCAAAAATTTAAAATCCCAGCTTGCTTGATCTCGGTCGACGCCGAAAAAGCATTCGACAGGGTTCATTGGCAATTCTTAGAGAGAACGCTCCACCAAGTGGGCCTTGGACCCAACATGCTCTGCAAGATCCTGGCCCTCTATACCAATCCTATGGCAAGGATCCGGTCTAACGGCCTACTATCTGACCCGATATGGATTTGTAACGGAACCCGCCAGGGATGCCCCTTATCGCCATTGTTATACATTCTAACAATAGAGCATCTAGCCATGGCCATCCGTCACGACTCCAATATTCAGGGTATATCCATTGGCCACCGTCAATATAAATTGTCCCTGTATGCGGATGACCTCTTACTATATGTAACTAAACCCCATACATCTATACCAGCCATTATCGAGGCATTCACAGAGTTTGGACTGACCAGCAACTTTAAGGTGAATTATGACAAAACTGAGGCCCTTAACATCTCCCTACCCAAACCTACAGTAACCCGGGTTCAATCGGCATTTGAATTTAAATGGCAACATAAAGCTGTCAAATATCTTGGTATTCAAATCCCTACCTCTTTACCCACCCTGACAGATATAAACTACCTGCCCCTGATGAGAACATTGCGGACTTGCCTCGAATCTTACGATAAACCGAACATCTCTTGGTTTGGCCGAATGAATGCCGTCAAAATGGACATTCTACCCAAGGTTTTATATATATTTCAGGCAATTCCTAGCTCCCCTCCTCGTGGCTTCTTCCAATCGATTAACAGGACCATTCGGGACTTTATATGGCGACATAGGAAACCCAGGATTGGCTTTAGCGTTTTAACTTTGCCTAAAGGTAAAGGGGGTGTTGCCCTCCCGGACTTGCGACTGTACTTTCACGCTGCCTCTTTGATCAGGCTAATAGACTGGTATCACGGTTCCTCCACAAAACTGTGGACATCACTAGAAAATAACCGAATATCTCCCGACCTCACATCCCTTCCGTGGACACACCCGACACATAGACCCCCTGCGGACTTACTGCCTCTTGTGACTTCCACTACCTTGCGCATTTGAGACAATTATATCCACAAAGGTTTATTGTCCTCGAGACCCAGCCCCTTGACCCCATTATTCGATATAAACTCTTTCCCTCCGACTTGTGCTAAATCTAAATTTCTTATGTGGCAAAAATCAGAAGCTCCTCTGTTGAGACATACGCATACAACCGATTCCCCTTCCAGACATGCTCTCTTCCTGCCACAACCCTTCTATTGCTTGGCTTGAACACACTCAATTAACACACTTTCTGCACAAAATACCAAACATCGACGATATGACTAGACCACAGACTGCTTTTGAGTCATTGCTCTCCCAGTCAGACAGACCAGAGCATTCGCTTTCCCTGATATATCAATTGCTGATCCAGGTCTCCTATCCAAACTCACCGTCATTCCTCTCGAAATGGGAAAGGGAGATGAACTTATCTCCAGATGATATGGAGTGGGGCAAGACATTGGCGCTCTCTTTTAAATTATCTATTTCATCCCATGCCCAAGAACGAAACTACCGTATTTTGTCTAGGTGGTACCGCTGCCCCTCTATTCTTCATAAGTTTGATCCTACTGTCTCGGACGTATGCTGGAGATGTTTGCAAGATACAGGGAACATGACACACATCTGAGGTACGTGCCCACGTGTCGCCCCCTTTTGGGACAAGGTTCTCAACCTCTATGACAAACTAGTAGGTGACAAATACCCCAATGAACCCCGCTTAACAGTCCTGTCTATGATCCCGGGGTCATACAAACAAATCAAGAAGAGCTTAATCCGCCACGTGTTGACTGCTGCACGTTCAGTTATCGCCAGAGCGTGGCGTCAACCAGTGACCCCCTCTCTGGCTGATTGGGCATGTGAAATGGACAGGATTGAACATATTGAAAGAATGCTAGCGTGGGATACCGATAAGAGTGAAGACCACACAATTACGTGGACCGTGTGGTTACACTTTCGGTTCTCTGCTGATTTTGAATCTTTATAGCGAACGCGGCTCCTTCTGCTTCCCAGGCGCCCTCTCATGAGTAGCGTGATGCCTCCTCTCCCTACTTGTTCTCTCCCCCCCTCCCCCCTTTTTTTTTTTCTTTCTCTTTCTTTTTTTCTCCTCTACCAGTACTTTTATCAGTCTAATATTCTTACCAGTCGATATGCCATGCGTTCAGGCCATTTGAGTTGAGCCTTTGTTTTCTGTTTTGATCGTGATTTACTGGTTACTTGTTTTAACATTACTGTGCTTATCTCACTCATTTCTGGGTTCATTAAGGTTATTTACCTGACTATGCATATGTGATACAGGTTGTTTTGGTGTCCTTCCAATTCTACTATGACCTTGTACACTCAATTGACAGATATTATTTCTGACCTGTGTTTTGTCAATGTTTTACAACTGTTTGCAGCTCAATAAAACAGATTCAACATAAATATACAAAAGTGGAAATTCAGCGCTGGGATATACACAAATACAAATAAATTACAAAAAAAAATATGCAAGCCAGCACTGAGGATAAATTCATAGAAAATTCCCAAAGCATAAAAAGTGAAAAAGTGCAGCGCAAAACATTAATAGAATAAAAATGAATAATAAACAATACAAACATAAATAAAGATGTAAACCAGTGAAATTAAATGTCCACGTGACCACAAATAAAGTCCATTAAGTGCTAGTGAATAACACAAATAAATCTGGCAGGAGTGACGGTGAAGGGGAAACACCAAGAAAGGAAATTACAACATCTTTATTTATGTTTGTATTGTTTATTATTCATTTTTATTCTATTAATGTTTTGCGCTGCACTTTTTTACTTTAATTTAAAGAGATTGTAAACCTCACGGTGGAAGTTGTACCTATAGTTAATATAACTATCTCCTAAATGTGCGCCGTGCAGTCCATGACCCCAAGAGGAAGAGGGGCGAACGTGGATGCGGCCCACCGTGGGGACGATTACAATTACATATTAAGTTTGTATTGCAGCTTGTTAAAGTTTGCAGTAAACGTAGTTAAAATGTTACAAATTACTTTTTTTTTTTTTTTTTTTGTGCTAATATAATTCTGATTTATTTGATATGATTTGTACTCTGCAGGTCTTGCATGACTGTGTCTATGGCTCCCAGCATTTCAGCAATCCACGGTACTTTCCCATGAGCCTTTCAGATCTGGCATCTGAAGACTACGACCCCTTTCTGCAGCTGGAATGTCTGAAAGAACCTGAACCACTCCACTCCCCAGATTCTGAGCGCTCTACCAAGCTACAACCCGTAACTGAAGGTATTTCATCTGTACAAGTAGTGTGTGGAAGATTGTACTCTTTAAATGACAGGCTTATTCACAATAAAATGACTTAAAGGAGGATCAAAATAAATATGGATCAAAGTGGGGCAGCTTGTGTGATTACCGAATACCTCCTTCACCTTGACTTTCTGCTGCGAACAGAAGTTTGTCTTAGTACAGGCAAGGTGTAAGCAAAATGTTGCCTTTATTTGCTTTGATACTTTGGTCTTCCCTTTCTTCAAGGCCTACCCAATGCTTTAGATGTATTGACCACTTGAATTGTGTGCACATAAGCACTTTGGTGCATTGCCTACAATGAGAGCCTAGTTTCAAAGACAAATTATTCCACTATTCCCGGAAATTTATCACAACAATCTGCTTTTCACAACAATTGCTTTTATATACAATTCATACATCGTAAGTTATTTTAGAATGGAATTATCCATTTGGGGCAATAGTCTTCCTGTAGTATAGTCATTTTAATACAGAACTAAATGGCCTAGTCATTAAGGGGGGCAAATCTTCCGGTCCTTAAAGCAAAGTTCAATCGTGAAAAAAGGTCAATTTTGGGTCCTCTATAATGAAGAATGAGAAGAATGCTCCTTACATTGGTGGTTAGTGGGAAGGATATCCCCTACATTGGTGGTCAGTGGGAAGAATGTCCCTTACATTGGTGATCAGTGAGAAGAATGTCCCTTACATTGGTGATCAGTGGAAAGAATGTTCCTTACATTGGTGATCAGTGGGAAGAATGCTCCTTACATTGGTGATCAGTGGGAAGAATGCTCCTTACATTGGTGATCAGTGGGAAGAATGCTCCTTACATTGGTGATCAGTGGGAAGAATGCTCCTTACATTGGTGATCAGTGGGAAGAATGTCCCTTACATTGGTGATCAGTGGGAAGAATGCTCCTTACATTGGTGATCAGTGGGAAGAATGCTCCTTACATTGGTGATCAGTGAGAAGAATGTTCCTTACATTGGTGATCAGTGGGAAGAATGTTCCTTACATTGGTGGTCAGTGGGAAGAATGTCCCTTACATTGGTGATCAGTGGGAAGAATGCTCCTTACATTGGTGATCAGTGGGAAGAATGTTCCTTACATTGGTGATCAGTGGGAAGAATGCTCCTTACATTGGTGATCAGTGGGAAGAATGTTCCATACATTGGTGATCAGTGGGAAGAATGTCCCTTACATTGGTGATCAGTGGAAAGAATGCTCCTTACATTGGTGATCAGTGGGAAGAATGTCCCTTACATTGGTGGTCAGTGGAAAGAATGCTCCTTACATTGGAGGTCAGTGGGAAGGATGTCCCTTACATTGGTGGTCAGTGAGAAGAATGTAAGGATGTCCCTTACATTGGTGGTCAGTGAGAAGAATACATTGGTGATCAGTGGGAAGAATGTCCCCTTCATTGGTGGTCAAGTGGGATCTTGTCTTTGTAGTTTATCTTGTCTTTGTAGTTTGGGTCACACAAATCCGGCACTCACAGAATGTTCCTTACATTGGTGATCAGTGGGAAGAATGTTCCTTACATTGGTGATCAGTGAGAAGAATGTTCCTTACATTGGTGATCAGTGGGAAGAATGCTCCTTACATTGGTGATCAGTGGGAAGAATGTTCCTTACATTGGTGATCAGTGGGAAGAATGTTCCTTACATTGGTGATCAGTGGGAAGAATGATTTGCTTATTATTGAGGACGTCTCTTTTTTTTTTTTTTTTTTTTTTTTTTTTTTTACCTGTTTGGAGCACATTGTTCCTGAGTGAATAACCAGGAAGTGAATGTGTGGTGGAAAAATGTGCTTGAGAGAGGCTACTATGCTGCAAGGATTGGGTGGGACAAGGGTTAAAAAGCTGCTTGTGCTTACAAAGTTGTACTGAAATTGTGTCTATATTATTCAGGTACGATTTGCATGCTACTTGAGGGTTTAACATTGAGGTCTATGGACATTAACTCGCATGGAAGTTGGACCAAAGTAGTGCAGGGACTACTTTGAAGTCGGCAGAACTTAAAGTCGTGCCAGTATGAATGGTGTTCATTGAAAATCATGGAGAATGACTTGTCATACGATTTTGCAGTAGTCGTATAAGACCCCTTTCACATTTATACGACTTTTCTCACGATTTTGTACTACTTTGGTCTGATTTTGATGCCACTTAGGTCCCTTTCACATTTGTACGACTCCAAAATCGCGTGTTTTTACCGCAATTTCGTGGCCGCGATTTTGCCGCGATTCGCAAGCCGCAATTTCAATGAATGCCTGTGTAAGTGGCATCAAAATCGGACCAAAGTAGTGCAGGGACTACTTTGAAGTCGGCACTACTTAAAGTCGTGCCAGTATGAATGGTAGAATGACTTGTCATACGATTTTGCAGTCCAAAATCATGAGACAAGTCGTATAAGTGTGAAAGTGGACTAACACAGGCATTCATTGAAATCGCGGCAAAAATCGCGCGACTTTGAAGTCGTACAAGTGTGAAAGGGACCTAAGTGTGAAAGGGGACTTGGACACCTCTACGACTTCAAAGTCGCGCGATTTTAACGCAAATTCACGGCCGCGATTTTAATGAAGTGGCATCAAAATCGGACCAAAGTCGTATAAGTGTGAAAGGGGACTTAGTTGCAATGGCCGCGGCAGCCTCTACAGCCGATCGGAAGATCGCCTGCAGTGATCACATCGCTGGACTCCAGGACAGGTAAGTGTCCTAATGTTCAAAGTCAGCAGCTACAGTATATGAAGTTGCTGACTTTTATTTTTAAAGGGGCAGGCGGACCTCCTCTTTAAGTTGTTAAAAAAAATTATTTACGCAAACAAGACCCTGCAAGTAAGCATGTAAAATACAGTTAAACCTTGAGCATGCTTGTAATCCAAAGCGCTTGTATATTAAAGCGAATTTCCCCATAAGAAATGATTGAAACTCAGATGATTAGCTCCACAACCATTTATTCATAGGTCCTTCAGTTTATAGTCCATATAAAAAGATTATAGCGACGTGACCAGGTTGTGTAACCATAAAATGTCCATCCACAAATGGCCGCCTCCACAGGGGGATTGGAAGCAAAATCCAGCAGGAGCTACAGAGTATAAAAGAGAAGAGAGGCGCTTCCAAGTGTAGCAATATGGTTACATTTAATGAAGGTACAAGATTTAGAAACTTACATGGTAGATGATTAAAACAGGCACATCTAAGTATGCAGGCATCCGGGGGAACGCTGTCTGCATAGGCCATTTTTTTTATACTCGGTTGTGACATGACGCTGCTTGTATATCAAGACATCGCTTGTAAATCAAGTGAAAATTGACTGTACTTGCCTTATATGTGCTTTTGCCTGTTGGTGACAGAGCCTTTTTAAATGAGCACAAAGTTATGTAATTTGATCTGCTATATTTAAAACTTTTTTTTTTTTCTTTTCAATACAGATTACAGACAAGACAGTTTCCCCAGTTTGTAGAAAGCATTTTTTTAAATTATTTTTTCAAAGTGTAACTAGTTTGAACATTGTTCAGTGTGTAATCTGTTTTTCCCCTCACTGTGATGCCTACAAAAATATTGAGTGCCAAAATAAACTTTTATATCCATAATTCAGGTTTTTCACACCAAAAAATAGAGGAGGGCGTCACGCCAGGTCCCCTAATGGTAAAAACAGCATTTCTATTAGCAATCGTGGCACCAGTTGAAGGTTTGTCAGCGGGAAGTCATACACAAATCATTTCATTTCTTGGATCAGCAAATAAATTGAATCCTCCATATGGGTCTCAATTCATCCATGGGATTTAGACTTGTTTAGACTGCAGCCTCATTTCCTGGATTTAAAAGCATCTTTTAAAATGAGCACAGAAGTTATTAGATGCCAAGTTCTTGCTTCTAGACCTACTTTTTTTTTTGTTTTTGAATAATAAGATGTTCCTACCGTGATGATTGATTATAACATCGGGATGCATGTTTTTTTGTGAGCTGGAAATGATTGGAACATGACATTGTTCATACTCGAGGGCTGTGTGTCTTGCCCTATGAGAACGAGCCACCCATGGACCGATCATTATCTTTCAGCTCCTCTGCTGTTGAACTTGTTTGATACACAGCGAGTTACACTTGTTGATGCCCAGGGATGCTCGTCATCTATTGTGTGAGACGCCACTGCATGAGGTGCACTGATTTTATACCCCGCGCCTCACTGTCAAGAGTTTAAATCCATGGATTGCATGTATGCAACTATACTTGAACTGTTCCAGATTGAGGGTCTATAGAACTTCTTGAATCTGAATTTACCTAGTGACTAGAGGTCATTTAGACATATTGATTACTTATCCTTTCATTTGTGAGAAGTTGTACTTCAGCGCTATGGTGGGGTTTCTTATGTGCATGGGGCAGTTTTATCAACTTTTATTACATCACTGTCTGAATTTTAATTACATGTGAGACAGGGCGCGACAAACCCGGGAGCCAGGTCGCAATTCCAATTAGAATTGGCGACCTGGCGCCTGGGGTGGCACAGCTGGGGTAACCTGTCTCCGTGCGCACCTCCCCGTGATCGCGGCGGCCGCGCCAGCCAGTAATTGAGGCCGTGCTTTTGCAGGCCTATGCTTCTTTCTGGAATATTATGGTGGCCGTTGGTATTTCAAGACAACCCTGCCTGTTTTCATTGCCCAACAAGTTCCTTCTCTTAGAACCCCCAAACATTATATATATTTTTTATTCTAACACCCTAGAGAAAAAAATGTCTGTCGTTGCATTACTTTGTCACACCGTATTTGCAAAGCGGTCTTACAAGCGCACTTTTTTGGGGAAAAATACATCTTTTTTAATTAAAAAATATTATTATTAATTAGTAAAAAAATAAGACAGCAGTAAAGTTAGCCCAGTTTTTTTTTATATTGTGAAAGATAATGTTACGCCGCGTAAATTGATACACAACATGTCACGCTTCAAAATTGTATCTGCTCATGGAATAGCAACAAACTTTTACCCTTTAAAATCTCCTTAGGCGACGTTTAAAAAATTCTACAGGTTGCATGTTTTGCGTTACAGAGGAGGTCTAGGGCTAGAATTATTGCACTCACTCTACCAATCACTGCAATACCTCACATGTGTGGTTTGAACACCGCTTTCATATGCGGGCGCTACTCATGTATGCGTTCGCTTCTGCACACAAGCTTGGTGGGACGGGGCTCGTTCCTGGCTCCTAACTTTTTTTAGCTGGCTCCTAGATTCCAAGCAAATTTGTCGAGCCCTGTACAGGCACAGTGTAATATTATTTTTTGGACAGTTAAAACTTTTGATTGGAACACATCTAATCTCATACAAGTTTTCTTATTTTGTATTGGAAAAACTACATTTACCAGCTATAGATTTCAAGAGACCGGCCAAGATTCAGTCCATCTATGGCAGTGATTCTCAACCTTTCTACTGCTGTGACCCCTTGATTAAACTTGGCTTAGACATCCACCTAGACAACCGGTGAATTTTGACCAGGACAGAAGAGTGGTCCCAATGCAAGTGTAGGCGAGACCTTAAATTAGCTACTTGTTTGGTTGTTCCGATGGGCTGGGATAGACAAATGTAGCTTTAAATAGTTTTATGTTAATGTGCATTTTAGTTTTGAGTTTGAATTTCAGTATAATTTTTAAGTCCCTCATCTCGGACATCTTATTTTTCTACTTCAGCTTTCCTATACTAGGAGCATACCATGGTGTAATGTGCTTCTTTGGACTCTAGCACATATGTACTCTTGGAGGCTCATTTCATATCTATTCCTTTCATGTCCTACTTGAGCAATGGCCAACATATATTCTATATTCCTTTTGGTATTTCTTTATTGAGTTTGAGTCCTCATCAAGCAATAATTGACTGGGTTGGCCTTCATAGCCTACTGTCTCTGTGGCCCCCACCAAGATAACCACTTAGAAAATAATGATTAAATATGTATGTGCTTATTAGTTTCCATGTTTTTAGGTGACACGTGTGATGTTCTGTACTCTTCTATTAATTATCCCATTTGGCTGCCTTCAGCTCATGATGTAAATGTGGTGCAATTCATTACTCCTAAAGAATTATAATAAATTGCTATTCATACAAATAAAGGTGTATAGTTTCTTTTGCTGAAGAGGTCATAATTATAGCTGATGCAGAAATCTCTTTCCCTCATCAAATCGCCCTATTAGTGCAATGTACTCATCCATAGGCCACTGCAGATCCTTTCTGCCATAATTACATTTTCACCTCTTGCTTATTACAAGAGGCTAACATTTGGGCCTCTTGTCACAATCGGTTTCATGTTTTTCTTTTTTCTTTTTTTTTTCCTTTGCTGTAAGGACAGCAGGCGTTCTGTGGCTGTGCCGCTTCTCTGTGTGATAATGGGCTGTAATTACTGAGTTTGCTGCACAATGCATGGGTGTTTGTTTAAAGCTGAATAGCCTTCTCTGAAAAGGTCCTCCTATTAAGTAAATAGAAGTTGCACAAAGCCATATTATCAGAAATATCCAAGGGATTGCATTCTCCACACGTGTCTTTGCAAATACAGATTTTTGTATCCATGCTGTCGGTAGGTTGTCATTTTGTACATGTCACCCATTCTTCTCTGTCTTCATGAGTTTTTTTTTTTTATTGCAAAGCTGTCCTGTGATGGTTGCTTGCACTATTTTTAAAGATTGTAAGGGACCATAGATAACCCAGCTTGTATAAGTGCTTAAGGCCGATGTGCCAAGATTGAGCTTTGTAGTTCTTCTCTTGGTGGCTGTACTAAGCAATTGAAGCACTTTCCATCACATTTACCTATTTGTGTGATTGACTACAGATTGTAACCTCATCTGTGAAGAAATAGGTACCAAAAAATCAGAGTGTGTTTTGTACTAAGTGATCTTTTAAAAAAAGTAATTACACCCAATGAAAACTGTTACATTTTTAAGAAAATTTGAAGGAACAAACATTAGATCTTCATGCAAACAGCATAGTGTTTTTATTCACATAATGTACCGTGCATTTGCAGCGGCCTCGCTGTGGCCATTTGCAGCGGCCTCGCTGTGGCCATTTGCAGCGGCCTCGCGGTGGCCGTGTGCAGCGGCCTCGCGGTGGCCGTGTGCAGCGGCCTCGCGGTGGCCGTGTGCAGCGGCCTCGCGGTGGCCGTGTGCAGCGGCCTCGCGGTGGCCGTGTGCAGCGGCCTCGCGGTGGCCGTGTGCAGCGGCCTCGCGGTGGCCGTGTGCAGCGGCCTCGCGGTGGCCGTGTGCAGCGGCCTCGCGGTGGCCGTGTGCAGCGGCCTCGCGGTGGCCGTGTGCAGCGGCCTCGCGGTGGCCGTGTGCAGCGGCCTCGCGGTGGCCGTGTGCAGCGGCCTCGCGGTGGCCGTGTGCAGCGGCCTCGCGGTGGCCGTGTGCAGCGGCCTCGCGGTGGCCGTGTGCAGCGGCCTCGCGGTGGCCGTGTGCAGCGGCCTCGCGGTGGCCGTGTGCAGCGGCCTCGCGGTGGCCGTGTGCAGCGGCCTCGCGGTGGCCGTGTGCAGCCGCCTCGCGGTGGCCGTGTGCAGCCGCCTCGCGGTGGCCGTGTGCAGCCGCCTCGCGGTGGCCGTGTGCAGCCGCCTCGCGGTGGCCGTGTGCAGCCGCCTCGCGGTGGCCGTGTGCAGCCGCCTCGCGGTGGCCATGTGCAGCCGCCTCGCGGTGGCCATGTGCAGCCGCCTCGCGGTGGCCATTTGATGCAGTCATACAGTCAGTCGGCGGCCATCCAGTGTAACAAAGCCCCCTCTCCTCCTTGTCCGTGATAGACGGAACACTCAGTTTCCCAGCAGTGAGTCAGTGTTTTAAGCCTAACAAGGAGGTCGGCCGTCGACTAGACTGACTGTCACTGTGCCGGGAGATCAGGCGCACAAAGCTGCAGATGGACATGGACTCACGTATAAGCCGAGGGGGGAATTTTCAGCACAAGACAATGTGCTGAAAAACTCGGCTTATATTTAAGTATATACGGTAATCAAAAATGTTAAGATTTGTCACATGGAAAAAGGAACACTATGTTGAAAGCTCAAAAATCATAGACTTTAGACGCGCATATACACAAGATAAAATATTTCCAAATTTTATCATGTCTACATTAAAATATTTTACACAGAACAATTATTGAATATAAAATACAATAAAATATATTGCTTTCTACTATGTATTACAGTCAAAAGTGTAAACCCCTTTTGAAGTGTATACTGCACACATGGAGACCATGCACATAGGAAAAAAAAGTGCTGGGGCTCCACTTGTCCTTGTGAATCTTTTTTACAGCTCCTTGTTTACATGTCTTCAAGAGTCTTTATTAGATCTATTTGATAAGAAAATGCATATTATAGGTACATACAGGTAGCCTATACATACAATATATCTCATCAAAAACACTCGCCAGAAATGGGATGTGGGGATCGAGGCGCTCACCCCCGGAACGCCAACGTAGCCACAACCTCGGTCCCACATTAGCACGATCTGCTAGGAAGATAGCAGATGCATGGAAAAAGTTCACACCATTTCAAATTCATGAAATTAGAATGCAGTGTTCCAGATAGGTGCTAATATTTACAACGTCTCATCTTATTGAGATCTTGGATATCTAGGTTCTGGTATTGCTGTTTTTATGTGTATGATGTCAGCATGCAAAGATCACAGGCAACATAGCGCCTTCTCACTACCTGTAAAATGTTTTATGAGAAGCAATCCATCATGGATCAGTCTTCAAAGAGCAACTCCACTCAGAGGCACAACTAGAACTTTCAGTGCCCCGGTGCATGAAACTTTAGAGGGCCCCTGCTATTGATAAAGCTGTCTTGCCCCTGCTATTGATAAAGCTAGTCTAGTGTCTCTGTCCCCATGGCAGTGGTGTGACAGTCTATTAAAACCCTGCACTGGTTACATTTTGGGCTGATGGGTGCATCCGTGGGGGGGGGCTAGCACTATTGGTTGTAGACAGCTAGGCCCCCTGCTGGTCACCTAGCAGTGGTAATGCTGAATTGCCTTCTTTGTTGACATGCTGACCGGGATGTGATCCAGGAGATGCTCCCAGTTGGATCTAATAAACACAGTATTTATAAGAGTCAAAAGTACAATCACATGTATATCAACCATGCCAGTAAGGTGGGGCCTCTTATAAATAAAACCACTATCTAACATTGGGTCTGCCTGAGAGCATCACCTGAAACACATCCCAATCAGCATGTCAGAGAAGACTATGCAGTGCTACTGCTGCTAAGCGACCTGCAGGGGACTCGGCTGTCTACAACCAATTGTGCTGGCCCTCCCACGCATGCGCCCATAACGTAACCAGCACTGGGTCCTAATGCGCTGCTGCCATGGCAGTGACCAGCGCTGTCAAAAGCAGGGGCAGGACAATAACCCTGGTTGTTTGGCCACTGGCCCACAGTGGGAGGATTCCCCCATCCACCTGGAATGTGTAGATGGGGGAATGTACCCAAATTAATTTATTTATCATTTTCTTTACACAAATAGATCTTTTTTTGGTGGTATTTAATCACTGCTTGTTTTTTTTTTTTGTTTACTTGCGCTAATATGCCGCACTGATAGGTGGCACTGATGGGCAACACTGATGGATACTGAAAGGCAGCAGTGACTGGCATCACTAATGGTCACTGATTGGTACTACTTATGGGCACTGGTTGGTGGCCACTGGGAGGCTTTACTGTAATGGAGGCACTGATGATCAGTGCCCTGATTACATGTCCGTGTTTTCCCTGCGAGAAGATGCTGTTGATTGGCTCTCCTCGCCACACACTCTGTCAGTGTGATGAGAGCCGATCACGGTACTTCCGTGTTTACATGTGACCCGCTGAGATTGGACACAGCCGATCACTACAGGGATCGGGTCGCGCCGTGTCCTAGAAACACAGCGTGGCCGTTCTGACGACCACCCAGAACGAGAGCCGCATCATCCCTCTGTCATTTGACGGTGGGCGGCAAGCGATTAAGGTCATTTTAAAATTGATGGCTAAAATTGGCTATTATAAAGGTATCCAGATTGTATTCTTTCTGTGTTTGCTAAAACAATTTTTTTTCCACAAATACAAGTAGGGTATGTTGGTGGTGTGCTGTATCTGGATTTTCGTAGATATTTAGATCTATTGAAATTCAAATTAGGAGGATGTTTTTTTTTTTTCATTCAAGTTTGTGTTTATTTCAATAAAATAGTCATTACAATAAAAACAGTTGGATAAAGTTACAGTATATAAAATATACAGTGAAATCGAAATGTATTAGGTCAAAAGCAAGAACTTCTTCCAATTAAAGAAATATCCATTCAGATCTGATACCAAAACATGAACAATAGCAATTGCAAAAATTAAATGTGAAGAGAGCATAAAAAGAAAAAAAAAAAAGACGGAGAAGATGAAATCTCCTCCTATCACCCCATCGCCCTCCTCATACTGGTACTATATTGAAGCATATTAGTATCGCTACACAAGAGGTAATCGACTATTTCATGTGTATAAACATTGAATGGTGAGGAGACCACCCAATCCCCCCAGACACCCCTAAAGGGATCTAACTGTGCCGTTATCGGTGGCGGGAGAGGGGCCCCCCGCCACTTACCAGAGCCCGTCGGTAGCGGCGGAGGCGATCGGGTCCTTCGGCTGTCTGTGTGGGGATGTGAGTGAGGGCAAAATGGCCCCCATAGCTTTGCTGGGCGGAAGTGACGTCAAAACGTCAGTCCCGCCCATGCGTCTTAAAGAAACATTTTTTTTTGTCATTTGAAAAAATGACAGTTTCTATTTTTTTTTTCTTTTTTTGCATTTAAGTCTAAATATGAGATCTAAGGTCTTTTTGACCCCAGATCTCATATTTAACCACTTAAGACCCGGACCAATACGCTGGCAAATGACCCAAGGGGTTTTTGCGATTCGGCACTGCGTCGCTTTAACAGACAATTGCGCGGTCGTGCGACGTGGCTCCCAAACAAAATTCGCGTCCTTTTTTTCCCACAAATAGAGCTTTCTTTTGGTGGTATTTAATTGCCTCTGCGATTTTTATTTTTTGCGCTATATACAAAAATAGAGCGACATTTTTGAAAAAAAATCAATATTTTTTACTTTTTGTTATAATAAAAAACCAATAAACTAAATTTTAGTCAAACATTTAGGCCAAAATGTATTTAGCCACATGTCTTTAGTAAAAAAAAAATCGCATTAAAAAAAAATTAGCTACCTAGCGGGAACAGCGACACTAATACAGCGATCAGAAAAATGATCGCTTAGTGATGCTGGCAATAGGGAGTGAAAGGGTTAACTAGGGCAGTGATCAAGGGGTTAAAACTTTATTGGGGGGGTGGGGGGGGCTACCCTGACACTAACACTGACTGACTGTCACACTGTCTGTCACACTGACACTAAATACAGTAATCATACATGTATGATTACTGCATTCAGTGACCCTGTGACGGGGGGGGGGGGCGATCGCGGGGGTTAAATGTGTTTGTGTCTGTGTGTAAGTGTGCTGTTGGTGCAGACTTACTTGTAGTGTTGTGATCTCTCCTCAGCGGCGCTTGAAACAAACGCCGAGGGAGAGATCACGTCGCTTCCTCCTTCCTGTGTTTACACAGGAGGAGGAAGTGACAGGGCGGGCGGGCGCGCGCATTGGCTGGGAGCGATCCGGAGGGGGCGGGGGAAAACGGATAGCCGCCCCCACTTGTCGGATCGCTCCTGCAGCCGCGCGGACCGCCGCATGTACGGGAGGGGAGGTCCGATCGGACCCCCGATCCCCCCCAAGGCACCAACGTATATATACGTTGATGTGCCTGTCGGTGCCATTCTGCCGACGTAAATGTACATGCGGCGGTCCTTAAGTGGTTAAGAGGACCTGTCGTGCTTTTTTTCTATTACAAGGGATGTTTACATTCCTTGTAATAGGAATAAAAGTGATAATTTTTTATTTCAGTGTAAAAAATTATAAAAAAAAATAAATACATTTTTTTAAAGCGCCCCGTCCCGACGAGCTCGCGCACAGAAGCGAACGCATATGCGAGTAGCGCCCGCATATGAAAATGGTGTTCAAACCACACAAGTGAGGTATCACCATGATCGTTGGAGCGAGAGCAATAATTCTAGACCTCCTCTGTAACTCAAAAAATGCAACCTATAGAATTTTTTAAACGTCGCCTATCGACATTTTTAAGGTTAAAAGTTTGACGCCATGACATGTTGGGTATCATTTTACTCGGCGTAACATTATCTTTCACAATGTATAAAAAAAATTGGGCAAAATTTATTGTTGTCTTATTTTTTAATTCAAAAAAGTGAATTTTTTCCAAAAAAAGTGCGCTTGTAAGACCGCTGCGCAAATACCGTGTGACAAAAAGTATTGCAATGACTGCCGTTTTATTCTCTAGGGTGTTAGAAAAAGATATATATAATGTTTGGGGGGTTTTTTTTTTAACTTTCAACAAAGGTTTTATTGAGACAAAAAAAGACATTGGTGTGCATACATAGGATACAGTAGTAGGATACAAAATTAAGAAGAAAGGAACACAATGCACATATCGTTCAGGTAGCAACTACACAGCTGTATAACCACCAACATTTTAGAATACATGTGAAGATGTGCATGAGAAGGACTCCTACTAGTCTTAGAGCTCATCGCTATCTAGTGATGTAGTTGAGAAAGCGCTATGACCCATCTCTCCGAGCCCACCTGCCCATCGGGCCGTCCCTTCCCGATCATGTGCATGTATTAGGGTCATTAAGCCAACGATCCCAGATTTTATTGTATTTCTCCGGATATTCCCTGTTAATGTAAAGGTGCTTTTTGTATGGTAGCGTCCCATTCACACCCGCTCTCCACTCCGACCATTTAGGAGGCGAGGGCCTCATCCAGTGCCGAGCTATGACCTTTCTTGCTATAAACAGCGTCTCCTGCAGGAAGGTTTTGGTATGCCTATCAAGAACTACAGGGTATACCCCCAGGAGGCACTGTTTTGGGTCCAGGGATATGGGTGAGCCCATATTGTCATGGAGAAAGGTAACTACCTGAGCCCAGTATCCCTGGATCTTGGGGCACGACCACAACAGGTGAAAGAAAGTGCCTATTTCAACCCCACACATTGAGCAGGACGGAGATTGTTCCCTTTTATATCTGGCCACCCTGACCGGGGTGAGGTATGCCCTGTGGACTATAAAGATCTGGGTGAGCCTGTCAGACAATCTGGGTGATACCTCCCGGCAGGACTCTAGAGCTTCTTCCCACTCCTCGTTGTCCATCTCCCCTACCTCCCTCTCCCAGCGTGGTTTGAGAGCAAAAGCCACCCTGCCATGCATAGGGGCTGACAACATACTGTAATATGCCGATATTAGACCTTTAGGATCCTGGCTCCTAGCGATAGACATGATGTGGTTTGGGGTGAGCGGGGGGATGGGTTGCGGGAACTGTGTCCTCATAGCATGGCGTACTTGAAGGAATCTAAAGAACATGTGGTTGGGGAGTGCATATTCCTCGCGTATCCTGTCGAATGTTTTGAGGGTGCCGTTCAGGAAAAGTTGGTGTAGGTAGAGAATCCCCCGTGAGCTCCAGAGTCCAGAGTCCTGAATCTCACCGAGCTCCCTCAAGCGTTTGTTATGCCATAGTGGCGTGAAAGCATTATGTAGTGGTATTCCAATTTTATTGGCCGCTAAGTCCCATATGCGCCTATAGTGTTGCAATAAGGGTTTGACCTCTCCAACTGAATCTATGCTGCCGGTCCCGGCAGCTATAGCATAGAGTGGGTCCCCAGTTCGCCGCGCCCATTCGGGGCAGATCAAAATTCTAAACCGGTCACTATCCGTCTTGTCTAGGTGAAAGAGTTGGGAGAGTTGGGCTGCGATATAATAGTTATTAAAGTCGGGTAGGGCTGTCCCCCCCATATTCGTTGGATTCTTGAGTGACTGCCAGGGTAGCTTATGCTTCCAAGGTCTTAAAATGTCTCAGCGGGAGATACGATGGGGAGTGCCAGAGTGCATAAAGTATTTTAGGTAAGAGGACCATTTTTATAAGGTTTATACGTCCCCACACTCCCAAGGGTAGGCGCCACGTCCGGGGAGGTTTGTCTAGGGGAACGCTTAAGGTGACATAATAAGGGCTGTGATCTGAGAGCAGTCTGGGACCGAAGGCCGCGTCAATAAGGCGCGAAATAAGCCCCCCAGAAAGTAGGATATAGTCAATCCTGGAAAGGGTTTTGTGGGTGGAGGAGAAACAGGAGTATGCCCGGGTATTAGGGTGCCTATGCCTCCAGGAGTCTGTCAGGTGAAAAGTGGTGGTCAGTTTAGAGAATTTAGTCATTGCCGCAGTTCCTGTTGAAGGTTGGGAAGGAGACATCCTATCTAATGCATCATTCATTGTGGCATTGAAGTCCCCCAACCATATTACCTGTACAGAAGGGTGCTGTGCCATAAAAGCAAGACCCTCGTTTAGGACGGATACACTAAAAGGAGGAGGGACATAAAAGGCCAAAACGAGGAGTGGCTCACCCAGTATCTTAGCTGATAAGAAAACATAGCGACCCTGTGGATCAGTGCGCACCTCCCCCAGCGTGAAGTGTACAGATTTAGCGACAAGGACAGACACACCTCTGGAGTGCGACGTGTGGGTGGAGTGGTATGCCCATCCCACCCAAGGGCGACGGAGCGCCAACTGTACCCGCCCCTCCACATGTGTCTCCACAAGGACTATTATATCCGCTCTTTGCTGCTTCAGGAATGTTAGGACAGCTGTGCGCTTAACTTTGTCACGGAGCCCCCGCACATTCCACGTCAATAATTTTAGGGACGCCATACATTGACAAGGGGGAAAGAACAGTGTCCCAGCCTAGACCGGGGGATCCCACAGGCCCCCATATTTTTAAACCCTCCCGGAGAGGCCCACGAATGGACCTGCGGCATATGCCATAAGGGCTCCCTGTACAACACATTGCTGGCCTGAATATGAATAAAACCTTTGTGACTTATCTGTAAACTTAGAAACAATAAAGAAAAAAAACGATAACCCCCCTCCACCCCCCTCCCCGCCCTGCACCTCTCAAAACTGGTGCGGGCATGTACCCAAAACAGAACCAAATTAACCATCCCAGAGTACAGTGTAACATACAGAACGGACAGGCATAGTTTATACAGAATCTGGGATGGTCGTGGGGAACATCTTCGCTGCACTGTGCATGGTAGGGTAGGACAGCTAGGTTCCCAGCGCTCCCGTCGCCGGCATAATTCGGGAGGTGTGTGAGCCCGCCAACAGGCTCCAGGAGTATGATAGTATGTATCCGGTATATAGTCGTGCTTCACTGACGTCCGAAAAGGTATAATAAAGGGGGTGAAAGTTTTGCTGTAAGTACAGAGCAATCAGGGGAGACTCATCTAAAGCAGGGGCAAATGAAGAGAAGTCTCACGCAGGGGATCAGGAGGTCTGGTATCCAACAGAGACATTAGGCACAGATAGTGTCAGTACACGATTCCTCTATAGATATCAGTCTGGCCCTGTCCAGGGCAGTGGTACAAAAGGGTATACTCACAGTTCTGTCAGTCTCTCACCCCTGGAGGTGCACGACGTTCCAGCCAGGAGATCGCGTCTTCAGGGAGCTCAAAAAAGGATGCCCTGCCGTCATGCTCCACCCGGAGACGCGCAGGGAACAGCATGGCATATTTGTAATTTAGCACCCGAAGCCTGTGCTTGACATCCATAAATCCTCGGCGGCGGCGCTGGACCTCCGCCGAAAAGTCTGGGAACACCGCGACCGTGACATTCTCGTAGGGGATGTTACCTCGCACCCTTGCCAATCTCAATGCAGCATCCCGGTCTTTAAAGTTGAGCATCTTGGCGATGAATGTACGAGGAGGAGCTCCCTGAGGCGGTGGTTTAGCTGGCATGCGATGGGCCCGCTCAACCGTGAGCATAGGGGAGAAGGCGTCTCTGCCGTATGTCTTGACCAGCAGCTGTTCTAGAAATGTGGTCGGATCTCTCCCTTCAGCTCCCTCTGGCAGGCCAATGAGACGGATATTACATCTCCTCAGCCTGTTCTCCATTTCGTCCTGCTTGGAGAACAGCTGCTGGATTTGCTGCTGCATGTGGTCTGCTCCTGACTACAATGGCGGCAGCGCGTCCTCCACGTCCCCCAGGCGGGTCTCTGCTGTCTTCACCCGATCCCTAAGGTTGTTCATGTCTTGCCTGAGGAGGGAGATATCCACCTTTACCTCCTCAATTTGTGTCACGAGAGTAGTGCGGCAGAGGTTAATAGCCTCAAGGAGCTTTGCAGTGTCTCCCGCCGGCCTCGCTTCCCCCGCCTGGGCCGCGGCGCCATCTTCCCCCTGATCCACCGGGTC
This sequence comes from Rana kukunoris, assembly GCA_029574335.1. Taxonomy (NCBI): domain Eukaryota; kingdom Metazoa; phylum Chordata; class Amphibia; order Anura; family Ranidae; genus Rana; species Rana kukunoris. The sequence continues at coordinate 80,948,034 of CM056059.1, forward strand.
GTGTCGGTATTGGGCCAGCTTAGCCTGGGCCGATTTGTTCGCTTTCGGCGGCGACATGGTGGGTAAAGTCCGGGGATTCCAGTCACCCTAGTTTAGAAGGCGGTAGTTGTGTGTGAAGAGCAGGATATTAGAAATTGCAGGATCAACAGCCGGAGCTCCGGGAGATGCGTCCTACTCCATGCTCTGTCAGGCCACGCCCCAATGTTTGGGGGTTTTAAGTAATTTTCTAGCAAAAAAAAACTGTTTTAGTCTCGTAAACACAGAATCTGAAAAACAGGCTTGGTGATTAAGTGGTTAAGTAAGGCGATCGCTGGAGATTGATGTATGGCAAAACCAGTGACTTTTCGAATGATATGTAAAACTTTGTTCCAGAACCCCCAGATCTTGGCACACTCCCACCAAATATGCATCATTGATCCTAAACCCTGACAGCCTATAAAACATAGAGGGGAGGAGGTGGGATACATTGAGGCTATTTTTGTGGGAACTAAATACCATCTTGTAAAAATTTTAATATTTGATTCTACAAGTGATATGTTAAGAATGCCTTTTAGTGATCTAGAGAAGTTACCAAACCAATCCTTTAAACCACAGTAATTTTAGGTATCCTTTTCCCAAGCTAGCATATAAGGTAGTTTATTAGTATTAGAGGCTATTGACTCAACATCATACCTCTCTTCTCCTTGGTCTGTTCACATCTAATTCATAAGGCGTGAAACCTCCAGCCATAGAATTACAATCCCATAGTTTATGGGTGAAGTTAGAGATTGTACAGAATCCTAGATCTTTCTGTAGGAGGAAGACCAAATTTGTCAATGAAATATTGGAAAGGAAAGCGAGAGCGAGGAAAAAGTGTCCAATGCTGTACCCCCCCTTGTCAAACCACCATTTGAAGTTTTCTATATCAACATCTAAGGAAAATATTGGGTTCTTAAATAAATTTAGCCAGAGGATGAAGCTTAGAGATCAAGGAAGGAAGACCCCGAAGTGATTCCCAAAATGCTAAGGATTGTGAAAGAGTTGGAGACAAAATAGGAGGCCTGCTTTTGGAAGGGCACCATAACTAGCTTTCCAGCGAGAAGGTGGGTGAAGCCTGATTTTCAATAGATATCCAGTCGGGTTGTTCGATTTTGAGATACAAGTCTGATAACTGTGGAAGTCTAGCAGCCTGGTAATACCATAAAAGGTTTGGGAGTCCTAATCCACCTTGTGCGGTGAGATTAAAAAGGCTACGGGAAGCTATTAGTGGGCCTTTCTTATTCCAAATAAATTTAATCATTTTACCTTGGAAGGTTTTCAGGTGATTTCTTTTGATCAGAATAGGCAGTGAACGGAAAAGGTATAAGAGTTTAGGGAGTAGAGTCATCTTGACTGAATTGATCCTGACTATCCAACCAATATTGTGAAAGTCCCAGACACCAAGATCTTCTACCAATTTCTTGTACATAGGAGGATAGTTAGCCTGATTATAGGTCTTCAAACTTAGATGTAAGATTAATACCTAAGTATTTGATGGAGAAGGTACTCCAATTAAGAAACTGGTAGTGATATGTTAAGAGCTCTGGATTTAGTCATATTAACCTGAGACTTTGGAAAATATATTAAGTAAAGAGTAAATCTCAGATAAAGAGGAAATTGGAGAGGTAATAAATAACAAGAGGTCATCTGCAAACATTTCACATTTGTGAATGTCTCGATTACACTGGACTCCCCTGATGTTGGAAGGATGTTTTCTAAGATCCGATGAGTCCAAAGAGGAGTTTCCTAGGAACCTAGGGACTTTACCAATGTTCTCTTCCTCGGGGCTCCTGCAGGTGAAAGTTAATACAAAGCTGGACCTAGAATTTGTATCCTGAATTTGATATCTCTATCGGCGTGGTCTGGTGGCAGGGTTTAGCAGCATGAATTTGAGGAGGAAATAACTGTTTTTCAGGACTGATATCTATTCTGTGCACAATCCTTGTACTAATATTAATTTTCCAGAAATGTCTGAATGGCATTTATAAAAAAACAGTGGTCTTTGTGGGCACTCTATCGATCTTCCTGCCAAGTTTGCTTTTAGAAACACAACTCTCTTGTAATAATTTGTTGTTTTTTTGTGTGTAATTTTTACATTTGCTCAGTCTAATAGCCGTTCGTTTGCATAAAAGTCACACATACACCAGTCTTAATTAAAGTAGAGAAAAAGTAATTGCATGCATACGTCTAAAGCTTTTCTAATATTGTCAATGCCTGAGGCCGGAGCTCCTAAATACAGATGAATTGTGAGCCTTCACTGAGTGTATTGTTTAATTATCAGATGCCATGTTAGAGTGGTATATTAGCGAAAAGGATGAGTTTGATATTCTGCCCTTAATTAGAAGATGATCAGATTTGCCTTCCCCTGGTGACCTGTAGTTAAACTCTGACGCCCAAAGGGACCATTTCTCATTGTTGTGTTAAGATGTGATATAAAGGCAGAGCATTTACCATTGAACTGAAGCTCAGCTGTAACTGCATTGTTCTTTGGCAGGTCATTTTCACTTTGGCTCTAATCGCATAAAGCTCACTTTGACACCACTCATATAATTTTTTTTTTACCAAGCTGTCTGTTAATAAATGATAGCAAAAATTAATATAGGAAGTTACATTGTTTCATTGTGTAATATTAGTTTTGACTCTTCTGTCAATACATATCCAGCGATAACTAATTTGGCTAAAGAATAGTCGTTATCTATTCAGAAACATTTTGGCCTGACCGTGTCTGTTTTCCAGGTCTGTCCCCTATAGAGGTGCCAGGATTGCCTCTTGATATGGGCAACACCCCCCTTCCAGAATTACATCTCCCAAGTGCCCTTTCCCTGCACAAAGTGTATGGGCAGGCTCTTAGGAATCAAGGCAGCAAAAAAAAGTATGCTGATATAAAGTTACTGAAAATAAATATCTTTATCCTGGTGTGTTGGCTATGCAAACCAAGCCTTTTGTCTGTTATATTATTGTAACTTGTGATTTAACCTTTTGTTATTCGTCCTCTTTTAATGACCCTTTGGTTTTGCATGTTTACATACATTTTTATGCACTTTTTATCCACTTGACCTCTGGAAGGTTTTACCTACTTTATGACCAGTCCATTTTTATACTATTCATCATTGTCCTACTTTGCAATTGCTTGATCATGCAACACTGTACCCAACTAAAATGTATATAATTTTTTCACAAAAATCGAGTTTTTGTTAAATTATATAAATTTTAGTTTGGTACAGTGTTGCATGATCAAGCGATTGCAAAGTAGGACAATGATGAATAGTATAAAAATGGACTGGTATTTGATCGCCACTGAGATTTTTTTTATTGTATAAACAAAAAAAATAAACATTTGGGGGGAAAAAAATGTATTTTCTAGTTTTTGTTATAAAAATCTATCCAATAAAATCAAATTTCTTCATAAATTTAGGCCAAAATGTATTCTGCTGCATGTCTTTGTTAAAAATAAAATAAAAAAATTGGTTTGTGTGAAAGATATTGCATCTATAAACTATGGTATATACACTGGAATTTGCGCAGCTATAGGTGCTATACTTGTAATGGCGGTAATCAGTAACTTATAATGTGACAAGCAATCTGACACTAACTGGAAAGCACACAAACTAGCACTGATGTCGCTGGTGACACTAATACAGTGATAAGTAATAATAGTGTGCACTGAACTAATGACACTAATGGGTGATGGGAGTGATCAGAAGGGCAATCAAGTGGTTACCTGTGTGCCTAAATAGTGTATGTGTGCTGCTTTTACTCACAGGATCCTGGGTTGATTTTAGTGAGAAGACACAGCTAGATAGCTGTTTTCTGTTTGGTGTTCTGTGTGTTTAAAAATACAAACTCTGTGTTGTGATTGGTCACAGTCGATCAGCTGATATGCAGCCAAAATCATTGGCTGCAACCTGCTGACAAACTTGTATATTGTCCAATCACAGCACAGGTCAGCAGGGAGCGCACACATACATATCGGAAACCCAGGAAATTCACTGCAATGTATGGTACGTCACGATGCCTGGCTGTGGCGCCCGCTATCAGTAAATGTACTGTTAGCAGGCTGCAAGTGGTTAATGACTGTTGTTTCTGAGTCCATAATTTTCAGCCATACAAATCTGAGAGTCATGGTAAGGGTTTATAACCAAGAGAGAGGTCTTTTCATTCTGTAGTATTTTACTGCTGTGTTCAGTTTAAAAGTCCTCGTGCACATGTAAAAATATAAAAAAACTATTCCACGCCAAAAAAAATCATTATATATCTTATTAAACAATAATTTGGGTGCCTATGTAAAGGTCCCAAACACACAATGTGTGCTAAGCTGCTCCCCTAGAAAGTGATGAAGTGTATGTGACTTCTATCTAAAGCGTGCTAAAAAGTGTACTGGGGGCGCTATAGAGTAATATGTAATTACGTTGTGTAGTTAATTGTGTAATTGCATATTACTCTATAGTGTCCCCAGTACACTTTTTAGCCCTTAAGCACATTTCAAAGTGTTTTTTGTTTGCAAATCTGAATGCAGGTGTATTGTTTTTAATGGGGGGGTATGCACACAGGTGGATAAACATGCACGGCACTCAGATCCGCAGCCAAAGATTTAAAGATTTGCATCCAAGGACGCACATTTACATTGATGGAAAAAGTGCATTGTGGTATTGGGGGGAAAAAATCAGGACGACAGAGAACTACAATTTTATGCATTAAAAAACTTCCAAGCATTTTACGCATTATTTTACGCAGGAACTTTTGTGCCCAAAAAAATGGGTTATAGGTAAAACTCTAAAGCCATGTACACACGATCGGATATTTGATGGAATCTAATCCGATACATTTTTTCGCCGGATATCTGATGAAGCTGACTTTCATCAGCCTTGCCTACACACCATCGGTCAAAAATCCGACCGTGTCCAAACGCGGTAACGTCAAACACTATGACGTGCAGAGAAAAATAATGTTCAATGCTTCCGCGCATGCGTTGACTTGATTCTGAGCATGCGTGGATTTTTGACCAATGGACTTCTACACAGACGATCGTTTTTTTCTGTCGGTTTTTTTTATCCATAGGAAAAATTTAAAACGTTCTATTTTTTTTAACCGATTGGAAAACAAACCGATGGGGCCCACACATCGGACAAATCGATCGTGTGTACAGGGCTTTATAGCTATGTCCATATAGCCTTAATAATTACATTTTGTCTCACTTTTTTATTTCCAGTAATTCCATAATACTCAATTTGTTACTGTATTTTTAATGTTTTATGTCCACAAGATAATATATATCTATTTTTTTTTTCCTAGTGAAAATACCCAAGCAACAAGGCTTGATCCCAGTAGCAGCACGGACGGTTATTACGCACCTGGTGAATCATTTAGGACATTATCCAATGAGTGGAGACCCCTCCATGCTCACTAGTCAAATCTGTGAGAATCAAGACAATCCTTTCAGTGACAGTTCGGACCTCTCCCCACAGCTCTTCCACAGCCCCAACCTCCAATTCTTTTCTTTGAACAGCACTACACTGGTTTCCTGCTTGCAGATTCCAGCAGAAGAGAAGCTACCTCCTGGTGAGGACCTGTCTTCTGCCAGCTCGATAGTGCGTGTTATCATGAGGGACCTTTCGGGTAAATACAGTTGGGAATCTTCCATCCTTTATGGACCTGCACTAGAATGTTCTGGACAAAAGTCTCAGTGGTCTTCCCTTCTACCTACTTTTCCTGCATCTTCTGTTAACCTAGAAGAAGAACATTCGACTAGCCAACGGGAATCTGAGGAGTTTTCGGCACTCCAGTCAAGGAGGAGAGGCAGGGAATCTCTGCCTTTATGGGACAGCTTATCAGATGAGGAAGATGCCCTTGACTGCCTTTTGCAGTACCTGGGAGCCACAGGCCCTGAGTGCCTTCAAAGAGCTGGAGTCCCTCTGAATGTTCCTTCACCTCCACCTGCCTGCTTCTCTGAGAAACTAGAGAATGAGGTCAGCAATGCCATTTTAAAACAGAGTGCAGAAGAGAAGGAGTTTGTAGAGAAGCATTGCAGCAATCTGCACATGAGGGCAATGCCACAGGAGGAACCAGCCAACCAAAAACCAGAGTCGGCCTTCTACTACTCACGACTGTTGCTCAGTATCCTTGGCATGAACTCGTGGGAGAAGAGGTAAAGCTTGTCCTGGTTATTACATTTTTATGCTGCTGTTTGCTATAATGCAGCATGTACACTGTTTGTATTCTGTTAGGGCTTCAGCTTCCTCAACTGTAATTTCATATGTAAAGTTTTTGGGGTTTGTCTTTATTTATTTTTTACAGGTACTTGCATATAGTGCTGTCAATTTATATATATATATATATATATATATATATATATATATGTATATATATATATATATATATATAGTACATTTACATCAGTCCCTACCCTCAAGGAACTTATAATCTAAGGTTTCTAACTCGCATTCATACTAGGCCCAGTTTATACAGGAGACAATTAACCTTAAGCATGGCACAGGGAGAACAGGAGGGAGCAGATACCTGTGTAATACACTGACCTCAGGGCAATTGCTGACAAAACAAGGCAATTAGTGCATATCTTTGTTTCATTGTTTTTAAAAAATATTAATTTTAGATTGTGATGTGAATGTGTTTAACTTCTGGTTTCATAGTTCTATCTGTAATTCCATTTTTTAGGAGAAATTTTCACCTCCTTAGGAAAAATGAAAAATTATTGCGGGAGCTGAGAAACCTTGATTCCAGGCAATGGTAAGGGCTGTGCAGTTGGCTGATATTTGTCTGGGCATGCAATGGTTTTATGTGGCAGGTGAAAAGTAAGGCCAACCATACATGTATTGAAATTCGGCCAGTTTTGCAGGGACTGATGAAATTTGATCCATGTATGGGCACGCTGACTGTACAAGAAGTACCAATCGACCTCTGTACAACCAGCCTGTCAGGTTTCTCCCAATCGATCAGTGCTGCTCCCTATAATCGGTGTGTTCTGATTGCAAGGCAGTAAGTACACAATAGCACAGTGGGAGTGATTCTGTTATCCGCAATGGGTGTGTTGTTTTTTAATTGAAAAAAATATTAATAAATGGGTTGCCTAAGTATTTTGCCTCTCAGGATAAGGATATATTTGCTGGCAATGCTTGGTATTAAAGGTACAGTCTCCAGAGTGCTAATGCTTTTTCTTCCAATATTTAGTGAGTCATCAACGTAGAATAGGCATGTGCATCTCAAATCTCTGCTAGTTGCATGTTTGTACATCCTTGATGCTTTATTGGCTGCATTTTGAGTCAGTGACTAAAGAATAAGAACCGGAACCATGCACAATATTTCTACCCTGATGGGTAAATTTACATTGTTTTTTGTTCACGTTTGTTAAAGTAAAGGTTTGAGAAGTCTTCGCCTAGCTAGCGTTTCTGGTGCTAAGTCTGTAAATACTGTTAGGTCCACTCCATCATATTTTCCCCCATATTTATGCTTTATCTTCATATAGTTGGAAGCTCACTATAACATCTCGGGGCAGCTCTTATCCTGTGAACTCTTTCTATCTTAAGGCCGTCTTCTGTTATATTATCCAAGAGAGAGGGTTAAATATTTTGTTTTTTATTTTCCTTGGATCTTCCCCCTTTTTTTTTTTTTTTTCTGGTAAAGCACGGATCCTTAGGTTTTTCCTTCTCTTTTGATTCTCCAGGTCCTCTAGTTTATATAGTATTGTCCTCTGTTCAAATTGCAGATCCTTTACTTGTTCTTTTAATTTCGTTACTTCTCACGTTTATGTATCCCCTTTTTTTTCGCTGTCTCTTCTACCCATGTTAGTAATTGGCCCAAATCGACTCGTAATATAGAGATTTTTGTTTTAATAGAATTCTCTAGTCTTATGAACATATGTCATTTACAGTTTCGTTGGCATTTGAGCACATGCCTCTTGTTCCTCCATTTTACTTGTTTCCATTTCACTTTCTGTGCTTATGTCTTCTCTGAAATCCCTTTCTTTTTTCCAAAGTCTTTTTTTTTTCTTTTCTTTATCCCCTTGTTGGTGTTTCTCTATTCCTGGACTCTTTTGGAGTTTTTGGTTCATTACCTTTTATCGTTCGTTCGTGTTTTTTTTTCTTTAAGATTTTCCTTTTCCCCAGGTTGCTAATCGTTTGGTAAACTGTGTATGCAATTATATGTCTCCTTTCTTTACCATCAACCCTCTTTTTTTTTGCCTCCCGACTTATAATATGATCAGTGAGGCATAGATGTATTATGGCCTAGGCCGACAAGGCCCAGGCCTAGGGCGGCACTTTGCGGGGGGCGGCGAAAAAGCACCCCCCAACGAACCCCCCTCCTCCCGCATGGAGAGGCGCACAGCTGAATCACAGCTGAATCCTGGAGTTCAGTGCCGAAACGTGCAGTTGCACTGAACTCCAGGATTCAGCTGTGTGGCTCTCCGTGCGGGAGGAGGAGGTTCGCGGGGGGGGCGCTTTTTCGCCGCCCCCCGCAAAGTGGCGCGGTCACCCGGGACATCTGCCGCCTGGGGTCCCGCAGCGCCATTCGGCTTTACAGTGCAGCCATGAGCCGTCCCTCTCTCTCCACTGACTGCAATACACAGTCCTTGGCTCAATGTTCCTGTGTACACAGCCAGGAGGTGATGGGAGAGGAGAGGGTGGTATGGGGGATATGTGCTGGGGAGTGATTTGAGAGGGAAGAAGATATGTGCTAGTGGGGGGTCTGATTCCCCCACCCACTAGCGCATATCTCCTTCCCTCTCAAATCACTCCCCAGCACATATCCCCCATACCACCCTCTCCCCCCAAATTAAAAGATGCTCTGTCCCCCTGTGCTCATCCCACCCTGTCCCCCTGTGCTCATCCCACCCTGTCCCCCTGTGCTCATCCCACCCTGTCCCCCTGTTGCTCATCTCACCCTGTCCCCCTGTGCTCATCCCACCCTGTGCTCATCCCACCCTGTCCCCCTGTGCTCATCCCACCCTGTCCCCCTGTGCTCATCCCACCCTGTCCCCCTGTGCTCATCCCACCCTGTCCCCCTGTGCTCATCCCACCCTGTCCCCCTGTGCTCATCCCACCCTGTCCCCCTGTGCTCATCCCACCCTATCCCCCTGTGCTCATCCCACCCTGTCCCCCTGTTGCTCATCCCACCCTGTCCCCCTGTTGCTCATCTCACCCTGTCCCCCTGTGCTTATCTCACCCTGTCCCTCTGTGCTCATCCCACCCTGTCCCCCTGTGCTCATCCCACCCTGTCCCCCTGTGCTCATCCCACTGCGTCCCTCTGTCCTCATCCCACCCTGTCCCCCTGTGCTCATCCCTTTGCGTCCCTCTGTTCTCATCTCATGAAAATGACAGGACAGGTCTTAAAAAGGAAGGGGTACGTCATATATAAAGTAGGGGGTACACAAGGTTCACCAGGCCTAGGGCAGCACAAAACCTAAATACACCCCTGCAGTGAGGGTGTATATTATTTATTCTGGCAGTGTTTCTGGGAGTACCTTTGCCTAAACCCTTTTTATGTGGTTCATAGGCCTTTCATACACAATTCCAAACTGCAATTCACAGGCAGTTTCATAAATAATTCTTCTACAGTTTCATCTACTATTTATCTGTGGTTTCATGTGAGATTAATAAACTGTTTTAAACACTGTTCAGTTGTTGCTTCGACCAGGTCTAAAAATGTTAACACTGTTCAGTACAGAATATATAAGACAACTCAAACAAAATACGTTATTCCAGACCAATCCTAGGCAGTTCATAGGCAGTTCATAGGCAGTTCATAGGCAGTTCATAGGCAGTTCATAGGCAGTTCATAGGCAGTTCATAGGCAGTTCATAGGCAGTTCATAGGCAGTTTATAGGCAGTTTATAGGCAGTTTATAGGCAGTTTATAGGCAGTTTATAGGCAGTTTATAGGCAGTTTATAGGCAGTTTATAGGCAGTTTATAGGCAGTTTATAGGCAGTTTATAGGCAGTTTATAGGCAGTTTATAGGCAGTTCATAGGCAGTTCATAGGCAGTTCATAGGCAGGTCATAGGCAGGTCATAGACAGGTCATAGACAGGTCGTCAACCCTTCCATAGAGAGTTCATACGTACTTTCATGAGTAGGTCATAAGCGGTTCTGTAGCCAGTTTATAAACAATTTCAGACCAAGATCATATATTCATATGTAATTTCCCCTACCGGCCAATGGCCATACACTGTTTCCTACTACGTACCAATGCTCTTTTTTTTTTTTTCATATGCATTTTAAAAGCAATTTCATAAGCAGTTCATATACTATTTTCCTTTTTTCCTAGATAATTCAAAGACAATTTCATACGCAGGTCCTAGGCATTTTGAGAGTAATTCGAGCTTTTTCATTAGCAATTAATGTTATCTTCTTTCATATGCGATTTCATGGGCAGTTCATATACGATTCTCCTAGGCAGTTCAAAAGCAGGTCATAATTATATCATAGGCAGTTCATTCCTGAGTAAAACATTGAGTTTATCACTTTAAGTGTAGGTAATCACTCACCCTTACTTCTTCTCTATTTGCTTCCTTCCTGCTAGCTTCTCATAGAACTGCGCGCCTATTCAGTAGCTCTGCCTATTTTCTCCCCTCTTTAAGATCTTCAATGCGAGGGGTTTCAATGTTCACAGAAGAGATGGGGGGGGGGGGGGATTTAGGGATGAGTGCAGAAACGACCCCCAAGAGAAGAGAGAAAAAAACACCACAGGTATGAGACTGTGTGTTTTTATGCTAATTTGCCTTATCGTCTGAGATTCTGGGGCATTTAGGATCCCCCCGCTCAAGCACCACATAAATCACAGCTCAATGCTCACTGTTCACTCCTACATTCCCTGACCTTCAAGCCGACTCTGATATTACCATTCAGTCTATTCACACAGCACGTTACTTTACTTTCTCTCCTCCTGGCTGTTCCTCCTCTGTCCACAGCTATCAACATAAATCTTGGCGTCTGCAGTCACCGCTCCCCTCTGCTCTCCTCAACTTGCTCGGCTCCTGGGACGCTGACAGAGAGCACCAGGGTGTCCATCTACCTTATCGCCCCTTCCTCGGCTCGGCTCCCTCTCTCCGCTCAGTGCCGTTCCATGCAGGCGGGGGGATGCCGCTCTGCTTCTCACCGCTCAGCACGTTTTAGTATAGCACAGCGGTGTATCGTTTTTTTCACTGCAGGTCGACATCCAGCATGTAGGGGGGGGGTAACAGGACTCGGCAAGGGTCAGGCCATCCATCATGGAGTGGGGGACCACATCCTCTGACACCATGGCTCTTCCCCGGTCTTCCTCCGATCATCTATTTACGCTTCCTCTCGGTGCCATGCTCAAGCCCTGCCACATCACATGGAACCTGTCCTGTTAATCCGTTGGCCGCCATGCTGAAGCTAAGTTTCAGGGTCTTGGCAATCTTCTTATAGCCTAGGCCATCTTTATGTAGAGAAACTATTATTTTTGCCAGACCTTCAGAGAGTTCTTTGCCATGATGTGCCATGTTGAACTTCCAGTGACCAGTATTAGAGAGAGCGGGTGCAATGACACCGAATTTAACACACCTGCTCCCCATTCACACCTGAGACCTTGTAACACTAATTAATCACATGACACCAAGGAGGGAAAATGGCTAATTAAAATCAATTTGGACATTTTCACTTAGGTGTGTACACAATTTTGTTGCCAGCAGTTTAGAAATTAATGGCTGTGTGTTGAGTTATTTTGAGGGGACAGCAATTTTGCACTGTTAAACAAGCTGTACGCTCACTACTTTACATTGTAGCAAAGTGTAATTTCTTCAGTGTTGTCACATGAAAAGATATAATAAAATATTTACAAAAATGTGATGGGTGTACTCTTGTGAGATACTGTATGTATAGAGAATCTGAGATTGAACTTTTCTTTCTCTTCTTCCTCCTGTCAGCCGTGAAACGCACAAAATAGCAGTGTTCTATATTGCTGATGGCCAAGAAGACAAACAGTCCATACTCTCGAACACTGGAGGCAGCCAGGAGTATGAAGACTTTGTTGCAGGACTTGGATGGGAGGTAATAATCCTCTGTTCATATCTTCCATAAAAGAGCACTGCTACATAATTTAACAGCGGCTGCACCAAAAATATGGGCTTTGTGTTTTATTGGTTAATGGCAATTTAATTGTTTGTTTCTTTTTGCCATTACGAGGAGGTGTAACTCTTCTCGTTGGATATTTTACTAATTTTATTTGTTGGATATCAAAGGAGAGATAAGAGCATTTACCCTTTGGTGAGTAGAAAGAGTTGTACGGTCTCTTTGAGCCAAAAGTTTTTAGGCGATGTAAAAAGGGACCACCTCACTTTTTATATTGCTTGGGAATTTTGGAATATCACTTTTGGATTAACTAGTCAAACCCTAGTCAGCCAAGTACAGTAAGCTGTGGTTTTTCAAAAGCCTATGTATGTGAGGGTGTGTGTATTTATGTACATATATATGCATGTATGTTTGTACATTACTGTTAGGCCTTGTTCACACGGACATACTTAAGGGTGCACCTTGGGATTGTCTGCATGAGGATGCACTGAAAACCTGTGCATCTTCATGCCTGTGTGGGCAAACATGGCCCTCACACTAGTGTACACTTGAGTATACCCATGTAAATGAGGCCTAACAGTAATGTACTGACATACAGTTAGGTCCATATATATTTGTTCGGCCGTGTGTAGCCTACATCAGACTTTTTTGGGCGGAAGTCCGATGAACCTTAGATAGAGAACATGTTCTTTATCTTTCCGATGGACTCACGGCGGACTTTTGCATGGTCAAAAGTCCGACCATGTGTATGAGGCATAAGTGTGCTATTTGTATTTGGAATCTATTGTTGTGAACCTACGTCATGCGTTCAAAAGAGATGTCCATGCAAGTGAAACAGGCCATTGTAAGGCTTCAAAAATGCAATCTATTAGAGAGATGGCAGCAACATTAGGAGTAGCCAAATCAACAGTTTGGTACATTCTAAGGAAAGAACAATGCACTGCTGAGCTCAGCAACATAAGGCCTGGATGTCCACAGAAGACAACAGTGGTGGATCTTGGCAGGATCCTCTCTCTATATTAATGAAAAACCCATTCACAACATCCAAAAGGACACTCTGTAGGAGTGGGCGTATCATTGTCAGTCTACAATCAAGAGAAGACTTCACAAGAGCAAATGCAGAGGGTTCTCCACAAGGTGCAAACCATTCATAAGCTTGAAGAATAGAAAAGCCAGATTAGACTTTGACAAAAAAATATTTAAAAAAAAGCCAGACCAGTACTGTAAAATAAGTCTTTGGACGGATGAAACTAAGATTACTCTGTACCAGAATGACAGGAAAAAAAGTGTGGAGAAGGTTTCGAACCGCTAATGATCCAAAGCACACAACGTCATCTGTAAAACATGGTGGATGCAGTGTGATTGCATGGGCATGCATGGCTTCCAGTGGCACTGGGTCATTGGTGTTTATTGATGTGACAAAAGACCGAAGCAGCCGGATAAATTTTGCAGTGTTTAGAGATACTGTCAGCCCAGATTCAGCCAAATGTAGTAAAGTTAATTGGACGGTGCTTCACAGTACAGAAGGACAATGATCCAAAACACACTGCAAAGGCAACCTAAGAGCTTTTGAAGGAAAATAAGTGAAATATTCTGCAATGGCCGCTTCAGTCATCAAATCTCATCCCATTTGAGCATGCATTTCACTTTTGCTGAAGGCAAAACTAAAGGCAGAAAGACCCACAAACAAAGAACAACTAAAGACAACTGCAGTTGGAGCCTAACAAAGCATCAGAAAGGAGGAAACCCAGTCTTTGGTATTGTCAATGGGTTCTAGACTTCAGGCAGTAAAGGATTCTCAACAAAATTATTAAAAATTAACATTTTATTTATGATTACGATATATATTCATGTGTCCAATTACATTTGAGTCCACTGAAAATGTGTTGACTGTGTATAAAAGTGGTTGCTGCTCCTAAAATTTGTTCAACCCCTCGAATTAAAGCTGAAAGTCTGCACTTCAAATTCATTTGGATGTTTTAATTTTGTACTGGTGGCATACAGAGCCAAATGTATGAAAATTATGCCTGTGTCCAAATCTACAATGATGTGAAAAAGTATTTGCCCCTTTCTGATTTTTATTTAATTTTTGCATATTTGTCACACTTAAATGACTCCGATCTTCAAACAAATGTTATTATTACACTAAGATAAAACACGTAAATACAATATGCAGTTTTTAAATGATGGTTTAATTTATTAAGACAAAAAAGCTGTCCATACCTGCCTGGCTTTATGTGAAAAAGTAATTGCCCCCTAAACCTAATAACCGGTTGTGCCACCCTTGGCTGCAATCAAGAGTTTGCGATAACTGGCAATGAGTCTTTCACATTGCTGTGGTGGAATTTTGACCCACTCTTCTTTGCAGAATTGTTTTAATTAAGTTTGAGCTACATTTTAATATATTATTTACTATGTAGGAACACTTTTATGTGAATTTATGTATGAGAGCAATTGAGTACTGAGCATGATATTTTTTATTTGCATTAACCTCCAAACCTGTATTATACATGGTGGGGAAAAAACATGCAACTGCAGCTTGAAGTGCCTCAGATAGGAGGCTGTGTATACTAGCAGTGCATACTAGCAGTGCAGTGCATACTAGCAGTGCAGTGCATACTAGCAGTGCAGTGCATACTAGCAGTGCAGTGCATACTAGCAGTGCAGTGCATACTAGCAGTGCAGTGCATACTAGCAGTGCAGTGCATACTAGCTGATTATGGCTTTTGCCTTTCAGGTGAAAAAATAAATACAAAATGAATCGGGGGTATACAACCGCTTTAACACTTTAGGGTGTAGTGTGGGGGAGGGTCAAGTTTTTTGTCACATTCCTTGCTTTAAGGAAAGATTACATTTTGTGGTTTTGCGTCAAATGTATGCCATCTACTGTATATGAACCTGTCAGTTTATACTTGTATTGCAGCTCTTTATAGCTGTTGCCACAGATAAACCCTACTGTGTTTTATAAAGTGCATCTTTTCTGCAGGTGAATTTGGCAAACCACTGTGGCTTCTTAGGAGGACTTCAGAGGAACAAAAGCACTGGTCTGAGCACTCCATATTACGCAACATCTATTGTGGAAGTTATGTTTCATGTCTCTACCAGGATGCTTTCTGATTCCGATGACTGCTTAACAAAAAAGGTGAGGAGCCTGCTGTGCTTGTATGTGTCTGATGCCTAGCTACACAATTTTTTTTTCTTCCCGTGTGTTACAGTGATGCATCTAAGAATGAAATCGATATAAAGAGAACCAGGCAACGTCTGCAGACATGATCTAAGCATCCTAAGACAACTTATGCAATCTCTGGGGGGACCCTATACCCAAACCGTCACATCATGCATCTGTTAGTGTCTTACCAAGCGCTGGCGTAGAAAAAATAGGAATCACACAAAGCTTTTCAATCTGTCAAGCCTCTTCTCCTACTGACACGTCTCAAACGTTGCATGTGCTGGGAACCCCTAGACTTTACCTCTACTTACCCTATGTCTACAAGCATCTTTGGTTACTCTGGGGTAATAGAGGGGCTCAATATCTAAACAGATGTGCTCCTTTGTTGAGTAGAGCTTTACTTGTGTGCATTGTTCATTTAATCAGCTAAAATATTTTTGTAATTTTCGTCAGTTGCTTATTTTCAGTGATAAAAACCTCAACGAAAATTCATATTTTATTAAATCATTTGACAAGTATGATGAAAATACATTCGAATTTTCAGCAACAAATTAAAGTGTTGAGGGGAGACGTTTACCCATCTGCCTGTCTATTAAAGGACAAATTCACATTTTTACAAAAAATAATAAATGCACTTTTGTTTGCAGGTAAAAAAATGTGCATTTATTATTTTTTGTTGCAGGAGCCTGCAAAGCATTGAACCAGTGATCAGCAGATCGCGTATGCCATGCCGGTCTCCTGCAGATCTGTCAGTATATCAGCTTGCTCATACGAACCTTGTACTCTGACAAGAAGAATGAATGATCACAGCGTTGTGGCAGTTCATTGAAATCCACAAGCAGACAGCCGCAAAGGCTGCCAAAACTTGTAGTTTTTCATTCACATTCTGTGAATGAGTGACATGGGTGGAGCCCCACATTTCTTCTTTCTTTTATGTCTTACATTTTGACAATTAGCGGTAGGAGGTGGTCCCCAAGCTAGCTGTCACAGTGGGGGAGTGAGAGATGCATAGGCCAGTGCATTCATAACATGTTATATGTCGTCGTCCCCCAGAATATGGGTGTAACATGTTATGAAAGGTGAGCTTATCCTTTAAAGCGCCAGCCCCTTGACAAGCTGTATTGACTGAGAGACACAAGCGCCCTCTGTCTTCCTGCTGCCTGGGAGTTCTGTAACCATGCCATGCAAACCATGTGGTGAGTGTTTCCCCTCCCAGCAAGGTAGCAGTGTAAAATAGCATCCTCCCCAGACCCGTTTTCTGCTCTGTGCACTTCCATTTACTTCCCCATCCCCATTTCATGTTTTACTCCAGGAGTATATAATGATTTTAGAAATTCTAGAGAAATACTTAAATACAGTGACTTGAAATTTTCAACATTTTGTCATGTTACAACCAAAAACGTATATGTATTTTCTGTGATAGACCAACACAAAGTGGCACATAATTGGGAAATGGAAGGAAAATGATAAATGGTTTTCCACATTTTTAACAAATATCTGAAAGGCTTGGCATGCATTTTTATTCAGCCCCCTTTACTCTGATACCCCTAACTAAAATCTATTTGAACCAATTGCCTTTATAATTCACCTGATTAGTAAATAGAGTCCACCTGTGTGTAATTTAATCTCTGTATAAATACAGCTTTTCTGTGAAGCTCATGGGAGGTTTGGTAGAAAACCTTAGTGAACAAACAGCATCATAAAGGCCAAAGAACACACCAGACAGGTTAGGGATAATGTTGTGGACAAGTTTTAAAGCAGGGTTAAGTTATTAAAAAATATCCCAAGCTTTTAACATCTCACAGAGCACTGTTTAACCACTTAACCCCCGGACCATATTGCTGCCCAAAGACCAGAGCACTTTTTGCGATTCGGCACTGCGTCGCTTTAACTGACAATTGTGCGGTCGTGCGACGTGGTTCCCAAACTAAATTGGCGTCCTTGTTTTCCCACAAATAGAGCTTTCTTTCTGCGGTTTTTATTTTTTGCGCTATAAACAAAAATAGAGCGACAATTTTGAAAAAAAATAATATTTTTTACTTTTTGGTGTAATAAATATCCCCCAAAAATATATAAAAAAAATATTTTTTTCCTCAGTTTAGACCGATACGTATTCTTCTACATATTTTTCGTAAAAAAAAATCGCAATAAGCGTTTGGTTTGCGCAAAAGTTATAGCGTTTACAAAATAGGGGGTATTTTTATAGCTTTTTTATTTTATTTTTTACTAGTTTACTAGTAATGGCGGCGATCATCGATTTTTTTCGGTACTGCGACATTATGGTGGACACTTCGGACACTTTTGACCAATGCTATAAAAATGCATTGTATTACTATATAAATGCCACTGGCAGTGAAGGGGTTAACACTAGGGGGCAGGGAAGTATGATCCTGGGTGTGTTCTAACTGTATGAGGGGGTGGGACTGACATTGTATGAACAGAAGATCAGCATTTCCCCCCCTGACAGGACCAGGAGCTGTGTGTTTACACACACAGCTCCCGGTCCCCGCTCTGTAACGAGCAATCGTGGGTGCCCGGCGGTGATCGTGCCCGCCGCGCACGGGACTCGGGGGGGCGTGCGCCCCCTAGTGGCCTGTGAGAGAGCCGACATAGAGCTACGGGCTCTCGCGCAGGGGAGCCAACCTGCCGCCGTAAAATGACGGCGGCAGGTCGGCAAGTAGTTAAAACATCACCTGAAAATGAAGAGTATGGCACAACTGCAAACCTACCAAGACATGGCCGTCCACCTTAACTGACAGGCTAAGCAAGGAAAGCATTATTCAGAGAAGCAGCCAAGAGCCCCATGGTAACTCTGGAGGTGCTACAGAGATCCACACCTCAGTTGGGGGGATCTGTCCACAAGACAACTATTAGTTGTGCACTCCACAAATCTGGCCTTTATGGCATTGTTGAAAGAAAGCCATAAGAAGTCCTGTTTGCAGTTTGTGACAAGCCACATAGACACAGCAAACATGTGGAAGAAAGGTGCTCTGGTTAGATGAGGCCAAAATTGAACTTGTTGGCCTAAAAGCAAATCGCTATGTGTGGTGGAAAACTAACACTGCACATCACCCTGAACCAGGGAAGCTGGTCAGAGCTGACGGGAAGATGGATGGAGCCAAATACAGGGCAATCTTAGAAAAAAACATGTTGGAGTCTGCAAAAGACTTGATACTGGGGGGAAGGTTCACCTTCCAGCAGGACAACGACGCTAAGCATACAGCCAGAGCTGCAATGAAATAGTTTAGATCAAAGCATTTTCATGTGTTAGAATGGCCCAGTCAAAGTCCGGACCAAAATCCAATTGAGAATCTGTGGCAAGACTTGAAAATTGCTGTTTATAGATGCTCCCCATCCAATCTGACAGAGCTTTCTCTAATTTGCAAAGAAGAATGGGCACAAATTTCACTCTAGATGTGCAAAGCTGGTAGAGACATACACCAAAAGACTTGCAGCTGTAATTGCAGTGAAAGGTGGTTTTGTAAAAAAAATATTGAAAACCATTTATCATTTTTCTTGTGTGTTCCTTGGCCTTCATGATGCTGTTTGTTCACTAAGGTTTTCTAACAAACCTCTCAGAGCTTCACAGAACAGCTGTTTTTCTTCTGAGATAAAATTACACACAGGTGAACTCTATTTACTAATTAGGTGAATTATGAAGATAATTGGTTCCACTAGATTTTAGTTGGGGGTATCAGAGTAAAGGGGGGCTGAATACAAAATGCCCGCCACACTTTTCAGATATTCATTTGTTAAAAATTTGGAAAATCGTTTATAATTTTCCTTCCACTTCACGATTATGTCTATCACATAAAATCTCAATAAAATACATTTAAATTTTTGGTTTTAACATGGCAAAATGTGGAAAATTTCAAGGGGTTTAAATACTTTTTTCAAGGCACTGTAATGCATTACATATTAAAGGGGCTGTAAAGACAAAAATATCCTCTTAAATTAAAGTCTGACAGTAGCTGATAAAGTAAAAGTAATGTTGTGCATTATAACTAGTTTGATACCTGTTGAAATCGAGCTGTTTGCGGTGCGCATTCATTCTTGCTACATCACGGCCTAATGGGAACTACAGTTCCCATTAGGCTTAGCCTCCATGCCTGTGAGGGATAAGAAATCATCTTCACGCAGGGCTGTAGTCATAGGGAGGGGGTGAGCACATTCTGCTTTCCACCATGCAAAACGGCTCAGATGCTGGTGGGAAGCAAGAAGAGGAGAGACAGAAAAGGGCATTTTCAAACCTGGATTACTGTATTTTGGAGGTCAAAAGGAAAAACAAGATAAGTGATATTTAAATGCTCTAGCTTACAGCAATCAATTGAGCTAATAAAAAACGAACCTTTAGTGTTCCTTTAACTAAACCCTTTAGATTTTAGTAGAATAAAATATAACAGAGATTTTAGTTGACAAAACTGTTAGATTTTTGTCTACTAAAATTACAAACGACTGACTAAAACTATATTGAAATTTGATGTCAAAATTAAAGCGGAGGTCCACACAAAAAGTGAACCTCCGCTTTTCGGAACCCTCCCCCCTTCGGTGTCACATTTGGCAATTTTCAGGGGTGAGGGGGTGCAGATACCTGTATATTACAGGTATTTGCACCCACTTCCAGGTATAGACTCGCGGGAGTCGCGTCCTTTCGCGTCAGCCCCCCCTCGTCGCCCCGCTGTCTTCTGGGAAACACACTGGTCCCAGGAGACAGCGGGGACGTGCCGCGCGAATCATGCGCAGTAGGGAACCGGGCAGTAAGGCCGCAACACTTCCTGATTCCATCTTCCTCGATGTCTGCTTTGGCTGCCGACATCGCGGGCACCCTGGACATGTAAGTGTCCATTTATTAACCACTTCATTACCGAGCCTGTTTTTCAGATTCGGTGCTTACGAGACTAAAACAGTTTTTTTTGCTAGAAAATTATTTAAAACCCCCAAACATTATATATATTTTTTTTCTAACACCCTAGAGAATAAAATGGCGGTCATTGCAATACTTTTTCTCACACCGTATTTGCGCAGCGGTCTTACAAGCGCACTTTTTTTGGAAAAAATTCACTTTCTTGAATTAAAAAATAAGACAACAATAAATTTGGCCCAATTTTTTTATATATTGTGAAAGATGATGTTACGCCGAGTAAAATGATACCCAACATGTCACGCATAAAAATTGCGCCCGCTCGTGGCATGGCGTCAAACTTTTACCCTTAAAAATCTCGATAGGCGACGTTTAAAAAATTCTACAGGTTGCATTTTTTGAGATGACGAGGAGGTCTAGGGCTAGAATTATTGCTCTCGCTCTAACGATCGCGGCGATACCTCACTTGTGTGGTTTGAACACCGTTTTCATATGCGGGCGCTACTCGCGTATGCGTTTGCTTCTGCGCGCGAGCTCGTCGGGACGGGGCACTTTAAAAAATTTTTTTTTTGGTTTTCGTTTTTATTTTTCTTTATTTTATAATTTTTAACACTGAAAAAAAAAAAAAAAAAAAAAATTATCACTTTTATTCCTATTACAAGGAATGTAAACATCCCTTGTAATAGAAAAAAGCATGACAGGTCCTCTTATATATGAGATCTGGGGTCAAAAAGACCTCAGATCTCATATTCAGGCTTAAATGCAAAAAAAAAAAAAAAAAAAAAAAAGGCAAAATGTAAACATATTAAATGTCTCTTTAAGACGCTGGGCGGAAATGACGTTTTGACGTCACTTCCGCCCAGCAGAGAGAGGGGGACGGCTGAGGGACATTTTTTCCCTCAGTCACATCCCCGGACAGGCAACGAGCGGACCCGATCGCCTCCGCCGCTACCGACGGCTACGGTAAGCGGCGGAGGGCGCGGGAGAGCGGCGGGAGGGGGGGGGCACCCTCTCCCGCCGCCGGTAACGGCGATCTCGCGGCGAATCCGCCGCGATGACCGCCGTTATCGTTAACAGGACCGCCCCACGAAGAGATGGATATCTCGGTTGTGGCAGCAGCTGCTGCCGTTACCGAGATATCCATCTTCAAAAACGTGACGTCTTTGGACGTGGGGCCGGTCACAAGTGGTTAAAAGTCAGCAGCTGCAGTATTTGTAGTTGCTGGCTTTTAATATATATATTTTTCGTAAGACCTCCACTTTAACACTGCTACTATTTAGCCCTAAATTTCCCTTTTATCCAGTCAATATTCATTTTTTTACATTTTCCAATTGCCATAACACCATGCAGCCCACACCTTTCTGCAAGATCCTACTCTTTTTTGCGATTCTCCACCACCACCCATATAAATGTATATTGTGGCGCTATCTATTTTGGTCAGGTTGGTATGCATGACATTTGTTTTTTTTCTTATGAATGCATAATCCGAATTTCTATATATTTGTGTCCTTTATGTTTGTTTTGGTAATTGCTAGTAAGTGACATATCGGCCAAGAGTTGGTATACATCAGTGTGACCTGCTAACAAGGATTTAATATGAACTTATCTAGCTCTATAAGTATTTGTTTTTGATGAGTGGAATAAATTCCACTTCAGTGCTAACAAGTCAGAACCTATGATCTGTGCCCTTGTTAGCGCTGCACACTGAGCCATGTCCCCCCCCCCCCCCCCCCGGCTCCATCACTCATGCATCTTCCAAAGTGTTAATCCAGTCAGTGGGAGCAATAATGAGAGCAGGTTGGAGAGCAGGGGATGCAGGAAGAGGGAGCTGCTTGACCTCAGCATGAAGTTTAATGCCTTTAATTAAATTACAACAGTAGAGTGTGGGGAATCTGGCCATGCCTCGAGCTCTTCTGGTGTGTTATGGATCCTCCTGTGTCTTCCAAATACAAATCCTTTTCATCATCATTAGCGTAAAGAGAAATATGAAAGCAACAAAAAGCCATCTGTTAGATCAATTTTTTATCTATAAAGAAGACATTTATGTTGTGTCATTATATAGCCCTCTGTATGAAATGAAAAACATCATATTATGCAATAAAGGAAGTGCTTTACCTCCATGAGCTGGAGTTTAAAGAAGGGCTCTGGCCTCATACAAAAGGCATTGATATAATTACATCCCCGCAATTTAGTAAGTCACTAATAAGTGTTTTTCTAAATTAAATGTAAAGTGGACCAGTACTCAAAAACTAAAGATTTGCTGTGTTATAGGGTAGATAAAGAAAGAAAATATGTACTTTTGACATAAAAATAAAAAACACGACTTTTTGACTACTTTCTTACTAAATAATAGCAGTGCTCATACTAACCTGTAAATGTGCATAGGCACTGATGTTTTGTAGCTTTAGAATGGTACACTAACAATCTGAAGTAGTACAGCAAACCCCCTTGCTGAGCTGTTGTGTTCTGTCAGGGTTTTACCCCCCCCCCCCCCCCCCACCAGAACACTCTGATTAGCGCCCTCAGCTATTGGCTGAGAGCGCTGATCAGGAGTCGGTTGTCTGCTGTTTTTTTTTCCTAAGCATGCTCGTCTGACAAAAGCCTGACAATCGTCTCGTGTACTAGGCATAAGGGTTTTATTCACACCAGATACGCTGGGGGTGCATTTGTGAGTGCATTTCCAATTCATGGCAGCCAAAAATGATGGTTCTCTCTGAATGCAGTTCACACCAGTATGTTGTGTTGAATTTTTTACCCAGCAATGCATTCAATTGCGCACAAATGTGCATAAACACAACACACTACAGAGCAAAGGAAAACAAAATAAACACAATGCATGCCGGTGCATTACAAAAGATGCAACACACTGCAAATATGGTAACACATGCTTTGTGGTGTAAATGAGCCCTACTTGCTGTATGTCTGCAGTATGAGATCATCTAAGACAATGCTGCCCCTAAAGCCGAATATACATGGATTAAAATTTGTCCGGTTCAGCAGGGACTGGCCGAATTTTGATTCATGTATGGGCAGAGTGGTTGTACAGAAGTCAATCTACTGATGGAATAACATGCCGACAGGCGCCCATGGGGGCGTGCGGCTATCGGTGCATCTCCGATCTCGGTAAAGGGCCTCCTCGTAATCAGCCGTGTCCAATTAGAGCTGATCACGATGTAAACAGGAAGAGCCATAAACAGGAAACACACAATGGATGCCAATCAGTGCCCACAAATGGACACTGACTGGCAACATGGGCACTGACAAAAAATAGTAAATAAACAAGTGATGCAAATGAATGCCATCAGTGCCACCCCTCAGTGTCCATCAGTGCCACCCCTCAGTGTCCATCAATGCCCAGTGCCCACCTATGCGTGCCCATCTTTGCCGCCTATGCGTGCCCATCTTTGCCGCCTATGCGTGCCCATCTTTGCCGCCTATGCGTGCCCATCTTTGCCGCCTATGCGTGCCCATCTTTGCCGCCTATGCGTGCCCATCTGTGCCGCCTATGCGTGCCCATCTGTGCCGCCCATGCGTGCCCATCTGTGCCGCCCATGCATGCCCATCTGTGCCACCATATCAGTGCCCGTAATTGAAGAAAATGTACTTATTTACAGAAAATGAACAAAAAAAAATTAAAAATGAATTTTCAAAATTTTCTGTCTTTTTTAGTTGCGCAAAAAATAAAAACAGCAGAGGTGATCAAATACCACCAAAAGAAAGCTCTATTTGTGGGAACAAAATTATAAAAAAATTGTTTGGGTACAGTGTAGCATGACTACGCAATTCTCATTCAAAGTGCGACAACGCTGAAAGCTGAAAATTGGCTTGGGCAGGAAGGTGCGTAAGTGCCTGGTATGGAAGTGGTTAAACTTGCTGGTTGAATGGAAAAAAAAGATGTATGAGCTGCTTAACTGCTAGTTGCAGAAGATTTGGAGTGGAATTTTGTGGCGTCATTACTGTACTGCTCACTGATCTTCTGTGGGCGTGCTGTAGAAGGGGCTGTACCTGCGGAGAACGGTAGGTGGTCTACCTGTTTCTGCCTCATTTATTCTCTGAATCTGCACTTCTTTCACCTATCCTTCTTCTTACATATTACTTTAATCATCAGATCACCAGTCAGCAGGGGGCAAAGCTGTGCTCCGCTACCAAGATAGCTACCTCCACACAGAGATGCATGGTAACTCAGTAATGGAGGGAGCCTATAGGCAATAATGCTTTCTAGGTCTTTGCCTTGCGCTTCCTTCCTTTGGACACAGCATCCTCAGTTATGGGCTATGGTAGAATGATGGCCAGGAAGTGGTTCAGTTATCCTGACTGGGTGTCATATGACGTCCAGCAAGATAAGCCGCAATCACGCAGTGATCGTGGTATGTCAGTCTGACACACCACATCTTGAATCCAGGTAGAGGCTCTTTACCACGTGATTAGTGTCCGATCACAGTTGCTTACCCATGGCCACTAGGTAAGATCACTAGAGCCCATCAGGGATTGGCAATCATTGCCCATTAGGGAGGGCACTCTGTGCCCATCTGTGATGCCTGCCTGTACCTCTGATCAATGCTGCCCACCAGTGCCGCCTATACATGCCCTCCAGTGCCACCTATGAGTGCCCATCAGTGCTCTATTATTAGTACCACCTCATCAATGCCAATCAGTACAGCCTCATCAGTGCTCATCAGTGAAGGACAAAAAAAGTACTTACTGTATATACTCAAGTATAACCTGACCTAAATATAAGCCTAGGCAACTAATTTTACCACAAAAAAATTGGAAAGCTTATTGACTCAAGTGTAAGCCTAGGGTGTCCATCTGCATGCCTCACTGTGCTTCACTTTGCCTCACTGTGTCCATGTGCATGCCTCACTGTGCCCATGACTAGACTGACATTTAACATGGGAGTCTACGGAAGGGTTTCGCACAAACAATCAGTGTTTAGTCATAGCCATTTGGCCATTGTATTTGCAGCAATATTAAGTGAAAGTAAATTTCATGTAAGTACATTTTCTATTTACATTGCGTCATGTGAATTGTCCCCATAGCCATTCTGTCAGGGTCCACTTTGCTTGTGACAGTGTCTAGGGAGCAAACATCCATGAACAATAGTGCTGGCAGCCAGTTCCATCTTAAATTAGAGTTATTGGATGACAATTGCATTCAGTCTTGCCTCAAGGTTCCATTTCACATTTCTCTTAGGTTCAGTTAGTATAAGGTCTGACAGCACAAGACGTATCACAGGAACCTAAATGAGAAGATGATGCTGCACAGCAGGACCGAGTATTGGAGATAAAGTCATTCACAGGAACATTTCAAGAGAAAGAAATCTGATTGAAATTGTGTTAACATTGGCATGTAGCGATAAATGGGAAATAGAATCAGTCAGTCATCTTAATTATAGATTGTAATGGTACTTTGCTCTACAATGAGGTTACTATATGGGAGGAAAGTAATGTTTAATTCATTTTTGATTGAATATTACTGTATTGAAATGCCTATAAAATAACCTTTAAATTGTAACCATCAATTTGAGCATTTTCTTGGTTTATGCTTTACAAAATGGCTGATCTTTATAAGGTTTAAAGTGCATGTAAACACGAACAATGCCCTCTTTTTATTCCCTTTTGGCCTGTTAAAAATACAACTGAGTCCCCTTTCACACTTATACGACTTGTCTCCTGATTTTGGACTGCAAAATCGTGAGACAAGTCATTCTCCATTATTTTCAATAAACACCATTCATACTGGCACGATTTTAAGTAGTGCCGACTTCAAAGTAGTCCTTGCACTACTTTGGTACGATTTTGATGCCACTTACAAAGGCATTCATTGAAATCGCGGCCGCGAATCGCGGTAAAATCGCGTGACTTTGAAGTCGTACAAGTGTTAAAAGGTGTCTTCATTTATATCTGTTCAACAAATACAAAAAAAAATCTCTTTGATCCAGCTAGAAATACAGTGAGCTCCTAACATTCTATAGCGAACTGACAACGTGGTACCATTGCTGAGCTGAAATTTCCATTCTTACAAGCCGTAACCAGGTATTTCTGTGCACTATAGAGCACGTTCTTATGTTGATGAGCACAAAGGGATGTGTTCTGTAGTCCTAACAGACTTCAAGTCTTAGGATGACGAGAATATAGGCATATAAAAAGGGAGAATTTTGACCATGTTGGAAAAAATAAATAAAAATCTACATGATAATATGGTCATATATTCTCTCTTGCTTTTACTCAGTATTAAAAATTGCGGAACAATTGAAGTATGTAAGCAGGCCCTAGTTTATATTGTCTGAATATTGTATCCATAAGCTATCCAATTAAGTGAATATCTATAATTGATTTACCCAGCAAACACAGAATATTTCTTCAGCTACCTATGATTTTAGACAAGCAGCTGTGAACCTACATTTTGTACGGGATAGTGTCTCTACATCAATGTTCTATTGGAATGCAATCTTGTTCTCATGTTGGCCTCTTTCTATTTAAAAAACAATCAGTGGGATTCATAAGGAACTTTGCAGACACGTTTAGGAATTACATTGGACACCTGTGACAAATGGCGTTGTGTGCAAGTTTGTTTAAATGGCAGAAACGTGTACATGTCATTTTGGTCATCGTACTACTTCTCTCCCTATTCCGTCAATTTTTTTTTTCTGGATTTTCAATTTTCTTTAGTTTTTTGTTAAAAGTAAAAAAAAAAAAAAGAGGTCTTATCAGTGTTTGCATTTCTGGTCCTTGTTTTTTCTATTATAAGCTTTATCTAAGTGAGGGCATTTTGGAGGTCAGCTTTTGGACCCTCTTTTGAGGGTACTTTGACTTCTACAGTTTTCAGAGCTTTATTATAACTCTTTGCTATATGTATATGTATCCTCCATTTATGTCACATCCTTCGTTCTTCCTAATGACCCTGGATACTTGCTGAAGTCTATTTTGATTTGGAACCTCATGTGTTCATCATCTGCACTTTCTTTCTTGCATTTTTTTTTTGGTTTTTTACTTTGATTCTATGCTGAAGGATGCAATAAAAAGTTGTCTAAGTAATGTAACAGGACTGTTGGACTCATTGCCATTTTACACTGTGCAACATTGTCAGGGTCCTGCTTCCCATGAGGCCAAAAGAAGTGGCTGCCCGTAGGTAGCCCTCATGGAGGCACAATGGGAGGCACCACTGGGTCTGAAGTGTCCACACCATCTGTTCTCAATGCACGTTCAGCCTTTTAGCCACCTACACCATATAAACCATAGATGGTGTGCAGCTCAGTCACCTGTGTCCTAGAAATCAGCGATGCTGTGCTGCCTGGACCACCAGTGTCTTAGCTGAAAATGATGCTGCATTGCCCAGGCCACCAGCGTCATGGCAACTAATGACCTGGATTTGGGCGGTGGGGGAATCCTATGAATCTGTTTCAAATGTTGCATGAGATTGGCACATCAATTTCAACTGAGGTCATATTGGCATAAAAGTGTCGCAGCTACTTTACTGAATCAATGTATAATTGTATTGTAATTATCTGTCCAATCAAAAAAGCAACCACTGATATCCCTATATGTGTTTGCATTTAAAAATATTTTGTGACACCAAAATATTCCCGGCAGTGCAAAATAACAACCATTGTAAAAAGTTTGAAGAGGAACTTCACTCTCCTGATGTTTTTCCCCCTTACCTTTTCCCTGGTATTATTCACAGACTCACCCGGCTTGCGAATCCAGAGTTATCATGCTGTGATTTATCCCGCTGCTATTACACACCAGGTCCCACACTTCCATTTTGGTAGTTCAGGCAGCCAACTCCTCTGATGATGTGCCACTAGGTCTGCCCTCCTCTGTATGCAACCTGAGGCATACTGGGATATGTGATGCGTTTATCCTTAACGGTTTTAGGGTAAAGATGAGGTGTGTCCTCACCTAGGCAAGAAGAGTGGGTGAAGCAAATCAAAAAAAGAAATGTTAAAAATATATAAATTTGCCGTTTTACATTGTGGAGGAGGTGAGGAGTGTGGTGATGCGATACTTAGTGCATTTAATGGTTGAAGGTCTGCTTAAAATTTCACAGGAAACACTATATGGCCAAAAGCATTTTACACCTATTTTATGCTTGTTGGTCACCTCATCCCGAATCCATGAGCATTATTATGAAGTTGCACTTTGATTATTGAGATCCTGATATGTAGCCGTTTTCAGGGTAATTGTTAGACAAAAAAATTGTGGTAGGAGTCCTTTGTTTCCTTTAGTCTTCCCCTCCACATCAGGTTGAACATAATTAAGTTATGCAAGTTTATTATTATGTTAGACATGCAGCATTTTTCATATTTGCACATTGTATGCTTTTCTGTTATTGAGCCTAAGGCTGCATTCACACCTAGGCGTTTTGTCGCCCGACGCTACAATACGCCGGACCGTCGGATTTACATTATTCTCTATGGAGATCGTTCACATCTCCGAACGCCGTACGTCAAAAGAACGCCGAAATTCAAACAATTCCCGGACCCTTTTCCGACGCGCGTATCGGGCAGCTTCGGCGTTCCGCATAGCCGACAATACAATGTAAAAATAAACGCGGTAAAAAACGATGCATTTTGTCGCCGCAAATCGCTGCAAAACGCCTACGTGAAGGTGTGAATGCAGCCTAACACCCCAAGATTACATTTTCCTGAACAAATTAATTTCATAACGGTTAACTTAAATTTTTATTCCCATTTATACTTGTTCATGTCTGTTTTCATTTCCTTTTTCCCCAAAGCTTCGCCACCTTGGTAATGATGAGGTACATATCGTGTGGTCAGAGCACAGCCGAGAGTATCGTCGTGGCATTATACCCACTGAATTTGGAGATGTGCTGCTGGTTATTTATCCTATGAAGAATCACATGTTCAGCGTTCAGATTATGAAGAAACCAGATGTGAGTCTCAACCCTGTTAATCTTATTTTGGTTTGGTTTGTAGGGATTAAAGTGTATAACCAAAACTTTTTTCTTTCATTTGGATAGGGTAGCAAAGTATTACAATTTTATTAGGTTTTCTTTGCTGTTTGCTGGAAAGCCTCCTCTTCGATTCCTGTCTTGAAGAAAAATCTCTCAAAAGTTAGAAGAATTTCTATCTTACACTGTTGTCCCCATTACATGTATCCCCATTGGAACATTTCCCTTCATCTCAGCAATTGGACATCATTTTTTTTTTTAAAGTGCGAGGGGCATTCTGTTGTCAGCATTGCTTATGGAACGTTTGAAGTATAGTCTATAAGTGTGTCTGAAGGAATAATTTAACCCCAGCAATCACTTAATATGGGGTTCAAAATTCACTGAGAAGTTTGGTGATTTTGATGCATGAAATCCACCACTCAGTTGTCAGAATATCTTTCAGGTTAAATTTGCCACCTGCAGGAGGATTGGACGTTGGCAATCAAAAAACTGTGGGCCAGTTGAGAGTATAAAGCCCCTTATGAGCAGAGAAGGAACTTGTGGTTAGCAGAGAGGGACCTGGCATCCACCGGCTCAGCAGAGAGATCTCCCACTGAGCTGGCGGGAGCTGGCAGACTCTGCTGCGATGGATCCGCCTGCTGTGAAAGGGGCCTAAATCTCTCCTACTACCCACATGCTTTAGGGGGATGGAAGTTGTTTCCTTAGCTCTGCTGTTCAAAGCTGAACTCCAGCTTTTTAATATTATAATATAATTTGCTAATGGCTTCAGAATGTCTGTCTGATTTTTCATTAACCTTCCAAAGCTGCAGCATCCTTGCAGTCTGAATATAAACAATCATTAATGGATAAGTTCACCTTTTTAAAAACAAATCCTAAATGCACATCTTTTTGCAGGTAAAAAAAGCCTGGAAAGCATTGAACCCACGATCAGCAGAGTGTGGGTGCTATGCTGGGCTTTTGCAGACTGTGTAAAAGCTGTCTGGCCGTAAATCGTACAGCCAAGCAGTTACACATTAGCAGGAAGCATCAATAGCGTTGTGGTAGTTAATTGAGAACTACAAGTTAGACAGCCGCCAAGGCTGCCGATCCTTGTCTTTTTTTTTTTTTATTCACATAAATCTGTGAATGAGGTACCTGGGCGGGCAGAGCCCTGCATGGACACATTCCTTACAGAGTGTGGCAGAGAGCCGGGGAAGAAGATCTCTGGCCGCCTGTCACTTCAGGGAGTTAGGGACATTCGGGGGGCCGGTGGATTTTTAACATGTTACATCACGTTACACCCTGAATATGGGTGTAACATGTTCCAAAAAGGTGAACTTATCCTTTAAGACTGCTAAACAAGCACATATTCTGTGGGACTGAGCGTTGACTTAATTTGGTGGGTGCAGTGTTGACCCCACTCCATGTTCTCTTTCTGTAAAAAAGCAGAATTCATATGTCTATGCTCCTGCTTGCAAAGAGGCACATGGAGTTGTGCTCTGTTCCAGCTACACTGACTTAGTCTGTGACCAGGAAATTGGGTGGCCAGAGGTGACTGTCGCTTGTTACCAGCTGTCCTTTTTTTTTTATTTTTTCATGAGTGTCGCTGAAGGCCTTACCTTTTCCTCTGAGCCTACTAATTTTCTGCAGTTGCAACAGTTATGATTCTAGGCATGGTGGGTACAGTCCCACTGTATCGTGTGCTCCCAGCACACTTTCTACTAGCGGGTTGTGAGTTGCTTGCAGCATATCTACTGATAGCAGAGATGTCTGCAGCCTGGAGTCATGTTGTCCCCTCCTTCTAAAGTCTCTTCCCTCTCCAAAGTCCTCTTTGGCTCTGATACATGTGGCTGGATCCCCTGCCCTCTCGACTAAGGTTCTCACTACAGCCTCTTTGGCATTTTAGCATCTAGCCTCTTTGCCTGATTTGCAAGCCTTCTACCTAGTCATCTGTTCATAAGTTTGACAAGGTGGACTTTTCTGCGTCGTCGCCTACCTGAGCTGCATACAGTCCCCAGTTCCCATTTACATTGGACGATTGCGATTAGCGATTGTTTGCTGTGTTTTCCACCACCCAGTTGGACTGCTTTTGGACATCCCAAAAGTTCAGGGTCCTACTGTAGACAGCAGCATATTTCAAAAGTTTATTACTTTCGGAGTCCCTCAATGGACTCCACAAAATAGAGGAGTGAAAAATTCCAGCTTCAGTGTGGTGAAAGCTATACATTCTCTTTTGCTTCTTGTAAATTCTGATGTCAGAATTGATGTAGTGGATGGAGTGAATGTGCACAGATGCATTTGTGTTGGCGGGTAAAACAAGATAGTTTACTGTTGCGAAGGAGGCCTATTTTAAACTCAAATGGGAGAGTGGTTAAAGTGATGACCTGTAGGGGACTTCTAAAGCTTCTAAATATTGGGTACTGAAGTTTGTCGCCATTTCCATAAATGGTGATCATTGTAATGTTATGTCACACAGTATTTGCACAGCAGTATCAGAGACCCTGGAGAATAACTGCCTAATCTTAGTGTAAAATTTGACAGGATTTGGAAATCGGATGTCACAAAAACGTACACTTGACAGCTTCACTATAGAATTTATTGTCCGGTATTTATTTGTACTTGTTTCAAGCAGAAACTTTGCTTAGATAGGCTTGCAACAGGAGTTGTCAACTTACACAGAAGTTTTCAGTTTAAATTCATTTAGTCCTTAAACATTTTTAATACATCTGCAAAAAAAAGGCTTCTGGGCAGATGTCATTGTTTTAATTGCAGGTTTATCGTCAAATGCTTTATTCACTAGAATATTGTTTTTTTTTCATTCAAGTTTCACTAGAATATTTAATCATCATCCAGACTTTCCTGATTAGAAAACACATCTGTGACCAATACTGTGTCTGCCTGGTTTCTAATCACACCTGAAATAGAGATCCAAGTCTAACATTTTGGTAACTGGCTAGTTTATATGATTGACTAACGTTATTGTTACCTATTTGACAAGGTTTTCTGTTCTACACATTCTTTTGATCCTTAGCAGCAGCTGTTTGAATACCTCTCACATGCCAGTGTTTATGGGCCACACACAGCACTGACAACAGTCACATCCTTTGTTTTGTGAATTGGAAAAGGTAAATGGTTTCTATCTAACATTGGTCTCCTCCTCCGCAGATCCCATTTTTTGGACCACTCTTCGATGGAGCCATTGTAAATGGTAAAATCCTTCCCGGCCTGGTCCGAGCAACAGCCATTAATGCCAGCCGAGCGCTTAAATCTCTCATCCCGCTCTATCAGAACTTGTATCCTTTTTGCATGGATTTTATGAGTTAAGCAAATGTATGAAGCATTTCTCAGCTTAACATTTAAATATTGGTACGCTTATTCATTCCTCAGATATTAGTTTTTCTCCCACGAGGTGCTACTTTTTAAAACATTTATGTCAGATGTGAGCAAAAATTGCGACACAATAATAGCTTCTTTGTTGTAAAAATGTACTTTCCTTTATTTAAAAGTAGCAGAGCCTAGGGCTACACATAGAAATCTTGCCACTGCAGTCTGCCACTACCACAGATAACAACTATAACTGAAATGTCATATTTGTGCATTTTTTGTGTGTTTTAACAATTTTATGATTGTAGATCAGCTTCTTATTGACTTTAGACGCAATTTAAAGACTCATAATATGAATCGGTATGTTAACATTGGTGCACCTTGGACCAATGTATATACTGTTCCTTGTTGATGCCCCTAGAGTGTATATATATATATATATATATATATATATATATATATATACTGTTCCTTGTTGATGCCCCTAGAGGGTGTATATATATATATATATATATATATATACTGTTCCTTGTTGATGCCCCTAGAGGCTGGAAATCAATGAAATAGACACCACTATTTACTGCTGAATCCCATTCTGAGCAGCCAGCCTGCTGTATTGTGAATACAGGTGGTTGGGCCCTGAAGACCACCTAGCTCTGAAGAAAGGGGTATGCCCCTGAAACGCGTCGGCCCTAACATCGATTGTAGATTTAAGCGATTATCGTGTTCTGCTGATGTTGCTGGATTTCTGCTGTACTGTCTTTTAAAGCCTGATTTTAACTCCATATTGTGAGTATGATTGATTTTAACATTTTAATCAAATTCATTTAGCAGTATCACACTAGGGCGGTGCACCCTCCGTTCTTTTCTCTTTTAATACAGGTGGTTGGCCACTCAGCACAGGCGCCTTTCAGAGAATGCTTTGCATTTTCTTTGACTGCAAAGCATTCGCTGATTGGACAAGGTGCAGGTGACATCACCAGCCTCTCTACTATGTCCAAGCAGAGAATGCTTTGCATTCAGAAAATACAAAACAATCTTTGAATGGGTACCTGTTCCAAGCAGCCAACCTCTTGTATTCACGATGCAGGAGAGCGGTTGCTCGATGTGGAACCCGGAAGCAAGTGGAGATCTTTGATGTATGGTGTCCACTTCAGTGATTTCCAGCTTTCAGGGGCATCATCCAGGTATGGTATGTGCATAGTGAGATTGGACCAAGTTGAACCATTATAACATGCCAATGCTTGAAATTAATGTTTAAAGAAAACCTGTACGGAGAAGAAAAATAAAAAGTGAACTTACATCTGCTCTTAAAAAATGCATGTTGCCTAGCAGACTCTGGTTTCATTACTTTTTGAGACACTGTCCTGGTACAAGCATGCGTTTCAGGAAAATGAAGACTCTTTTATTCTGCATACTTGTTCAGGTCTGTGACAGAGAAAGCATTGAAGCCATTGGATCAACATGCAAACCAGAGACGGTGACAGCTATGACAGCTTCTTTGCATGATTACTTTAACTACTTGCCGACCGCCCACCGCAGTTATACGGCAGGACGGTGGCACTGCTGGGCGAGAGCACGTAGCTCTACGTCCTACCTTTAGCGGCCGCTAGGGGGCATGTGCGCGCCGCCGGCAGCCTGCGCGCGCTCCCCCGCTCGTCCCACGTGCGTGCCCGGCGGGCGCGATCGTTCGTTACAGAGCGGGGAACGAGAGCTATGTGTGTAAACACATAGCTCTCGTTCCTGTCAGAAGATCGTTCCTGAACAGAAGATCAGTGATTGCCCCTAGTGAGGCCACCCCCCCCATACAGTTAGAACACACTTAACCCCTTCCCTGTTGCCTAGTGTTAACCCCTTCACTGCCAGTGGCATTTTTATAGTAATCCAATGCATTTTCTTTCTCGTACATCACGGGACACAGAGCGGCATATTCATTACTATGTGGGTTATATGGAGTACCTTCAGGTGTGGACACTGGCAATCTTCAAACAGGAAGTCCCCTCCCTATATAACCCCCTCCCCTAGAGGGAGTCCCTCAGTTTTTTCGCCAGTGTCTTAGGTGTTGGTCACGGAATAGCTTTGCTCCACATCCTTGGGATTAAGGGCGGGCTAACCGGATCTGTCCAAGGAGCCTCAGTGCCAAAGTGGACAGTACCCGGGCCCCAAACCGTGGGGTTTTGCCTATAATGCTCCTCTTTGGAGGGCTGGACCCTGGGCCCAGGACTTGGAGTTTGCAAAAACCATAAAGTTCCTGTTTTGCCAGGGTGCTATATAGGTCCAGGACAGTGGGTACCTTCATAGGACCCCAGGGCCTGAAGGTCTACTACGCTACCCACGGAGATGGGAGAAGATTGGATCAGTTTGCTGGTCAAACATCCTGCAGCATGGAGCAGGTAAGGGGGAGCCTGCGGGACTTGGTTCGACAGCAGGCTCCCCGGGGTAACCTAAAAGGGGGGATAGCCTAAGTATGCTCTGCATGGGCAACCGTGATCACTATGTCTAAAAGAGACAGGATGACACCCTTTCTCCCCCCATCACTAGGCCCCCCTGTCTAAATATGTGTTGCTAGCTAACCTGCTGTTTCTTCCTAGGGCTAGTAAGGATCCCTAGGGGCCTTGAGAGAGTCCTACCTGGCCGGGGGTTTGAATCTGCCGCCTGTTTCTGCGTGCCTGGATCTCCAGCAGCGCGGCTCCTCCATGTTCCTCCTGTATCCGGCATACGCGCGCGCGCACGTCTTATTGACGTTTTTCGCGCCGTCCAGACAGGAGGGCGGGGGGGGGGCGGGCCTGCGGCGTCATACAGGGGCGCGCCTTTGTGCTGTTATAGACAGCAGGCCTTGGCAGGGCTCAGTCTGAGGCTGATTTTTTCAAGGAGAGGACGCAGAGCGGCAGAACAGTGACTCCCGGTGGCGGAAGAGGGGTAGTACATGTGGACTTTGTTCCAATGCCTTTATTGTTAAGCCAAGAAATCCCCCTTATTTTGCAGCAGGTTGGAGGCTGGCAAACTTAAATTAGGGTCATTGTATGTTGTCAAATATATAATATATAATATATAATTATTTAAAAAAGAAAAAAAAAAAAAAAAAAAGGAAAAGACCAACATACGGGCCCATCAGTTTTTGGGGACACTAGTGATCTATTCTCCCCTAAACTCTGAAATTTGTACTCCTGGCCACTACAGTCTGTTGTGTGGGCGGAGTCCCTCGATTTTGTATTATGGCTTCCAAGGGTTCGGGGTCAAAGGGGACAAAAAAGACCAAAAAACAAAAGGGGTCCCTTTCTGATTCTGATATGCCGATACTTTCCCCGCAGCTTATTAATTTAAGAAGCGCCTTGGATGAGCCATTAGGGGGATCTGGTGCGGAGGCTGGCCCAGATCAGCCCAGCCCTGTGTTTATCACAGAGGAGATGCTAGCCGTATCCCTAGGGGGGCTAGAAGAGAGAATAGCGGCATTGATCGCCAGAGCTATTCCTGGTAAGAAACGGGTTAGATCCCCATCACCAGGGGGTGTATCCTCAGATGCTGAGATTCTCTCTCCGGAGGAATTAGAATCACAGGAGGATCAACTGGACCTGAACCAAGAGGGTTCAGGGATGGAGGGGTCTACCTCTGAGGAACCATTTTCAGACTCCCAGACAGAGAGACTGTGGGTACAGTCTTTGACGGACATGGTCCGCTCGGCATTTAGTTTGCCATTGCCAGAACTTCAGGTTCCTCCGGTATCCTCTCTGGGCTCTTTGAAAGCCCCGTTAAGCAACGCAGTTTTTCCGGTCCATCCTCTCTTGGAGGAATTGATCTTTCGGGATTGGGTACGGCCGGACAGGGTTTTTCTGCCACCGAAAAGATTTGCGGTCATTTATCCCTTGGAGCAAAAATTCTCCAAGAAGTGGAGGCTCCCAGTAGTGGATGCAGCCATCTCATGTGTGAATAAATCACTAACTTGCCCGGTGGAAAACATACATATGTTTAAAGATCCGGTTGATAAAAGATTAGAGACACTTTTAAAAGCATCCTTTGCTACGGCAGGAGCAGTGGTGCAGCCAGCGGTAGCTGCAATTGGAGTTTGTCAGGCATTAAAAGACCAGACAAAAGAGATGTTAAAGGACATGCCTACCCAACAAGCAGAAGAGTTTGCTGACATTCCCAGAGCTCTGTGTTTCGCGGTAGATGCTATAAAAGATTCCATCCAGCAGGCTTCTCGTTTATCACTATGTTTGGTACACATGAGAAGGCTCTTATGGTTGAAGAACTGGGCGGCAGAACCCCCATGCAAAAAGCTTCTGGCAGGATTTCCCTTCCATGGAGGACGACTCTTCGGAGAAGATCTGGATAAATATATTCAGACTATTTCAAATGGCAAGAGTACCCTTTTACCGGTCAAAAAGACATTCCGGGCTCCTACATTTAAAAGGCAGCTTTTTCCTGTCTCGGGGCCCTCAAATTCCAGGCAGTATCGACGGCCGCCTGCACGATCCAACGTTAACAGTAGATCGCAGGGACAAACCCCTGGGGGTAAGAAGCCGTGGTATCGCAAGCCGTCAAAGACAGCCCCTAAGTCTGCCTTATGAAGGGGCGCCCCCACTCTCACGGGTGGGGGGAAGGCTTCGTCTCTTCTCAGAAGTTTGGGAAGCCAAGATCCCCGACAATTGGGCCCGGGCATCTGTAACCACAGGTTACAGATTGGAGTTTCTAAGATATCCTCCGCCTCATTTTCAAGAATCAAGGCTACCAAGGGATCCAGCAAGGAAGGCCTCAATGCTGGCAGCTTTGGATCACCTGCTTTGCCAGGACGTAATTATAGAAGTGCCAGCCCAAGAGCAAGGCCTAGGTTTCTATTCCAATCTCTTTGTCATACCAAAGCCCAACGGCGATGTCAGGCCAATCTTGGACCTAAAGAGGTTAAACGCTTATCTAAGGGTGCGGTCCTTCCGGATGGAATCCATCCGGTCAGCAGCCGCCGCGCTTCAGAAAGACGATTTTCTGGCCTCCATAGACATAAAAGATGCTTACCTTCATGTACCAATCTTTCAGTCGCATCAAAGGTTTTTACGCTTCGCGGTGGGGCAGCGACACTTCCAATTCAGGGCGCTCCCTTTCGGGCTGGCCACGGCCCCCCGGGTATTCACGAAGATCCTAGCCCCAGTTCTGGCCAATTTAAGGATCCAAGGAGTCACAGTCCTAGCATACTTGGACGACCTTTTAATCATAGATCACTCACGGACGGGTCTGCAAAAGGCAGTAAACCTCACGGTTCGGTACCTCGAAGAATTCGGCTGGGTCCTAAACCAGGGAAAGTCAGCATTCCAGCCTACAAAGCAGTTGGAATACCTCGGCATGAGGTTAGACACAGAACATCAAAAGGTGTTCCTGCCCCTTGTAAAGATCAAGGCGATCAAGGGGTTGGTTCAGTTGGTTATAAACAAGAAAAGACCAACTATTCGCCTGTGTATGCGATTACTAGGCAAGCTAGTGGCCACATTCGAGGCAGTACCATACGCTCAGATCCACACTCGCGTCCTACAGGCAGCCATTCTAGCAGCCTGGGGCAAGAGGGCACATGCCTTAGAGTCCCCTTTGACGCTATCATCAAGGGTCCAACAGAGCCTGGCCTGGTGGTTGAACCCTCAGAATCTTCTAAAGGGAAGATCCTTCAGCCCTGTTGTCTGGAAGGTAGTTACCACAGACGCCAGCCTGGCAGGCTGGGGGGCGGTCTTCGAAGGGTTCTCCCGCCAGGGAACTTGGGTGAAAGCAGAGAGGCAGCTCCCCATCAATATCTTGGAAATCAGAGCTGCTCGCCTAGCCCTGTTGGCGTGGACCTCCAGATTAAAGGGGTTCCCGGTGAGAATCCAGTCAGACAATGCCACGGCGGTGGCATACATAAACCACCAAGGGGGAACCAGGAGCCAGGCCGCTCAAAGGGAAGTGAACTTGATTTTTCAATGGGCAGAGGTTCATGTACCCTGCATTTCAGCGATATTCATTCCCGGAGTGGACAACCTGCAGGCAGACTTCTTAAGTCGCCAGAGTCTGTTGCCAGGGGAGTGGTCTCTGCATCCCCAGGTCTTTCAGACAATCTGCCAGAGGTGGGGAACGCCAGACGTAGATATAATGGCATCCAGGTTCAACAAGAAACTAGACAGGTTCGTGTCGCGAGCGAGGGATCCTATGGCCTGCGGAACCGATGCGTTGGTTTGCCCTTGGCATCAATTCAAACTTCTATATGCATTCCCTCCACTACAGTTACTCCCCCGCCTGTTGCGCAAGATCAGAGTGGAGCACAAGCCAGTCATTCTAATAGCTCCAGCTTGGCCCCGGAGGGCTTGGTACTCACTAGTCCTGAATATGGCAGTGGGAGACCCTTGGACTCTTCCTCTACAACCAGACCTACTCTCACAAGGCCCGATCCTCCACCCTACATTACAGCGTCTAAATTTGACGGCCTGGAGGCTGAATCCCTGATTCTCAGGGGTAGGGGTCTGTCTAGGCAGGTAATCCCTACCCTGATTAAGGCTAGAAAGCCGGTCTCCAGGGTAATTTATTACAGGGTGTGGAGGAACTATATAGGCTGGTGTGAATCCAAAGGATGGAATTGCCGCAAATATACTATTGATAGGGTGTTAAGTTTTCTCCAGCTAGGAGTGGATAAAGGCCTGGCACTAAGCACAATCAAAGGACAGATCTCAGCTCTGTCAGTGTGGTTTCAGAGGCCGCTGGCCACCCACTCGCTGGTAAAGACCTTCTTACAGGGGGTCTTGCGTATTAATCCTCCTGTCAAGTCACCAGTTTGTCCTTGGGACCTAAATCTTGTCCTGTCCACTCTACAGAAACAGCCTTTTGAGCCTTTGGCTGAGATTCCTTTACTCTTACTGACAAGAAAATTGGTTTTCTTGGTCGCCATAGTTTCGGCCAGGAGAGTGTCAGAATTAGCAGCCTTATCGTGTAAGGAACCATATCTCGTTCTGCATAAGGACAGGGCAGTTCTCCGGCCCCATCCTTCCTTTCTACCAAAGGTTATATCCAAATTTCACTTAAACCAGGATTTGGTACTTCCATCCTTCTTTCCAAAACCTACATCTAGAAAGGAGGGGTTGCTGCATACCTTGGATATTGTCCGGGCCATGAAGGCCTATCTTAAAGCTACGGAAAAGATCCGGAAAACAGAGGTGTTATTCGTTCTACCAGATGGCCCCAAGAAGGGGCAGGCAGCTGCAAAATCCACCATCTCGAGATGGATTAGACAATTAATCATTCAAGCCTACGGATTGAAGAGGTTGCCCCCTCCGTTGTCGGTAAAGGCCCATTCTACCAGGGCCATGGGCGCCTCTTGGGCAGCACACCATCAGATCTCTATGGCTCAGATATGCAAGGCGGCAACGTGGTCATCAGTCCACACGTTTACAAGGTTTTATCAACTAGACGTGAGAAGAAATGTGGATACTGCCTTTGGACAGGCAGTACTACAGGCTGCAGTTTGAAATCCTCGGGATCAGAAACACCCTTGGTTATATAAAAAAAAAAAAAAAAAAAAGAAAAAGGTTCTTCTTTCTTGACTAATTTGGAAATATTATTATGATTTGAGTTTAGCTCTAAAATTGAATCCTTCTTTGGAAGATGTCTCCCTCCCCTCATTAAAGCATTGCTTTCGGACATCCCACATAGTAATGAATATGCCGCTCTGTGTCCCGTGATGTACGAGAAAGAAAAAGGGATTTTTAAATACAGCTTACCTGTAAAATCCTTTTCTTGGAGTACATCACGGGACACAGAGCTCCCACCCCTCTTTTGGGTGACCATTTTGGGAGGCATACTGCTTGCTACAAAACTGAGGGACTCCCTCTAGGGGAGGGGGTTATATAGGGAGGGGACTTCCTGTTTGAAGATTGCCAGTGTCCACACCTGAAGGTACTCCATATAACCCACATAGTAATGAATATGCCGCTCTGTGTCCCGTGATGTACTCCAAGAAAAGGATTTTACAGGTAAGCTGTATTTAAAAATCCCTTTTTTATAGCATTGATCGCTATAAAAATGCCAATGATCCCAAAAATGTGTCAAACGTGTCCGATGTGTCCGCCATAATATCGCAGTACCGAAAAAAAACGCTGATCACCGCCATTACTAATAAAAAAAAATATTAATAAAAATGCCATAAAACTACCCCCTTTTTTGTAAACGCTATAAATTTTGCGCAAACCAATCAATAGACGCTAATTGCGATAAAAATACGTATCGGCCTAAACTGAGAAAAAAATATGTTTTTTATATCTTTTTTTGGGATATTTATTATAGCAAAATTGAAAAAAATTCAATATTTTTTACAAATAGCCGCTCTATTTTTGTTTATAGCGCAAAAATTAAAAACCACAGAGATGATCAAATACCACCAAAAGAAAGCTCTATTTGTGGGAAAAAAAAGGACGATTTTGTTTGGGAGCCACATCGCACGACTGCGCAATTCAGTTAAAGCGACGCAGTGCCGAATCGCAAAAAGTGCTCTGGTCTTTGACCAGCAATATGGTCCGGGGGGTTAAGTGGTTAAATGCAACTGTGTATACAAGAAAAAAATCTAACTAGTTAGTAGCAGACACCAGGTGCCTACACTTGACTTGTCCATGCTCACTCCTCATCTAGTTCACAGCTTCAGCATTTCTAAATGGCCTGAATCCTGCATATTACTAAGCAGTTCTCCCTTATGTGACACCACTGGGGCAAATCTGGCAATTGGCATCAAATGCTGAATTGTAGAAAAGTCTTATGTTTCCCATATTCTAGAGAGTATCCAGTAATTCAGGGGGCAGAAGGGAAAATCGGTGTGGCAAGGGAGAGTGTACAAGGTAGTAGTTTTTAATACAAGGTTTCTTTAAGAAGTTGGCACTGCATGTGTGTGTGTTTGTGTGTGTGTGTTTGTGTATATATATATTGTATATAACATGATCTTAGATAATTAATCCTATTAAAAAATACTTTGGCAAAGAGCAAAAGCCATCTCTTATGTTAAACAGCGGAAGGAGTCCCTGAGCTTTCCTAATAAATGGAGATTCAAAAAAATAAGTTTGTAACAGATAAAAAGATTATTATCCTGGGAGGTGATTGCCCTCCCTTTGTGCTTCTCAATTCTTTCAGACAAATGGATCCTGGTTCTTATAAGTAGATATTCAAGTAGCCAGTGTTGGGGGGGGGGGGGGAAGAAACTTTGCCAACCCCCTTGAAGGCCTTGTTTCTAGTGGTGTAAGAGTTTTAACAAATGTGTATTTGTGCTTCTGAGTGAAATAGGCCATTTATTGATTGCAAGTTGCTTCTTGGATCAATCAGACAGAATTACAGCAATCTGTCTCTATCACTGCCCGTGGCTCTGGCTCTGAGGTCTCTCTCCCTCCCCTAGTTTGTCCTTATCCTCCAGCGAGTTTGCCAGCTTTTCCAAACCTCTAAGCTGCTACATTTTGTCTCCAGTGCCCACTTTTAACAGCTGCCTCCTGCAATTACAATAAGAAGGTACAACAGGCAGCGATCTGAAGAACAATTGCTCCTTTCTGAACTAGTCTGAGATGCTTTGGTGTCAGCCAATAGTGTATTACTTACCTGTTGATAGCTGGGTTATTTTTCCCTGGTGATAATTTCTTTAAAAGCCTCAAAGTTCAGCTGAGACCCAGACTGGATTGTTGTCCTTAACCTTTCAATGGCATTATGTCTACTACTGTAACGTTTAGAACTACTGTAACAGGCCTTGCGGTATCGTGGCTGAACTGCGTGTTTGCCAGCGGGATTTATTAACTGCTTCCTTTCCAGGCTGGTTATGGTTTATGTGGCTTCATTCGCTGGTTTAAATGACTCTAGTTAAAATACCAATGATAATGTAGTGTACCCAATGTATTAAAGTCAAAGCTTTACCAAAGTCGTATCACTGGTTGCTGTGGGTTTCTGCACTTTGTATATCATTGCCCCTTATCCCTTCTTTTTAAATGAGTTCTTGCACAAAGCAGTATCATTTACTTAGGACTGCAAGCCTCAATGCTTCCCTTAGCCAAATGTGACATGTGTATGTCAGTATGTGTGGGGTAGCCACCGCTGGATTCTTTCAACAGCCTTTTCCTTTTCCTATGGTACACTTCCAATCTCCCTTTAATTCTCTCTTAGCTCGTCCATCCAGAAGCTTTAGGCTCCATTCACACCTAAGCGTTTTTACGCCTGAAGCGCGACGCTACAATACGCCGGAGGGTCGACATTACATTATTCTCTATTGAGACTGTTCACATCTCCTAACGCAGAACGCCGAATTTCAAACAAGTCCCGGACACTTTTTCGACGCGCGTATCGGGCGGCTTTGCCGTTCGGCATAGCCGACAATGACTGTAAAAAAACGTGGTTAAAAACGACGCGTTTGGTCGCCGCAATTTGTCGCCGCAATTTGCGGGACAAAACGCCGAAAATCGCCTACACAAAGGTGTGAATGCAGCCTAAGAGGTGGGATGACTATCTACCAGTCTGTCTGGACTATTCACTTCCTGCAGGGTGAAGCCTTATTTCTATGTATTGCATACTTCCCACTGGTAGCTTCTGATTACCAGGAAACCATCTTAAAGAGGAGTTCCACCCAAAAATGGAACTTCCTCTTAATCCACTCCTCACCCCCATACATGCCACATTTGGCATGTAATTTTTTTTTGGGGGGGAGTGGGGGCTTCAGTAGGAGTGGGACTTCCTGTCCCACTTCCTGCTTCCGCCGAGGGGCTGATAAGGCGAGAGGCGTAATCGCCTTATTTCAGCCCCTCCTTGTAGGCGATGGCCTAGGACACTGACAGGTCCTAGGCAATCGCCTGTCCAATCAGCGACGAGCCGCGGCGCGCGCGCATGCGCAGTGCGGCTCGCGCATGCGCAGTGGGTGCCCGGCCGTGAAGCCGAAGGCTGTCACGGCTGGGTGCCCACAGTCGGGATGGAGACGCCGACTGGGGAGGGGGGGAGAGGAGCGGAGTGTTTATTAAAAGTGAGTGTTTATTAAAAGCCAGCAGCTACACTTTTTGTAGCTGCTGACTTTTAATAAACACATTTTTTGGCTGGAACACCCCTTTAAATTAAAAGCTGGCAACGTGCAGTACACATTTTCGAAATTAGGATTACATCCTTGAGAGTCCAGCTTGCAGATTGGTCACTTCAGGCAGAAGGACTATAGTCAAAATTTAAGAAGGTGCAAAGTAGTATAGGGCCTTCTATGGTATCCTGCCTTTGATGAATGCTCTTAAGCTTATTTTTTAATTATTATACTCTAACTGTAGTTTCAAAAAATTCAGTGGTCAAATAAAGTCTTTTATTGAATTTTAGCTTTTACCTACACAAAAGCAAAACAAACCGAGAAGAAGAGGGTCAGTGAGGTGTAGGAAAAAAAATGAGTCATACAGTACTATTAGCATCAGAGTAACACAGACATAGTATATGACACCCGAAACAAGCATTAGACTAGGATATCAAGCATATTTAGCATATGTTACATTTCCAAAAGAGGAGCCCATGACAATCCACGTACATGTATTTAAGTAATTTTGTGTAATATAATCTCGCAAAACTTTCCTTTTAGCTCTTTGTTTTTGATTGCAACCATTTTAAATTCAGCAACTGATTAGTCACATGTAAGCATCATGTACCATCTCTGTGAGGTCAGTAGGATATGAAGTATGTTTGTTTGAACCCATATCTCCCATACGCCCCATGCCAAATTCTTACATAATGGTCAAAAGTAAATTCTCCGGAGGGACTAAACATTATCATGATTGGATCAGGCTTTAGAGCTTCTACCCATCTGCTGCTAACAAAAGCATAGTGGGGTCCTCACGAATGTTAAGTGTCCAATGCCATTTTAACATTGCCATGCCTATGACAAAGGCATGCACAGAAAGCAGGGTGTGAAGTTGGAGCTTCCTTCTCAAAAGCCCAAGAGGCCTGCCATCCGTGTTGGCATATGTTACAGCCTGATAGCAGCGCTTGGCTTGGTTGTCTTGATGAGAGCCTAAATCTGGCCCTTTGTTCTTCTAGACACCAATCAGGACCAGCAGGAGTTTCTCACAGTGGGAAGAGCTGACCGCCAGCGTTCACAATAGCTGCATTGTCCTGTTGCAAATTTCTCAAAACAGTTTGACAGCTTCTGGAAGAAGAGGTTATGGGGGAGTAAGAAGAATCTGCCTCCCAACACCATCTGCGGGTTATAACCTGAAACTCTGCACACGCTGACAAAAGTGAGGGGAAAAATGAGATTTG
Source organism: Rana kukunoris (assembly GCA_029574335.1). NCBI lineage: Eukaryota > Metazoa > Chordata > Amphibia > Anura > Ranidae > Rana > Rana kukunoris. The sequence goes on from CM056059.1 coordinate 80,992,586, forward strand.
TGATAATTATGGAGGCTTGGATTGGCACTGAAACGCTGCACTCTTGCTGTGTCGCACATTAACCTTTCATTTGTAGCAAGGAGAAGCTGTAAGAGGCTTATTTGGCAAAGAGTAAAATTTTCTTTGATTTAACTATGCTGCAAGGTTTTTTTCATCCTTCTAATACTCAGTTTAGCACAAACCTGTGATCCCCCATTGAAGACATTGGGAAAGATAGTTTTCTTTCTCGTACATCACGGGACACAGAGCGGCATATTCATTACTATGTGGGTTATATGGAGTACCTTCAGGTGTGGACACTGGCAATCTTCAAACAGGAAGTCCCCTCCCTATATAACCCCCTCCCCTAGAGGGAGTCCCTCAGTTTTTTCGCCAGTGTCTTAGGTGTTGGTCACGGAATAGCTTTGCTCCACATCCTTTGGGATTAAGGGCGGGCTAACCGGATCTGTCCAAGGAGCCTCAGTGCCAAAGTGGACAGTACCCGGGCCCCAAACCGTGGGGTTTTGCCTATAATGCTCCTCTTTGGAGGGCTGGACCCTGGGCCCAGGACTTGGAGTTTGCAAAAACCATAAGGTTCCTGTTTTGCCAGGGTGCTATATAGGTCCAGGACAGTGGGTACCTTCATAGGACCCCAGGGCCTGAAGGTCTACTACGCTACCCACGGAGATGGGAGAAGACTGGATCAGTTTGCTGGTCAAACATCCTGCAGCATGGAGCAGGTAAGGGGGAGCCTGCGGGACTTGGTTCGACAGCAGGCTCCCCGGGGTAACCTAAAAGGGGGGATAGCCTGAGTATGCTCTGCATGGGCAACTGTGATCACTATGTCTTAGAGACAGGATGACACCCTTTCTCCCCCCATCACTAGGCCCCCCTGTCTAAAGTGTGTTGCTAGCTAACCTGCTGTTGCTTCCTAGAGGCTAGTAAAGGATCCTTAGGGGCCTTAAAAGAGTCCTACCTGGCCGGGAGTTTTGAATCTGCCGCCGTTTCTGCGCCATGGATCTCCAGCAGCGCGGCTCCTCCATGTTCTTCCTGTTTCCGGGTACGCGCGCGCGCGCGTGCACGCGCGCGTCTTATTGACGAATTTTCGCGCCATCCAGACAGGAGGGCGGGGGGGGGCGGGCCTGCGGCGTCATACAGGGGCGCGCCCTTCTGCTGTTATAGACAGCAGGCCTTGTCAGGGCTCAGTCTGTGGCTGATTGTTTCAAGAGAGGACGCAGGGCGGCAGAACAGTGACTCCCGGTGGCGGAAAAGGGGTAGTACATGTGGACTTTGTCCCAATGTCTATTGTTAAGCCAAAGAATCCCCCTTATTTGACAGCAGGTTGGAGGCTGGCAAACTTAAGTTAGGGGCATTGTGTATGGTCATAGAAAATATATAATTATTTAAAAAAAAAAAAAAAAAAAAAAAAAAAAAAGACCAACATACGGGCCCATCAGTTTGTGGGGACACTAGTAATCTACTTTCCCCTAAACTCTGGAATTGTACTCCTGGCCACTACAGTCTGTTGTGTGGGCGGAGTCCCTCGATTTTGTATTATGGCTTCCAAGGGTTCGGGGTCAAAGGGTACAAAAAAGACCAAAAAACAAAAGGGTTCCCTTTCTGATTCTGATATGCCGATTCTTTCCCCGCAGCTTATTAATTTAAGAAGCGCCTTGGATGAGCCATTAGGGGGATCTGGTGCGGAGGCTGGCCCAGATCAGCCCAGCCCTGTGTTTATCACAGAGGAGATGCTAGCCGTATCCCTAGGGGGCTAGAAGAGAGAATAGCAGCATTGATCGCTAGAGCTATTCCTGGTAAGAAACGGGTTAGATCCCCATCACCAGGGAGTGTATCCTCAGATGCTGAGATTCTCTCTCCGGAGGAATTAGAATCACAGGAGGATCAACTGGACCTGAACCGAGAGGGTTCAGGGATTGAGGGGTCTACCTCTGAGGAACCATTTTCAGACTCCCAGACGGAAAGACTGTGGGTACAGTCTTTGACGGACATGGTCCGCTCGGCATTTAGTTTGCCATTACCAGAACCTCAGGTTCCTCCGGTATCCTCTCTGGGCTCTTTGAGAGCCCCGTTAAGCAACGCAGTTTTTTCCGGTCCATCCTCTCTTGGAGGAATTGATCTTTCGGGATTGGGTACGGCCGGACAGGGTTTTTCTGCCACCGAAAAGATTTGCGGTCATTTATCCCATGGAGGAAAAATTCTCCAAGAGATGGAAGCTCCCAGTAGTGGATGCAGCCATCTCATGTGTGAATAAATCACTAACTTGCCCGGTGGAAAATATACATATGTTTAGAGATCCGGTTGATAAAAGATTAGAAACACTTTTAAAAGCATCCTTTGCTACGGCAGGAGCAGTGGTGCAGCCAGCGGTAGCTGCAATTGGAGTTTGTCAGGCATTAAAAGACCAGACAAAAGAGATGTTAAAAGACATGCCTACCCAACAAGCAGAAGAGTTTGCTGACATTCCCAGAGTTCTGTGTTTTGCGGTAGATGCTATAAAAGATTCCATCCAGCAGGCTTCTCGTTTATCACTATGTTTGGTACACATGAGAAGGCTCTTATGGTTGAAGAACTGGGCGGCAGAACCCCCATGCAAAAAGCTTCTGGCAGGATTTCCCTTCCATGGAGGGCGACTCTTCGGAGAGGATCTGGATAAATATATTCAGACTATTTCAAATGGCAAGAGTACCCTTTTACCGGTCAAAAAGACATTCCGGGCTCCTACATTTAAAAGGCAGCTTTTTCCTGTCTCGGGGCCCTCTAATTCCAGGCAGTATCGACGGCCGCCTGCGCGATCCAACGGTAACAGTAGATCGCAGGGACAAACCCCTGGGGGTAAGAAGCCGTGGTATCGCAAGCCGTCAAAGGCAGCCCCTAAGTCTGCCTTATGAAGGGGCGCCCCCACTCTCACGGGTGGGGGGAAGGCTTCGTCTCTTCTCAGAAGTTTGGGAAGCCAAGATCCCCGACAAATGGGTCCGGGCATCTGTAACCACAGGTTACAGACTGGAATTTCTGAGGTATCCTCCGCCTCATTTTCAAGAATCAAGGCTACCAAGGGATCCAGCAAGGAAGGCCTCAATGCTGGCAGCCTTGGATCACCTGCTTTGCCAGGACGTAATTTTAGAAGTGCCAGCCCAAGAGCAAGGCCTAGGTTTCTATTCCAATCTCTTTGTCATACCAAAGCCCAACGGCGATGTCAGGCCAATTTTGGACCTAAAGAGGTTAAACGGTTATCTAAAGGTGCGGTCCTTCCGGATGGAATCCATCCGGTCAGCAGCCGCCGCGCTTCAGAAGAACGATTTTCTGGCCTCCATAGACATAAAAGATGCTTACCTTCATGTACCAATCTGTCAGTCGCATCAAAGGTTTTTACGCTTCGCGGTCGGGCAGCGACACTTCCAATTCAGGGCGCTCCCTTTCGGGCTGGCCACGGCCCCCCGGGTATTCACGAAGATCCTAGCCCCAGTTCTGGCCAATTTAAGAATCCAAGGAGTCACAGTCCTAGCATACTTGGACGACCTTTTAATTATAGATCATTCACGGACGGGTCTGCAGAAGGCAGTAAACCTCACGGTTCGGTACCTCGAAGAATTCGGCTGGGTCCTAAACCAGGGAAAGTCAGCATTCCAGCCTACAAAGCAGTTGGAATACCTCGGCATGAGGTTAGACACAGAACATCAAAAGGTGTTCCTGCCCCTTGTAAAGATCAAGGCGATCAAGGGGTTGGTTCAGTTGGTTATAAACAAGAGAAGACCAACTATTCGCCTGTGTATGCGATTACTAGGCAAGCTAGTGGCCACATTCGAGGCAGTACCATACGCTCAGATCCACACTCGCGTCCTACAGGCAGCCATTTTAGCAACCTGGGGCAAGAGGGCACATGCCTTAGAGTCCCCTTTGACGCTATCATCAAGGGTCCGACAAAGCCTGGCCTGGTGGTTGAACCCTCAGAACCTTCTAAAGGGAAGATCCTTCAGCCCTGTTGTCTGGAGGGTAGTTACCACAGACGCCAGCCTGGCAGGCTGGGGGGCGGTCTTCGAGGGGTTCTCCCGCCAGGGAACTTGGGTGAAAGCAGAGAGGCAGCTCTCCATCAATATCTTGGAAATCAGAGCGGCTCGCCTAGCCCTGTTGGCGTGGACCTCCAGATTAAAGGGGTTCCCGGTGAGAATCCAGTCAGACAATGCCACGGCGGTGGCATACATAAACCACCAAGGGGGAACCAGGAGCCAGGCCGCTCAAAGGGAAGTGAACTTGATTTTTCAATGGGCAGAGGCTCATGTACCCTGCATTTCAGCGATATTCATTCCAGGAGTGGACAACCTGCAGGCAGACTTCTTAAGTCGCCAGAGTCTGTTGCCAGGGGAGTGGTCTCTGCATCCCCAGGTCTTTCAGACAATCTGCCAGAGGTGGGGAACGCCAGACGTAGATATAATGGCATCCAGGTTCAACAAGAAACTAGACAGGTTCGTGTCGCGAGCGAGGGATCCGATGGCCTGCGGAACCGATGCGTTGGTGTGCCCTTGGCATCAATTCAAACTTCTATATGCATTTCCTCCACTACAGTTACTCCCCCGCCTGTTGCGCAGGATCAGAGTGGAGCACAAGCCAGTCATTCTAATAGCTCCAGCTTGGCCCCGGAGGGCTTGGTACTCGCTAGTCCTGAATATGGCAGTGGGAGACCCTTGGACTCTTCCTCTACAACCAGACCTACTCTCACAAGGTCCGATCCTCCACCCTACATTACAGCGTCTAAATTTGACGGCCTGGAGGCTGAATCCCTGATTCTCAGGGGTAGGGGTCTGTCTAGGCAGGTAATCCCTACCCTGATTAAGGCTAGAAAGCCGGTCTCCAGGGTAATTTATTACAGGGTGTGGAGGAATTATATAGGCTGGTGTGAATCCAAAAGATGGAATTGCCGCAAATATACTATTGATAGGGTGTTAAGTTTTCTCCAGCTAGGAGTGGATAAAGGCCTGGCACTAAGCACAATCAAAGGACAGATCTCAGCTCTGTCAGTGTGGTTTCAGAGGCCGCTGGCCACCCACTCGCTGGTAAAGACCTTCTTACAGGGGGTCTTGCGTATTAATCCTCCTGTCAAGTCACCAGTTTGTCCTTGGGACTTAAATCTTGTCCTGTCCACTCTACAGAAACAGCCTTTTGAGCCTCTGGCTGAGATTCCTTTACTCTTACTGACAAGAAAATTGGTTTTCTTGGTCGCCATAGTTTCGGCCAGGAGAGTGTCAGAATTAGCAGCCTTATCGTGTAAGGAACCATATCTTGTTCTGCATAAGGACAGGGCAGTTCTCCGGCCCCATCCTTCCTTTCTACCAAAGGTTATATCCAAATTTCACTTAAACCAGGATTTGGTACTTCCATCCTTCTTTCCAAAACCTACATCTAGAAAGGAGGGGTTGCTGCATACCTTGGATATTGTCCGGGCCATGAAGGCCTATCTTAAAGCTACAGAAAAGATCCGGAAAACAGATGTGTTATTCGTTCTACCAGATGGCCCCAAGAAGGGGCAGGCAGCTGCAAAATCCACCATCTCAAGATGGATTAGACAATTAATCATTCAAGCCTACGGGTTGAAGAGGTTGCCTCCTCCGTTGTCGGTGAAGGCCCATTCTACCAGGGCCATGGGCGCCTCTTGGGCAGCACACCATCAGATCTCTATGGCTCAGATATGCAAGGCAGCAACGTGGTCATCAGTCCACACGTTTACAAGGTTTTATCAACTAGACGTGAGAAGGAATGCGGATTCTGCCTTTGGACAGGCAGTACTACAGGCTGCAGTTTGAAATCCTCGGGATCAGAAAACACCCTTGGATATAAATAAAAAAAAAAAAAAAAAAAAAAAAAAAAAAAAAAAAAAGTTTTTTCTTGACTAAGTTGGAATTATTATGATTTGAGTTTATCTCTAAATTGAATCCTTCTTTGGAAGATGTCTCCCTCCCCTCATTAAAGCATTGCTTTCGGACATCCCACATAGTAATGAATATGCCGCTCTGTGTCCCGTGATGTACGAGAAAGAAAAAGGGATTTTTAAATACAGCTTACCTGTAAAATCCTTTTCTTGGAGTACATCACGGGACACAGAGCTCCCACCCCTCTTTTGGGTGACCATTTTGGGAGGCATACTGCTTGCTACAAAACTGAGGGACTCCCTCTAGGGGAGGGGGTTATATAGGGAGGGGACTTCCTGTTTGAAGATTGCCAGTGTCCACACCTGAAGGTACTCCATATAACCCACATAGTAATGAATATGCCGCTCTGTGTCCCGTGATGTACTCCAAGAAAAGGATTTTACAGGTAAGCTGTATTTAAAAATCCCTTTTTTATCTTTTTTTTTTTTTTGTCCTTTAACATGTTAAGCTTTGTTCCAAGATCTGTGGGAAAAATGTTTAACATGTTGTTTTTTTTTTTGTTTTGTTTTTTGTGATCCCACATTTCATAGTCTAGCGGTATACTTTAAAACACAGTGTTCTCCCCCTTGGTTGATTATCCCCCCTCTATTGGTGCTTAATGACCATTGTTTTCAGGGCAGAAGAGGGGGGGGGGAGACATGTTCCAGTCAGTCTAGGGGGATTTCCCTTCACTTTGGAGACATTTCCACTTGATTCCAAAAGAGAAGTTGCAGCTTTAGATTCACTTTAAAGTTTATTTTTGTATTTCAAGCAGGATATTGGATGATATGCAGTTATGCATATGTAAAACGCAAGTTTCGGTATTAATGAACACTGAAAGGTACCTTAAAATTCACTTTTTATTTTCCTGTTTGTGTGACTCCAGGGCTTTGTTTTAATGATCCTTCATTTGGAATTTTCAAAGTGAAACGTTTTTATTTTTTTTACAACATGACTCTGAGCAAGCAGGGGGTGTATCAACCAAACATTGACCGATTATCAGTGCGGCTGATATTTATATTTTAAGTATCGGTATCTTACAGACCCCAAGTATCTCCATAAAGAGAATATTTGGCAATGCCTATTACTGTCACACGGGATGTTTACATTAACAATGATAAAAAAAAAATGTAAAATGACAGTGTAAACATTTTTTTTTTAAATGTACAAAATATCAGCAAAAAATATCGGCAGGAGAGGTGGCCGAAATATCTGTGTTTTATCGGCACTGAAAAAACAATATCAGTCAATCCCTAGTATCAACCCGTGGTGTCATAGGCTTGTTTTAGAGCTGTAAGCATATCTAGCGTCATCAAGCCATCGTGGAGGTTCTATTACAAGTCGAAAGGACCCAAACTGACCACACCAGCACAAATTTACTTCCATGGTTGGCATTGTCCGAAAACTAGAGGAAGCCAAGTGGACTGTCAAGACCACCAGGTCTAGAGTGTCTTGAACGTATTCTATTAAGGAAAATAAGCATTACAGGGAATGGATTATTAGAGGCAAAGGAAGCATTAAATTTGAATTCCATGTATGGATTTTATTGTACAGTTAACGCTAGTCCAGCTTAACCCCTGTAAGTATGCATATTCCATAACTGTGGAATCACTGTGGGAGCAGGAATTCACTGTAATAGTCACCATTACAAAAATGTTTTATGCGATCATCCTGGTCCTGTTCCAAGAAACTACCCTGCTGCATAGTAACTATAGGGGGTCGCCCATTCGGCATGCATGCCTTTTAAAAGGATGCCTCCTTTTTTTTAATATATTTATTCACAATGAATGCAAAGCGTTTTCTGATTAGACAAGGTGGGGAGGCAGAACCGTTACTTCACAATCTCCAACTCATCTTATCAGAGAATGTGTTGCATTCATTGACAAAAATGAAAACCGTTCTGTAAATGGTGCCTGTCAACAACCCTCTGTGGTTACTATGCAGTAGGGCAGCCACTTGGCAAAGGACCAGGAATGCAGCGGGAAACACTAGTAGTAGCAGTGACTACTACAGTGGTTTTACAGCTTCCACAGCAGCCTACAGGTATATCATTTGCATACGTACATTGGTCCATGTTGAACAAATGAAACTATACAATAAAATCCAAACCTGCAATTCAGCTTTAAAGTTCTGGCTCTCATTCCCACGATCGCGTGTCGCCAGTCGGACATTGTGGCCACGCTCATCAGGTCCCCAGCCGTGCAGTGGGCGTGTGCCTCCTGCTATCGCTCTTAAAGGTGCCGACGTATGCCTACAGTGATTTTCAGGAACAAGCTGACCTGCCGCAGTATGACAGCAAGTGGTTAAAGGATAAGTTCACCTTTTAGCAAAAAATAATAAATGCCTGTTTTCTCACTTCGTCTTTCAGGACAGCACTTGGAGAGAGCGCAGCTCCACCCACTTCCCAGGAAACACTGCAGTCACTGCTATAACTTCCGCCCACCTCCACCATGGCCTCAGTTGTAGTGTTTCCTCCGGCCATGGTGGAAGCGCTGCAGGGAACCAGGAGGATGCTGGACTCTCTCCAGGGGGAGACGGATTAAAGGCATACCTGCGATCGGTTGTTTTTCTTTAGGAGGCAGACCCAACCTCCCCCCTGACGCGTGGGGGACGTTTCGGTGCTCCCCTCTTCTCAAGCCCGGCGAGGGTAAATGCTGCCGGGGGTTCCGCGCCAATAGGCTGGGCATTGCAGGCCAGGTTGGGAGGTGGTTAGATGCCGGTCTCCTGGGGTCTGCGATGTCCCGGTACGGAGGGCGGGCGACGTCATTTCCGGTGGAAGCGCGGCTTCCGGTTCCGGCCGCTGGTACGCAGAAGGGAGGGGCAGCCTCGGCGGTGCAATTCCCTGTTCCCACAGCGGTGGGGTTAACCGTGACTTTTAAAAGGAGGCGCACAAACGATCGCCGCGTTCTGGGAAAATGGAGCCAGAAGACGCAGCGGAGGTGGCGGGAGCAGGAGCCACATGCACCAGCCCGGCCCAGGTAGGAAAACAGCGGTTTAAGTCTACCTGGTTCCTTGTCATGTCCCTCCTACTGCCCCTTTGGGGAGAGGAGCCTGCCTCACTCACCCTAGTCACGTCCCTGGGAGAGTGTTGTTTGTTTGGTAGAGCGGTGATGGGACCTGGTGTGTTTTTTGTTCACTAGCTGTTTTGTGGTGGTGGTGGTTTGGGTCTGAGACACAAAAAGTTAAACATGGGGTTGTTGTCTTTTGTGTTTTTCAGAAAGCTAAAGAGAAGCTAAAAATTGCAGTGCCCCCTCCTAAGAAACGGTGTGCTACCTGCAAAACAACCCTTAAAGGGTCTTGGACTAAGCCGTTATGCAAGGCATGCATCGCGGACATAGTCAAAGGGGAAGCCTCTACTAGTGCAGCCTCCGAACAACCCAAAGAGATGCTCTCTTCTTTTAGGAAAGAGCTACAAGAGACCTTTCAGTCGTTTCGCTCCTACTTGGAAAAAAGGGCGGCGTCAGGGTCAGCAGCTAAGGCCTCCACTAGTGCACCCTTGGATTATAGAGGGGCAGGTAGTGAGTCCGAGGAGGAAGAGCCTAGCAGCCTAGTCTCAGGGTCAGAGGCGGAAGAAGAAGATACAGGAGAATCTTCTTCTTCACGTTACAAGTTGTCCTTAGAAGAGGTGGATGACTTACTGAAAACTATTCATTCCACCTTAAACATTAAGGTGGATAAGACGCATTTGTCTCTGCATGACAAGATGTACCAGGGTTTAGACGAAGTCAAGCATCGAACCTTTCCAGTACATAGAGTATTGTCAGATGCGGTCAAAAAGGAAGTGGAAAGACCCAGAGAGGGCTCCTTTCTTTTCCCGATCACTCAAGAGGAGATTTCCTTTTGATGAGGATCCAGCGCAGGTATGGAATAAGAAACCTAAGCTGGATGCTGCGTTCTCAAAGGTATCCCGAAATACAGACTTGGCCTTTGAGGATACGGGCACCTTAAAAGATCCCCTAGATAAAAGAGCAGAGGCGCTCTTAAAGAAGGCTTGGGATGCCTCTCTGGCCAACCTCAAACCAGCTATGGCATCCACAGTAGTGGCCAGGAAACTTGAGCATTGGTTGGAACAGCTGAAGGGTCACATTGAGTCTGGGACCTCACGCAGAGAGTTGCTAGAGTCCTTCCCGATTCTTCTGAAGGCAGTAGGCTATATGGCGGATGCCTCAGCCGAGTCAGTGAGAATATCAGCCCGTTCCTCGGCCCTAGTCAATTCGGCCAGGAGGGCTCTCTGGGTCAAAACCTGGACTGGGGACACGGCTTCGAAGGCTAAGTTATGTGGCCTGCCCTTCGATGGAGATCTGGTATTTGGCGCCATTCTGGACACTGTTCTGGATAGGACGGCGGATAGGAAAAAAGCCTTCCCCTTAAGGAAGGTAGTACCGCGGACCAGGAAAAATTTTCGTCCTTTTTTCCAGCCCCAAGATCCTAAAGAGATACAAAAAGGTCAGGGTGGAAGGTCCTGGCGGCCTCAGAGGGGTAGAGGGAGACCCGGGGTGTTGTTTCGCTCCCCTAGCCAGCCCGCTAAACCCCAGTGACGGTCGCCCGGCTGTGGGAGGACGTCTTCAGTCGTTTCTTCCACAGTGGGCAGAGACGACTTCCAGTGCATACATCCTCTAGGTTATTGCAGAGGGCTACGCGCTGGAGTTCTCAGAGAAACCACCGTCGCGTTTCTACGCGACTCAGCTGCCCAAGGATCAGGAGAAATCCAGGGCAATGTTGTCGCTGTTAGAGGATTTTCTCCAGCAGAGGGTGATCACCCCGGTACCCCAACAAGAACAGGGGGCGGGTTGCTACTCCCATGTGTTTCTAGTAAAAAAGACGGCAGGAAAATTTCGTTTGATTCTGAACTTGAAATTCCTGAATCGGTCAATCAAGTACAAGAGGTTCCGGATGGATACCATCTACTCGGTCAGAAGGCTCCTTCCTGCAGGTTGCTTTCTGGCTTCGATAGACCTAAGGGATGCTTATCTTCACATCCCGATAAGAGCCTCTTCTCAGCGTTTCCTGCGTCTAGCGATCAGGACAGGAAGCGAGATCAAACACTTTCAGTTCAGGGCCCTGCCGTTCGGTCTCTCCTCCTCTCCGAGGATCTTTTCGAAGGTGGTGGCGGAGGCCTTGGCACCTCTAAGGCTAGAAGGAGTTTCGGTAATTCCATACTTGGACGACCTCCTGTTGTTCGCCAAGACGGAAGATCAGCTGCTCAAAGACCTATGGAGGACCCAGGCCCATTTGGAGGGTCTAGGTTGGATTATGAACAGAGAGAAGTCAAATCTAGTCCCCTCTCAGGTCATAGTCTTTTTGGGGTACACCATAGACTCCATCCAGGAGAGGTTATTTCTACCAGAGGAGAAAATAATCAAGGTTCAGGCAGCAGTGAAGGCAGTGCAAACGAATCTGTCAGTGTCAGTTCGTGCAGCTATGTCCACCCTGGGACTTCTCACATCCTCCATTCCTGCGGTTCAGTGGGCCCGCCTGCATTCAAGGAGTCTCCAGCAGGCGATTCTACAGAATTGGACGCATGGAGAACCCCTAGAAAAGAAGATCAGGGTTCCAACCTCAGTAAAAAGGAAACTTTGGTGGTGGAGGGCTCACGCAAATTTGAGTCAGGGTCTAGTGTGGTCCTTCCCCGCTACAATGGTCCTAACTACGGATGCCAGCTCCTGGGGATGGGGGGCTCACCTCAGGGGTCAGTTGGCTCAGGGGTCCTGGTCCAGGGAAGAGTCCAAGAGATCCTCCAATTGGAGGGAACTCAAAGCCGTTTGCCTAGGGCTTTGGGCCTTCCAGGAGACGATACAGGGTCAGCATGTCCAGATACTGTCGGACAATGCTACAGCGGTAGCTTACGTCTCAAGGCAGGGGGGCACGAGGAGCAGGGTTCTCCTGAACCTGGCCCTACACATGCTTTACTGGGCAGAGACAAACTTGGCATCTCTGTCTGCAGTTCACCTAAAGGGCAGTTTAAACCACCTGGCAGACTTCCTAAGCAGGAGGAGGGTTCTAGAATCCGAGTGGAGTCTGAATTCAGAGGTGTTCCAGGAAATAGCAGACAGGTGGGGAACCCCTTAGATAGACCTGTTCGCGTCCCAAGCCAACGCCAAGGTTCCGGTTTTCTTTTCCCTCAACAGACTGGATCAAGCGGAGGGTCTAGATGCGTTAGTTCAGCATTGGCCCTTCCATTTGTGTTATGCTTTCCCCCCAGTACAAATGGTTCCGTTAGTTCTGCGGAAACTTCAGGTAGAAAAGACGACTCTTATCCTGATAGCCCCATACTGGCCCAAAAGGCCTTGGTTTTCAACTCTGCTGAAGCTGGCAATAGAACCCCATCAGCTACTTCCAGGGAAAAGGACTTATTATACCAGGGTCCTCTGCTCCATCCCAACGTGGATCGGCTCAACCTGGCGGCCTGGTTACTGAAGAGTTAATCCTGAGTAGGAAGGGTTTATCTAAGCGGTTAGTGGATACGCTACTTAGTAGCAGAAAGGAAGTTACCAGGGCGATTTATTTCAAGACCTGGAGGGTCTTTAATTCCTGGTGTAGTTCAAAGAATTGTTCCCCTATGAATAATTTTTCGGTCCTGGAGTTTTTACAGGACGGGATGGACAAGGGTCTGGCAGTCAGCACCCTGAAAGCGCAGGTTGCTGCGCTATCAGTATTTCTAGAGAGACGGTTATCCCTAGATCCCTATATCATCAGATTTTTTAAAGCATTGGCCAGGGCTAGGCCTTCCCCCTTTAAATTTTTTCCCCAAGTGGGACTTATCGGTGGTTTTGGGGGGTCTGACAAAAAGACCTTTCGAACCACTGTTAGAAGCATCTTTAAAATTTTGGACCCTGAAAGCGGCCCTTTTAGTAGCCGTCACCTCGGCTAGGAGAATTAGTGAGCTACAGGCTCTTTCTATTGTGGAACCCTTCTTGACCATCTTCCCAGATAGAGTCGTGTTGAGGACCGATCCTGGGTTCCTTCCTAAGGTGGTATCGGCCTTCCATAGGACACAAGAAATAGTGTTACCTACCTTTTGTCCGGCTCCTTCCGGTTCAAGGGAAGAAGAGTTTCATACCTTAGATGTCAGAAGGTGCATTATGCACTACCTGGAAGTCACCAGGGAAATTAGAACATCCAATTCTCTGTTTGTGTTGTTCTCGGGTGCACGTAGGGGGTACGGTGCTTTCAAAAGTACACTAGCCAGATGGCTCCGTATGGCTATCCACGAGGCCTATAAGGCTAGGGGTATAGAGCCTCCCCCAGGGGTGGTGGCACATTCTACAAGGGCAGTGGCAACTTCCTGGGCAGAACGGGCTGGAGCTTCACCAGAGCTTATCTGCAAGGCAGCTATGTGGACGAGTTTTTCCACTTTTACTCGCCACTACAGGATGGATCTGCTCTCAGCGGCGGAGCAGTCTTTTGGCAGGAAGGTCCTGCAAGCGGTGGTCCCACCCTAGAGTAAGTACTCGGTTATCATCTCCAAGTGCTGTCCTAAAAGACGAAGTGAGAAAACCTTAGTTACACTTACCGGTAACGGTATTTCTATGAGTCTTTCAGGACAGCACTGATAACCCACCCTTCTCTCTTCTGGTGGATATATGTATATATATATATATATATATATGTGTGTTGTACTAACATGTTTTGGTTGCTATGTTCTGCTTATCTCATTTCAGTATGGCCGGAGGTGCTCGTGTACAACTGAGGCCATGGTGGAGGTGGGCGGAAGTTATAGCAGTGACTGCAGTGTTTCCTGGGAAGTGGGTGGAGCTACGCTCTCTCCAAGTGCTGTCCTGAAAGACTCATAGAAATACCGTTACCGGTAAGTGTAACTAAGGTTTTTTTGCAGGCAAAAAAAGTACATTTACTATTTTTGTTTTAGGAGCCTGGAAAGCATTGCGCCAGTGATCGGCAGATTGTTGATGCCATGCCGGTCTCCTGCAGACAGCAAGTGTAAGCAGTTTTACCCTGATAGGAAGAATGAATGAACTACCACAGCACTCAACAGCATTGTGCCGACAGCCGCAAATACTGTCGGTAGTTGTAGTCCATTCACAAAGCACAGATGTTTTCTTTAGATTGTGGCAGGGAGAAATGATCTCCTGCTCATTGTGTGTATTTGTAACCTGTTATATGCTAAACCCTAAATATGGGTGAAACATGTACCACAAAAGGTGAACTTATCCCTTTGAAGCCTTTTATTTATTTTTATGGAGACTACCATTGCTGACCCCTCCTTCTGAAAATGCTAGTTCCCTGACTGATATGCTGATCCCATTACTTTTAGTACTTTAAAGTTACTCCAGACCAGTATGTTTAATACTGACTTCCGTTGTACAAACATATAAAATAAATTTAAAGTATCGTGAATAATCACATTATCTACAGTAAGTAGCCTTAGTCTTGTTACTAATACAGTATAAGTTTGTATCCACAATGTTTAGTAAATTAACTCTTATTGTTATTTGGAATTATGTTAGTATGGGTGTTTTGCTGTCTGAAATAAGTTTGTGGTTTTCTATGTTTTTTTTTTTTTTTTTTTACCGGTTGTGAATATGGCAATGTACAGACATCTCTATATTTAATTGTAGAAGTTAATATAGTGAAAGCCATTTGTACCTTTGATGGCTGCATATATTTAAGTCTAGATTATTGTTTTAGAAGCTAAGCCAGCTGACCCCCAGGGGCACAGTGTGCATTAGTTTAAACTAATATGCAGCTTATCAGGAAGATAGAGGCAGTGTCTTGGGCTGTCATTTGTCACAGTTCACTTTAAGTAATACAATCAAACTTTATGTGCATTCATAATAATTACAAGATTCAATTGGACCAGGATACGATTGCCTTGCACATAGATGTAGATAAGCCTTGAGTAATTTACTACTCATGGTGTAGGCAGCTGAACGTGTCTATGTCTGCATGCTGGGGAGCTTAACTGTGGATTAGCACAAGTGCTAGCTTTTTAGACAGATTGCCTGTCTGCTCTCTATAGATCACTTGTTTTGACCATGTCTGCAGAGTTTGGTAAATGATTAACTAGGTCAGGCTTACTGGTTGACTGCCTCTCCAGCAATGTTGACCTAAAGAGTTTGGCTTGGGCTGCCATACACTTCTTGGCTGTTGAACGTCTGATCTGACCTAGAAGGTTTCCTTGGCACATTGCTAAAGACTGACAATTACTAAGAAAGAAAGATGTGGCAGTTTTTTTTAATTTTTTTATAATGAAACCAGAAAGTGGTATAGGTGAGAAGGCAAGTGGATACAAATGCATAACGTAAACATTTTATTACTTTGCCCTTGGCTATGTTAATAAGCAAAAAGGTTAATTTGTATATTGTTTGAATGTACGGGGTCGCTATTGCATATATTAGTAATAAAGGTGAAAGCCACGCACTGCTATCAAGGTTTCCTTTACTGTAAAGACATAATTATTTAAAAAAATGTAATTAATGATACACCACTGGGAATCTTAAAAAGTTTGTAATACATAGGATCATATATTATAAATGGAAAAACAACATATCACAAAGTTTAGCATTGGGTATATTTACCTTTTATGCAAACTAGAATAGACAGAACCATGACTAAAGAGCATTGTTGTACTTTTTACCCATATGCAGTTATGAACAACAGATTTACTCCACTCTACATTGGTGAGATGTCATCTAGCACACAGTGGTTCTGAGCTGTTGGCCTCTTGCAGTATTCATTCTGTTTGTAGTTAACGTAGTGTCCCCTCTCCACGGACAGATCACAATATCAAAAGGACACATAATATCGCATGGTAAAGTATTTGTCCTTAAAGCGGAGCTCCAGCCGCGATTTTTTTTTTTTTAAGTCAGCGGCTACTAACAGTGTAGCTGCTGACTTTAAATAAGGACACTTACCTTGTCCTACTTGCCCGCGCTGATGGGCCCCCCGATGCCGGTCCCACGATCGCTCCGGATCCCGCGCTGCCATTCACACTATGGGAAACAGGCAGTGAAGCCGTACGGCTTCACTGCCCATTTCCTACTGCGCCTGCGTGAGTCTCACGCTGGCTTGTGAATGGGCGCGCTGCTCTCTGAGAACACACACAGTTCCCAGAAAGCAGCGCGCCCCATTAACAAGGAGAAGGACAAGAAGAAAAGCCACCGCAGAGTGGAAGAGGCAGATTACGGACTTCCGCATAGCAACAGGTATTTCGGGTGAGTATTTTTTTTTTTTCAGGTTTTTTTTATTTGATTTTTTTAAACAACATGGCAAAATGTTGTTTTCCTGGGTGGAGCTCCGCTTTAAATTATGATTATTTCATAAAGCATTTTATGTGGATCTGCCGAAGCGGGACAATGTTATTAATAACTAAGCAAATTTTGTAGGCTTTGTGAAGAAAGAATTCAGATGCTGGCTTTTAGGTGGTTAGTTTGTGTCCATGATTATAAATCAGTTTGTGTTCATTGAGTTGAACAGTTTTAGGTGGCTGTTTATGAAGCAGTGAACAGCAGTCATCCCAAGGATCACCACTGATCACAGCCCATTAACAGTTTATGAAACAGAGATAATCGGGAGAAGTGTTTGAACTTGTTCTCCCACCGATTATCTCCACCCACAGAGAATCCTCATAGAATGACACAGTAACAGCCAGTTTATGAAGCTGCGATCTGAGCATTTTACTGGCGATCTGAGTCAGAATTCATCTCGGAGGTGGTGAATCGGGGAGTAAAGAGGGAATCCCGGAGGATCGGAGGAGGAAGATTTTTAACGTCCTTCTACCTCGTTCAGACCCCCCAAAACTGTAACCATGTCCCCCTACAATATTTGTGTATGTGTGTATATAGGATAGGAAAAAATAAATCACGCTACCTCAAATTCATTAACAGGCACAAATAAATGCAAGTGAACAATCACAAATATGTGTGGAAACAAGCTGGCTGCTAAATCGAGGAGTGACCTGTGATGGCCACTGAACAGTAGGCAGTCGCCTCAGTCGTTCTGATATTGGTGATAAACCAAAAACAAAAAACAAACAAAAATATAATGATATACAAAGGTGTAACCTTTAAATTAATACACAGTCCAGAGTATTAGCAGAAAAAAGTGAACTCAAAGAAAATTGGTGTCCTTTTTTTTCCCCACAAATAGAGCTTTCTTTTGGTGGTATTTGATCATCTCTGCGGTTTTTATTTTTTGCGCTATAAACAAAAATAGAGTGACAATTTTGAAAAAAATGCAATATTATTTACTTTTTGCTATAATAAATATCCCCCCAAAATTTTTTTCCTCAGTTTAGGCTGATACGTATTCTTCTACCTATTTTTGGTAAAAAAAATCATAATAAGCGTTTATCGGTTGGTTTTCACAAAATGTATAGCGTTTACAAAATAAGGGATAGTATTATTGCATTTTTTTAAAATTTTTTACTACTAATGGCGGCGATCAGCGATTTTTTTCGTGACTGCGACATTATGGCGGACACTTCGGACAATTTTGACACATTTTTGGGACAATTGTCACTTTCACAGCAAAAAATGCATTTAAATTGCATTGTTTGCTGTGAAAATGACAGTTGCAGTTTGGGAGTTAACCACAAGGGGGCGCTGTAGGGGTTATGTGTTCCCTGTGTGTGTTTACAACTGTAGGGAGGTGTGGCTGTAGGTGTGACGTCATCAATCGCGTCCCCCTATAACAGGGATGACGTGATCGATGCTGCCGTCACAGTGAAGCACGGGGAAGCCGTGTTTACACACGGCTCTCCCCGTTCTATAGCTCCGGGGACCGATCGCCGCACTCCAGCGGCAATCGGGTCCGCGGTCCCGGTCGCGGAGCTTCGGACCGGGTCACGGGAGCGCGCCGCGGGCACAAGCCTGTGACCCACGGCTGGGTACTGGAACCAACGTAAATATACGTGGATGTGCCCAGTCGTGCCATTCTGCCGACGTATATGTGCAGGAGGCGGTCCTTAAGAAGTTAATGAACACCTGTGCTTCTGGATCATGACAAATTGATGAACGTGACCAAAGGCAAAAAAGTGTATCCTCCACCAAAACTTATGGATTGGTCTCTTACCGGAAACCCACGATCCCTTATGACAGGGGATCAGAAACAGCATATACCGGGTCCCAATCTCGTGATGTCTGGTGTGCAGTCATAGTGGATCTCGTATCCCAAAGTGTTACAGCGATTTGGATGCCCACCATGTGCGTCGCTCGCAGTAATTTGGATGCCCACTATGCAAAAAAACATCAATGGCTCCACATAGTGTGTTAAACGTATACAATTTGTTAAAAGGAAATAAAAATGCACTTACAGTCATGCAATGTTGTAAACGCCTTGAATCTTAATGTGCTGGCCGGAACACAAAAATCCTCAGGCACTCGTCCACTGGGGGAACATGCAGGAACTTGGGTGACAACAGCGCGTCGCTCGCCCTACGTCCGTTTCGAAATAACTTTCGTCTTCCAGGGGCCTATGTGTATATACAGTGCCTTGCGAAAGTTTTCGGCCCCCTTGAACTTTGCGACCTTTTGCCACATTTCAGGCTTCAAACATAAAGATATAAAACTGTAATTTTTTGTGAAGAATCAACAACAAGTGGGACACAATCATGAAGTGGAACGAAATTTATTGGATATTTCAAACTTTTTTAACAAATAAAAAAATGAAAAATTGGGCGTGCAAAATTATTCGGCCCCTTTACTTTTAGTGCAGCAAACTCTCTCCAGAAGTTCAGTGAGGATCTCTGAATGATCCAGTTTTGACCTAAATGACCAATGATGATAAATAGAATCCACCTGTGTGTAATCAAGTCTCCGTATAAATGCATCTGCACTGCACTCAGAGGTCCATTTTAAAGCGTAGAGAGCATCATGAAGAACAAGGAACACACCAGGCAGGTCTGAGATACTGTTGTGGAGAAGTTTAACCACTTTAGCCCCGGACCATATTGCTGTCCAAAGACCAGAGCACTTTTTGTGATTCGGCACTGCGTCGCTTTAACTGACAATTGCACGGTCGTGCGACGTGGCTCCCAAACAAAATTGGCGTCCTTTTTTTCCTACAAATAGAGCTTTCTTTTGGTGGTATTTGATCAT
This sequence comes from Rana kukunoris, assembly GCA_029574335.1. Taxonomy (NCBI): domain Eukaryota; kingdom Metazoa; phylum Chordata; class Amphibia; order Anura; family Ranidae; genus Rana; species Rana kukunoris. The sequence continues at coordinate 81,011,541 of CM056059.1, forward strand.
CTCTGCGGTTTTTATTTTTTGCGCTATAAACAAAAATAGAGCGACTATTTTGAAAAAAATGCAATATTTTTTACATTTTGCTATAATAAATATCCCCAAAAAAAATATAAAAAAACATTTTTTTCCCTCAGTTTAGGCCGATACGTATTCTTATACATATTTTTCGTAAAAAAAATCGCAATTAGCGTATATTGATTGGTTTGCACAAAATTTATAGCGTTTACAAAAAAGGGGGTAGTTTTATGGCATTTTTATTAATATTTTTTTTTTACTAGTAATGGCGGCGATCAGCGTTTTTTTTCGGTACTGCGATATTATGGCGGACACATCGGACACTTTTGACACATTTTTGGGACCATTGGCATTTTTATAGCAATCAATGCTATAAAAATGCATTGGATTACTATAAAAATGCCATTGGCAGTGAAGGGGTTAACACTAGGGGGCGGGGAAGGGGTTAAGTGTGTTCCTATTTGTGTTCTTACTGTGTGGGGGGGGTGAACTCACTGGGGGAATCATTGATCTTCCGTTCATACATTGTATGAACGGAAGATCAGCGTTTCCCCCGCTGACAGGAACGAGTGCTGTGTGTTTACATGCACAGCTCTCGTTCCCCGCTCTGTAACGAACGAACGAGCGCGCGCGCACCCGGCGGCGATCGCGCCCGCCGGGCACGCGCGCGAGACTCGGGGGCGAGCGGTGGGCGCGCGCGCGGGCCGCCGGCGGCGCGCACGCGCCCCCTAGTGGCCGCGAAAGTCCCGACGTAGGATGACGGGCTCTCGCGCAGGAGAGCCGACCTGCCGCTGTATAACTGCGGCGGCTGGTCGGCTAGTGGTTAAAGACGGATTTGAATACAAAAAGATTTCCCAAGCTTTAAACATCCTAAGGAGCACTGTGCAAGCAATAATATTCAAATGGAAAGAGTATCAGACCACTGCAAATCTACGAAGACCTGGCCGTCCCTCTAAACTTTCAGCTAATACAAGAAGGCTGATCAGAGATGCAGCCAAGAGGCCCATGATCATAATCAGTCGTATAGCGCACAAATCTGGCCTTTATGGAAGAGTGGCAAGAAGAAAGCCATTTCCTAAAGATATCCATAAAAAGTGTTGTTTAAAGTTTGCCACAAGCCACCTGGGAGACACACCAAACATGTGGAAGAAGGTGCTCTGGTCAGATGAAACCAAAACTTTTTGGCAACAATGCAAAACATTATGTTTTATCCCCACTGTCAAACATGGTGGTGGCAGCATCATGGTTTGGGCCTGCTTTTCTTCAGCAGGGACAGGGAAGATGGTTAAATATGATGGGAAGATGGATGAAGCCAAATACAGGACCATTCTGGAAGAATGGAAGAACCTGATGGAGTCTGCAAAAGACCTGAGACTGGGATGGAGATTTGTCTTCCAACAAGACAATGATCCAAAACATAAAGCAAAATCTACAATGGAATGGTTCACAAATAAACATATCCTGGTGTTGGCCAAGTCAAAGTCCAGACCTGAATCCAATCGAGAATCTGTGGAAAGAACTGAAAACTGCTGTTCACAAACGCTCCATCCAACATCACTGAGCTCGAGCTGTTATGCAAGGAGGAATGGGCAAAAATGTCAGTCTCTCGATGTGCAAAACTGATAGAGACATACCCCAAGCGACTTACAGCTGTAATCGCAGCAAAAGGTGGCGCTACAAAGTATTAACTTAAGGGGGCTGAATAATTTTGCACGCCCAATTTTTCATTTTTTTATTTGTTAAAAAAGTTTGAAATATCCAATAAATTTCGCTCCACTTCATGATTGTGTCTCACTTGTTGTTGATTCTTCACAAAAAAATAGTTTTATATCTTTGTTTGAAGCCTGAAATGTGGCAAAAGGTTGCAAAGTTCAAGGGGGTCAATACTTTCGCAAGGCACTATACATACATATATATAATGTGTACATGCGTGTGTGTGTGTGTGTGTGTATGTGTATATATATATATATATATATATATATATATATATATATATATACATATATACAATGTGTGTGTATACATATATATATTATGAAGAGGGATTCGTTATTTTAATTACATTAACCACGCTGTCTGTCAGTGTACTAAGCGGTGATAATTTATCACTGCTCAATAAACTGACATCTCTGTGTTTCTGTGAATTTCTGGTACTGTAATCTCGTAAAGTCTCACGATATTCCAGTATCAGGGGCCGTTCTCCAGTGTTTGAAGAGATTGTAGATCACCTCACTCCTCCAAGGGTGAAGCGGTCTTCTCTGCTTCATAAACGGGCACCTTGAGGAGAAAAATCTCCTCCGTGAATGCCGGAGAACGAAGCAGTGAATAAATTTCACTGCTTCATAAAAGGACACCTGAGTGGCAAAATAGACACATTTCCAGGTCTTGGAGCAGCCCCTTTCCTGTGGCTCTGTGAATTAAAAGTAACACAAATGATCCGACAGCATGTTGGTACATGAACTTCGTTACCTGGTCTTTACTGTTGGAATACATCTGTGGAAATATTTCTGGCATTTACTACATTCTGTGTTTTTACATCTTACATTTTATTTTTAAAATTATTCTTAAATCTTACATTTATTTACCAAGGCACACTAATGTATTTTTTCTTTCCTTCCAGTTTATAAAGAACAGCTTAGAAGTAAAAATACAATTTTTAATTAGGAGAACTGTTTGGTTTCTATGCCAGGGAACTTTTAATTCGTTTTGAGGGAGGCCAACTCCATCAGGCGATGGGGAATCTGATCTAGCATATTACCACAGTAAGAAATCATATCCTAGAATATGTGTGGTAACAAGCTTCAGTTATAACAACACACATATAAGGCTCATTAAAGCTCTGTATACACAGATGTAGAAAAAATACTCAGTAGGTGTTCCTGACACTCATTGAACATTTCTTGGTGCTTTGATATCACACTGCTTTATTTCAGTACAATTAAGATGTGCACCATTCTAAATTAGATGGAATATCTTCTCTTTGAGCCACATTGTTGTTAATTTACTCCTGTGTTTTGGATCACTGTCATGAGGCAACAGGGCACCCTCACACCATTGTACCCCATCAGTCATGCTTCACTGTTGGAATGAGGCTTTGGTGTTGGGCAAGGATGAGCTTGGGTTCGCTCTGAACCTAGAAGGAAGCTTTCAGCTGTGGTCAGGGCATGTCCCCACAACTGTGTATACACACCAGGGGCGAGGATGCTTGGGACATCAGACTTAATATGGCCATGAGCATTTAAACCCTTTTAACTGATTGTGTGTGGGGGGGCGCTACGGCCCACCCCAAATGACATTTTTTTTTTCCCTGGCGTTCAGCCTGTTTTACTCAGCCAGACAGATGGTTATAGCAGAAAAGGGCCATACAATGAGCAAAGGCTTGCCTATCGGTTAAAAACATTAAAACCAAGGCCGGCCTTAGGCCTTTAGGCGCCCTGTGCGAGAAAGCTTTACAGCGCCCCCTAGTGGCCACGCCCCTTGGTAACCGTGCCCCTCAGTAACCACACCCTTTCAGTGTCCACACCCATTTCTCCAATACCGGCTCCATTTAAAGTCTTACATTCTGTTAAGTTCCCAAAAAACTGATTACAAGCTATGATAAAAATACATTCACACGCTATAATAACACCACCTATACTGCAAATCACACGCTATAATAACACCACCTATACTGCAAATCACACGCTATAATAACACCACCTATACTGCAAATCACACGCTATAATAACACCACCTATACTGCAAATCACACGCTATAATAACACCACCTATACTGCAAATCACACGCTATAATAACACCACCTATACTGCAAATCACACGCTATAATAACACCACCTATACTGCAAATCACACGCTATAATAACACCACCTATACTGCAAATCACACGCTATAATAACACCACCTATACTGCAAATCACACGCTATAATAACGCCACCTATACTGCAAATCATACGCTATAATAACGCCACCTATACTGCAAATCACACGCTATAATAACGCCACCTATACTGCAAATCACACGCTATAATACCACTACCTGTAAATTTACAATCAAATATCAAACATAATTACAATAAAGTATTTTTTAACTTTTGTATTTACTGTTCCTTTAAGAAACACCCTATTTAAATACCGTATTTATCGCGGTATAACGCGCTCCCACGGTATAACGCGTGTCCTTCTGCGGCGGGTCCGGTGTCCTTCTGCGGCGGGTCCGGTGTCCTTTTGCGGCGGGTCCGGTGTCCTTCTGCGGCGGGTCCGGCGTCTTCTGCGGCGGGTTCGGCGTCTTCTGCGGCGGGTCCGGTGTCCTCGCGGCGTCCTCGCCGCTCATTTCCCGCACCGAGTTTTGAATACTACGCCAGCATATAGCCAGCGCAGTACACTCGGGCAGGCTCGACAACTGTCGCACTCACGTCCTGTACGTCCAGGACGTGACCGCGGAAGAAGCCGAGACTGGCCGAATATACCCGAGTGTACTGCGCTCGGTATATGTCGGCGGAGTATTCAAAACTCGGCTCGGGAAAGCGGGTATCGGCGTATATCGCGCACCCACGATTTTGCCCTGATTTTCAGGGCAATCCACCTGTGGCCTGCCAGGCGTACCTAGAGCATTTGGCACCCGGAACTAATTCTATATCTGCCCGCCCACGATAAAATGTAAAAACACCCCACTGTGCCCCCTGCATCCTTCAATATCTCTGTCACTACTGTGTACCCCTCTCCACAACTGCACCTCTGGACCCCTTTACATTACACAGCCCCTGCACCACTTTACATTACACAACACCCTGCACCTCTGGACCCCTTTACATTACACAGCACCCTGCACCTCTGGACCCCTTTACATAACACAACACCCTGCACCTCTGGACCCCTTTACATTACACAGCACCCTGCACCTCTGGACCCCTTTACATAACACAACACCCTGCACCTCTGGACCCCTTTACATTACACAGCACCCTGCACCTCTGGACCCCTTTACATTACACAACACCCTGCACCTCTGGACCCCTTTACATTACACAGCACCCTGCACCTCTGGACCCCTTTACATTACACAGCACCTCTGGACCCCTTTACATTACACAGCACCCTGCATCACTGGCCCCTTTACATTACACAGCACCCTGGACCCCTTTACATTACACAGCACCTCTGGACCCCTTTACATTGCACAGCACCCTGCACCTCTGGACCCCTTTACATTACACAGCACCCTGCACCTCTGTGCCCCTTTACATTACACAGACCCCTGCACGTCTGGACCCCTTTACATTACACAGCACCCTGCACCTCTGGGCTCCTTTACATTACACAGCACCTCTGGGCCCCTTTACATTACACAGCACCCCTTTACATTACACAGCACCCTACAGCTCTAGACACCTGTATGTTACACAGACACCCCCCTACAATACAAACCCACCTACAATACATAACCCCCCCTCCTACAATACAGAACCCCCCCCCCCTACAATACAGACCCCTCTCCCTACAATACTGAACCCCCCCTACAATACAGACCCCTCTCCCTACAATACTGAACCCCCCTCTCCCTACAATACAGACCCCCTCTCCCTACAATACAGAACCCTCTCCCTACAATATAGACCCCCTACAATACACAATCCCCCCTCCTTCAATACAGACCCCCCCTACAATACAGCCCCCCCTCCTACAATACAGAACTCCCCCTACAATACAGAACTCCCCCTACAATACAGAACTCCCCCTACAATACAGAACTCCCCCTACAATACAGAACTCCCCCTACAATACAGAACTCCCCCTACAATACAGAACTCCCCCTACAATACAGAACTCCCCCTACAATACAGAACTCCCCCTACAATACAGAACTCCCCCTACAATACAGAACTCCCCCTACAATACAGAACTCCCCCTACAATACAGAACTCCCCCTACAGTGCCGACCCCCCCTACAATACAGAACCCCCCCCTCCTACAATACAGAACCCCCCCTCCTACAATACAGAACCCCCCCTACAATACCAAACCCCCCCTCCCTACAATACAGACCCCCCCCCCTACAATACACAATCCCCCCTCTTACAATACAGACCCCCCCCCCTGCAATACAGAACCCCCCTACTATACAGAACCCCCCCTACAATACAGAACCCCCCCTCCTACAATACCGAACCCCCCCCCACCTTGCCGCCCCCCCTACAATACAGAACCCCCCCACAACACAGAACCCCCCCACAACACAGAACCCCCCCACAACACAGAACCCTCCCACAACACAGAACCCCCTCCTACAATACCGAACCCCCTCTACAGTGCCGACCCCCCCTACAATACAGAACCAACCCCCCACCCCCCTTCAGACCTGTATAGCAGGCTCAGCTAATGTGCTTTCCGCGTGCTGCACACACACAGCACAGTACAGACAAGGGGGAGGCGGCTTCACTGCTCGGCTGCCTGTGACTGTTGTAAGACAGGCAGCCGAGACTCAGACCTGCGGCGCTGCACAGGGAAGGGGGATGATTGCGGCCGTGTCCCGAGTGTGTCGACGGTTTGCTCGGGTTCCTGCTTGCACCCCCGCAAAGCCAGGCGCCTGTCACCATGTCATGCCGCCCAAAGTCCTCTTCGGTCGCGCGCGCGCTGGGGGGGGGGGGGGGGGGTCGGGGCGCCGGCACACCCCCCGCCCACTACTTAGTACATGGGTGATATTAGAGAATGTGTGCCGATCGCCAGGCGCCCATGTTGCTATGGCGCCCTGTGCGACCGCACACCGCAAAGGCCGGCCCTGATTAAAACCACCCAAGACTCTGGGTTAGACCTCATTCACATCAGCTCAGAGGACGTTTGTTTATGTGCCTGGAACCACACACAGATGCACACAGGCAGCACATGTAACTGAATACAGATGCTGCCGCTGTACGAACTTATCCATGCAACTGAATTTGATAGGCGTGCAGGGAAGGGTGCGCAGGCACGAACCCAGACAGTATGGTAACTGTACCAGTATGTCAGGTCACATGTTGGCTGTGAGGTCAGCAGTGTCTGAGATGAGCACCAGTTCTTTGCTGCCACTGCTTCAAGTTTCATGACCTAACACTAAATGCTCAATAGGTGCCCCTGATGCACCTGCTTACTGCAGATTGGTACATTTATGTTCTGTTTAACATCTTTGCCACCTCCCAATTGCATGCCTGCCACTAGGGTTTATTGTAGACACAAACATTGGACACATCCTAGCTATGTAATGTTGCTGCTAATTAAACTGGTCAGTACTTGTTAGAAAAAAACATTTCTGTGCATATTAACCACTTAAGTCCCGGACCAATATGCTGCTAAATGCCCAGAGGCGTTTTTACAATTTGGCACTGCGTCGCTTTAACAGACAATTGCGCGGTCGTGCGACGTGGCTCCCAAACAAAATTTGCGTCCTTTTCTTCCCACAAATAGATCTTTCTTTTGAAGGGATTTGATTGCCTCTGCGATTTTTATTGATTTTATTTATTGCGCTATAAACAAAAATAGAGCAACATTTTTGAAAAAAAAAAATATTTTTTACTTTTTGTTATAAGAAAAACTGAATAAACTAAATTTTAGTCAAAGATTTAGGCCAAAATGTATTCAGCCACATGTCTTTAGTAAAAAAAAAATCGCAATAAAAAAAAATTAGCTACCTAGCGGCAACAGTGACACTAATACAGCGATCAGAAAAATGATCGCTTAGTTAAACTGGCAATAGGGAGTGAAAGGGTTAACTAGGGCGGTGATCAAGGGGTTAAAACTTTATTAGGGGGGGGTAGGGGGCTACCCTGGACCTAACACTAACTGCCTGTCACACTATCTGTCACACTGACACTAAATGCAGTGATCAGTACATATATGATGGGGTGGTGGGGTGATCGCAAGGGGGGGTTAAATGTGCCTATGTTTACATTTTACAGGCAGAGGAAGTGACACGGGGGTGGCGCACGGGATTGGCTGGGAGCGATCACGAGGGGGCGGACAGAAACGAACAGCCACCCCCTCGAGTCGGATCGCTCCCCAAGGTAAGCCGCCTGCCGCACGCAGCGGAGGGGGTCCCGATCAGACCCCTGACCTGCTAGAAGGCAGGGACGTAAATATACGCCCATCTGCCTGTACGTGACATTCTGTGGACGTACATAGGCATGCAGCCGCCGTTAAAGGGGTTGTAAAGGTTAGTTTTTTATTTTCTAAATAGGTTACTTTAAGCTAGTGCAGTGTTTGGTTCACTTACCTTTTCCTTCGATTTCCCTTCTGAAAGTATTTTTTTCTTTTGTTTTCTTGGTCTGAATTTCTCACTTCCTGTTCAGTAAGCTGTTCTAAATCACTTTACACCACTCGAAAGAGGGTGGAAAGCTTGCTGAGGAGAAACAGGAAGTGAGAAATTCAAACAAAGAAAAAAAACATTTAGAAGGAAAATGGAAGAAAAAGGTAAGTGAACCAACAATGTACTATCTTAAAGGAACCTATTTAGAAAATAAAAGACAAACATTTATAACCCCTTTAAGGTTATTTCGTGTATTTTAGGAGATGGGGTACTCGATGAAAAAATTGCATATTTTCTGTAGTGTAGTACTCCATTAAATTATAAAAGGTTTGTTGATTACCTTTTTCCTTTTTTTTCACGTGCATATTTATCAAACTTGTTGTCTCGTAAGGAAATTTGTGGAAGAAATATGTCTCCGCTTTGTGACTATAGACAGACTTTTATTTCCACTCCATTAGTTTAGCACCTTTTAATAAAGCCATGGCACTGTGTGTCTAAGCAGATGCCTCGAAGCAGAATCTGCCAGTTCAGCCAGAGGCACCTGTTCTGGATTTAGAGTCATCTGGTTGTCTACATGGTTTAAAGAGCGAGACATGCCGAGACTCCTGCACTGACTGACCAGGGTCACCTTTTCACCCTAGAAAATAAAAATATGTTCCTGGTATTCAACCATGTCTGAAAAATAACTTGGGCTTTAATGGTTTGGTTGTGTTTTTTTTTTTTTTCTACACATGCACCTTTCCCTAACTTGGCTCAAAGAGTGGTCTTAAATATACCCTGCATATGCAGTTTTTCTAGTGAGCCTATTACTTGCATTGTATACTACTGCCATTTGTCATTGAACTTGTTGCAAGAGTTTTGGTTGTATACAAAGAAAACAACTACAAAAAAGGCTGTCCAGTGAAAATAATCCTAAACATGAGGAAGGAGAGAATTTTTTTATTAGTGTTGAGGTTCATTCAATATAAATCAGTAAGCCAAGTGTTGCGGTCTTCTTCAGATAGCTGCCATGACCCCGGTATCCTCTTCTTCAGCGAGTGGTCCGCTTTCAGATAAAAGTGGTCTCTGCGGTGGATTCGCCGCAAGATCACTTTTGTTGGGGGAGTGCCCCCTCCCGCCACGCTCCGGTGGTCTCTGCTTGCCAGAATCACCAGTAGCGGCGGAGACAGTTTTGTTCTCTCATGTCCACTGCCTGGAGCCAAGTGAGGGGAAGATTGGCCGAACTTGGCTCCATAGCATTTAAGTGCAGAAGCCACTTTCATCCAATGCTCTTAAAGGATTTATTTATTTTACTTTTTCAAATTACTTTTTTTTGACCCCAGATCTTATATTTAACCACTTAAGGACCCACTCATGTACATATACATCGGTATTTTAACCACTTGATACCCGCCCACCGTCAAATGACGGCGGGCGGATACCCTATGATCCTGACAGGACGTCATATGTAGTCCTGTCACTTTAAGACGCTAGGGGAGCGCGCGCACCCGTCGCGTCAATGCATATTTATAGCATTGTTCACTGTATAAATGTGAATGGTCCCAAAAATGTGTCAAAAGTGTCCGATGTGTTCGCTATAATGTCCCAGTCCCGGAAAAAAATCGCAGATCGCCGCCATTTCTAGTAAAAAAAAAAAAAAAAAATCATGATTATGTCCCCTATTTTGTAGGCAATATAACTTTTGCGCAAACCAGTCACTATACGGTTATTGCGTTTTTTTTTTTTTTTTACCAAAAATATGTAGAAGAATACGTATCGGCCTAAACTGAGATAAAAAATGTTTTGTTTGGGAGCCACGTCGCACGACCGCGCAATTGTCAGTTAAAGCGACGCAGTGCCGGAAGCTAAAATTTTCTCTGGGCAGGAAGGGGGTGTAGGTGCACAGTAGGCAAGTGGTTAAAGATGGATATCTCGGTAACGGCAGCAGCTGCTGCCACAACCGAGGTATCCATCTTTAGCATGAGCGGTCCTGTTTACGATAACGGTGGTCTCCGCGGCGGATTCGCTGCAAGATCACCGTTATCGGCGGTGGGAGAGGGGCCCCCCTCCCACCGCTCTCCCGTGCCCTCCGCTGCTTACCGGAGCAGTCGGTTGCCCCGGAGGCAATCAGGGCCTGCTGTGTGGGGATGCTAGTGAGGGCAAGATGGCCCCCACCCGTCCCAATAGCATAGCAGGGCAGAAGTGACGTCAAAACGTCAGTTCCGCCCATGCGTCTTAAACAAACATTTTTGCATTTAAGTCTAAATATCAGATTTGAGGTCTTTTTGACCCCAGATCTCATATTTAAGAGGACCTGTCATGCTTTTTTCTATTACAAGGGATGTTTACAATAGGAATGAAAGTGATCTTCTTTTTTTCAGTGTAAAAAATTATAAAATAAAAATAAATAAGAAAACAAAAACTTTTTTTTAACCACTTGACTACTGGGCACTTAAACCCACTTAATAACCAGACCAATTTTCAGCTTTCGGTGCTCTCACATTTTGAATGACAATAACTCAGTCATACAACACTATAACCAAATGAAATTTTTGTCCTTTTTTTCCCACAAATAGAGCTTTCTTTTGGTGGTATTTTATCACCTCTGCGGTTTTTATTTTTTTCACTATAAATGAAAAAAGAACGAAAATTTTGTAAAAAAATGAATTTTTCTTCATTTCTATTATAAAATTTTGCAAAAAAGTAATTTTTCTTCATAAATTTGGCCTAAAATGTATACTGCTACATATCTTTGGTAACAAAACAAAAAAAATTTAGATATTATTTAGTCTGGGTGAAAGTTATAGGGTCTAAAAGCTATGGTACCAATTACTGAAAATTGATCAATTTGATCACACCTGATGTACTGACAGCATCTCTCATTTCTTGAGACCCTAACATGCCAGAAAAGTACAAATACCCCCCAAATGACCCCTTTTTGGAAAGAAGACATTCCAAGGTATTTAGAAAGAGGCCTGGTGAGTTTTTTGAAGTTGTAATTTTTCCCACAATTCTTTGCAAAATCAAGATTTTTTTCATTTTTATTTTCTTTCCACAAAATTTTCATATTAGCGGGTTATTTCTCACACACAGCATATGCATACCACAAATTACACCCCAAAACACATTCTGCTATTCCTCCCGAGTATGGCGATACCCCATGTGTGGGACTTTTACACAGCGTGGCCACATGGAATGGCGCCAAACTTTGCGACTTAAAAATCCCCATAGGTGACGCTTTAAATATTTTTACTGGTTACATCATTTTAGTTGGAGAAGAGGTCTAGGGCCAAAATTATTGCTCTCGCTCTAACGTTCGCAGCGATACCTCACATGTGTGGTTTGAACACCGTTTTCATATGTGGGCGGGACTTGCGTATGCGTTCGCTTCTGCATGCGAGCTCACGGGGACAGGGGCGCTGTATGCCCAGAGTATTGCAGAGTATGCCCAGAGTATTGCGGAGTATGCCCAGAGTATTGCGGAGTATGCCCAGAGTATTGCGGAGTATGCCCAGAGTATTGCGGAGTATGCCCAGAGTATTGCGGAGTATGCCCAGAGTATTGCAGAGTATGCCCAGAGTATTGCAGAGTATGCCCAGAGTATTGCAGAGTATGCCCAGAGTATTGCGGAGTATGCCCAGAGTATTGCGGAGTATGCCCAGAGTATTGCGGAGTATGCCCAGAGTATTGCGGAGTATGCCCAGAGTATTGCGGAGTATGCCCAGAGTATTGCGGAGTATGCCCAGAGTATTGCGGAGTATGCCCAGAGTATTGCGGAGTATGCCCAGAGTATTGCGGAGTATGCCCAGAGTATTGCAGAGTATGCCCAGAGTATTGCGGAGTATGCCCAGAGTATTGCGGAGTATGCCCAGAGTATTGCGGAGTATGCCCAGAGTATTGCGGAGTATGCCCAGAGTATTGCGGAGTATGCCCACCAGAGTATGCCCAGAGTATGCCCAGAGTATTGCGGAGTATGCCCAGAGTATTGCGGAGTATGCCCAGAGTATTGCGGAGTATGCCCACCAGAGTATGCCCAGAGTATGCCCAGAGTATTGCGGAGTATGCCCAGAGTATTGCGGAGTATGCCCAGAGTATTGCGGAGTATGCCCACCAGAGTATGCCCAGAGTATGCCCAGAGTATTGCGGAGTATGCCCAGAGTATTGCGGAGTATGCCCAGAGTATTGCGGAGTATGCCCAGAGTATTGCAGAGTATGCCCAGAGTATTGCAGAGTATGCCCAGAGTATTGCGGAGTATGCCCAGAGTATTGCGGAGTATGCCCAGAGTATTGCGGAGTATGCCCAGAGTATTGCAGAGTATGCCCAGAGTATTGCGGAGTATGCCCAGAGTATTGCGGAGTATGCCCAGAGTATTGCGGAGTATGCCCAGAGTATTGCGGAGTATGCCCAGAGTATTGCGGAGTATGCCCACCAGAGTATGCCCAGAGTATGCCCAGAGTATTGCGGAGTATGCCCAGAGTATTGCGGAGTATGCCCAGAGTATTGCGGAGTATGCCCAGAGTATTGCGGAGTATGCCCACCAGAGTATGCCCAGAGTATTGCGGAGTATGCCCACCAGAGTATGCCCAGAGTATGCCCAGAGTATTGCGGAGTATGCCCACCAGAGTATGCCCAGAGTATGCCCAGAGTATTGCGGAGTATTGCCCCCCCCCAGAGTATTGCCCCCCCCCAGAGTATTGCCCCCCCCCAGAGTATTGCCCCCCCCCCCCCAGAGTATTGCTCCCCCCAGAGTATTGCCCCCCCCCCCCAGAGTATTGCAGAGTATGTGCAGCAGGGATGGCTGAGCAGGGAGGGATGGATGGATGGATCTGTGACTACATCTGTCACAGATCCATCCCGCAGCACTGGCGCTGCCATCCGCTCCCTCCCCTCTCCTCTCACACTGTACCGATCGGTACAGAGAGAGGAGGGAGGAACCGGCGTCATCAAATGACGCCGGTCTGTTTACATCTGATCGCGCCGTCATTGGACGGCGCGATCACGTGGTAAACCGCCGCTATCAGCGGCGATTTACCGTGATTCGTGACCCGCCGGGTCCTCTGGACCCGGCGGTCACGGACATTCCCGTGTGCGCGCCCCAGGGGGCGCGCGGGAGCGCGACTCTGGAATCACGTTATATAACGTGATCCCAGAGTTAAGCAACCACCTTGCCGCCGTTATTTTTCGGCAGGTGGTTGCTAAGTGGTTAAAGCACCCCGTCCCCACGAGCTTGCGCGCAGAAGCGAACGCATACGCGAGTAGCGCCCACATATGAAAACGGTGTTCAAACCACACAAGTGAGGTATTGCCGCGATCGTTGGAGCGAGAGTAATGATTATTTCTAGCCCTAGACCTCCTCTGTAGCTCAAAAAATGCAACCTATAGAATTTTTTAAACGTCGCCTATCAAGATTTTTAAGGGTAAAAGTTTGACGCCATGCCACGAGCAGGCGCAATTTTTAAGCGTGACATGTTAGGTATCATTTTACTCGGCGTAACATTATCTTTCAGTATATATAAAAATATTGGGCCAAATTTCTTGTTGTCTTATTTTTTCATTCAAAAAAGTGATTTTTTTCCCCAAAAAAAGTGCGCTTGTAAGACCACTGCGCAAATACGGTGTGTCAAACAGTATTGCAATGACCGCCATTTTATTCTCTAGGCTAGGGTGTTAGGAAAAAAAAATATATATATATATATATATATATATATATATAACGTTTGGGGGTTTTAAGTAATTTTCTAGCAAAAAAAAAATGTTTTAGTCTTGTAAACACCAAATCTGAAAAACACCCAAGGTCCTTAAGTGGTTAAGAGGTCCTGTCATGCTTTTTTCTGTTACAAGAGATGTTTACATTCCTTGTAATAGGAATAAAAGTGACCCTATTTATTATTTAATTTTTTTAAATAAGAAAAAAAAGCGACTCGTCCCGCCAAGCATATGTGAATATAAATCTCGTTGGCGCGAGAGCAATAATTCTAGACCTCTGCTGTAACTCAAAACATGTAACCTGTAGACATTTTTAAACGTTTCCTATGGAGATTTTTTTAGTGTAAAAATTTGGCGCTATTTCATGAGCGGGCGCAATTTTGAAGCATTACACGTTGGGTATCAATTTACTCAGCATAACATTATCTTTTACAATATAAAAAAAAATTGGGCTAACTTTACTGTTGACTTTTTTGAAAAAATAAGTGCGCTGGTAAGACCGCTGTGCAAATATGGTGTGAAATAAAGTATTGCTATCACTGCCATTTTATTCTCTAGGGTGTTAGAAAATATATATATAATGTTTGGGGGTTCTAAGTAATTTTCTATAAAAAAAATATGGATTTTAGCTTGTAAACACAGAGTCTGAAAAATAGGCCCGGTCCGTAAGTGGTTAAACATTACTCCACTGTCCTCTCCTGAAAATAAGGCTGCTTTCACACTGAGGCGCTTTGCAGGTGCTATTGCGCTAACAATAGCGCCTGCAATGCCCCCTCTAAAAGATCTGCTTCTTTCTATCCAGTGTGAAAGCCTGAGCGTTGCGCTGGCAGGACGTTAAAAATAGTCCTGCCAGCGGCATCTTTGAGGCGTGGTAGGAGCGGTAAAAATATCGCTCCTATAGCGCTCCTGCCCCCTGAAATCAATAAAGTAGTGCCTCCAAACCGCCTACAAAGTGGCGTTTTTGTGGGCAAACAAACAAAACTTGCCCATAGTTCATTTGCCCACCATGTCTCCTTTCTGGTTTCGCATCATGAGTGTTTTATCTTCTTTTACTATATTATTTGTTATTTCTTTTATTTGTTTCTCTTTTTTTTTTTTTTTATCCTTTTTTTTTTTTTTTTGTGGGCGGGTTTAACCCTTTTTCGCCCGCTAGCGAGGCTTAAAATCTCCCTGCTAGCGCCCGAAATTTGCGGCAAACACGACAGTAAAACACCGCTAAAAATAGCGCCGCTTTTCCGCCAGCGCACCAAGCACCTCAGTGTGAAAGAACCCTTACAAAGCAAGGGAGCGCGTGTAAGGATTTTTTAGCAAGGAAAAAGCAATTAAAAAAGTAATTGGCAATTTTTATTAATTTTTTATTTTTATTTTTTTATGCCATGCTAATGGTAGCATGGAACAAATATAAAGTGGGTGTCATCCCAATTTGGCTGAAAAAGTGGGACTAACACTATAAATGCAACGCAGACATTCAGGAACAAAACAAGTTTAACATGACAGATGTATTTAATCTACTGATATAAGTTATATTTCAAAAAGTGGGTTTCTAGATTTATGTGAACATGTAGAAAGTTTATGCTAACAGTTCCTTGAACTTTAGACTTCACAATAAATGTAAAATCATCCTTTTTTTGTATAGTATTTGTTCTAATGCAGAGTGATGCTTATGCGCCTGTTCCTCTCCTAGTGTGAACAAGAGGGATCAATTGAAGCGCCTCATTCCCAGCATGCCTAGAGTGATAAGTTAACACACCAGTGGGGTTTTCTAGAGCCCACCTAGATGCCACACTTCTAATGTGCTAACAAGCTCATTTTGTCCCTCTAGCCTCTTTTTTTGGTTCCTCCTTTCTCCCTCTGAGGAATAGCTTAGACTCTGAGTGAACTAAACATAATGAAACGCACCACAGGAGACAGAAGAGAACTGTGTTTTTTTTTTCTTTTTCAGCCAAATAGAAAATTAGTTTTGGTAATACATAAAGGGCAGTTTTTCATGTGCAATGGAGACTTGCTGTGAATCTGAAGATTCTATTAACTGCACCGAGATCAGCAGCTGGGAGAGACTTCTGTAGCCTCTTCCCTTTCTATACAACCACACATCTTTCATCACAAAATTACAGGCAAGTCATCAACAAAATCAAATTTTGACTGCACAGATAAGAATTGTATAGTTGTGGCTCTATGTTTTACTACATAACTGCCAGTTAACATACAACCCCAATTCCCTAAAAGCTGGGACACTGTATAAAAGCTACATAAAACAGAATGCAATAATTTGCATAAACCCATATTATATTCACAATAGAAAAGAGAATACATATCAAATGTTTAAACTGGAAAGGAATAATTCTAAAATTGATGGCAGCAGCATGTCTAAATGAAAAAAAAAAGGAGCTGGGACAAGGCCATGTGTACCACAGTGTAGCATCCCCTCTTCTTTTAACATCACTTTGTAAACATCAAGAAACTAAGGAGACTAGTTGCTGGAGTTTGAGGGGAGAAGCAATGTTGTCCCATTCTTGTCTGATATAGGATTCTAACTTCTCTAAAGTCCTGGGTCATGTTTGTTATATATATTTTTTCAAGATGCACTAAATATTTTCAGCCAGGGAAAGGTCTGGACTGCAGGCAGGCCAGTGTGATGCCGCGTACACACGATCATTTTTCGGCATGAAAAAACGTCATTTAAAATGATCGTGTGTGGGCTTCACATAATTTTTCAGGTTCTGAAAAACTACCAAAAAAAATTCGAACATGCTGCATTTTTTAACGTTGTTTTAAACCATGTCGTTTTTCGGGTTGTAAAAAATGATTGTGGGCTAAAACGACGTAAAAAAGCTGCGCATGCTCAGAAGCAAGTTATGAGACGGGAGTGCTCCTTCTGGTAAAACTACCTTTCATAATGGAGTAAGCACATTCATCACGCTGTAACAGACAGAAAAGCGTGAATCGTCTTTTACTAACACTGAATCAGCTAAAGCAGCTCAAAGGCGAATGGAACTGTCCCTTTATAGTGCCGTCGTACGCATTGTACGTCACCGCGCTTTGCTAGATCATTTTTTTTTTTTAAACGATGGTGTGTGGGCAACATCGTTTTTAATGATAAAGTTGGGAAAACTTTGTTTTTTGGACATGCTGAAAAATGATTGTGTGTACGCGGCATAACACCCAGACTTTCTACTATGGAGCCATGCTGTTAGATGCAGTTTAGCATTGTCCTGCTGAAATATACAAGGCCTTCCCTGAAAAAACGTCTAGATAGGAGCATATGCTGCTTGAAAACTTTGATATATCTTGTAGCATTGATGGTGCCTTTCCAGATGTGCAAACTGCCCATTCCAGATGTACTAATGCACCCAAATATCATCAGAGATGCACACTTCTGCGCTCATTGCTCATGAGCCAAAAGTTCCCTCTCCTTTGTAGTCCGGAAGGCACGGCGCCCATGGTTGCTAAAAAGAATGTCATATTGTTAATGAGCTGTGGGCCAGAGAAGATGGTGGCGTTAATGAATCATGTTCCGACAGGGCTTCTTCCTTGCATGATAGAGCTTTAGCTTTTTTGGATGGCAGCTGAACTGTGTTCACTGGCAATGGTTTTTGGAAGTTCTCCTGAGTCCATGCAGTGAACCACTGACCATCTTTACGTCTGAGACACTGACGGTCTAAGATACTCTTTTATACCAAATCATGTTACTGACTTGTTGCCAATTACCTTGTTAGTTGCAAAATATTCTTCTACCTCTTCTTTGTTGGTAGTACTTACTATGCCCATTTTTTTTTTAATTTTTTGAGATGTGTTGCTGCCATTGATTTTAAAATTATTATTTTTTATTAAAATGGTACATTTCCTCAGTTTAAACATTAGATTTCTACTTTCTATTGTGAGTAAAATATGGGTTTATGAGATTTGCAAATCATTTCAATCTGCTTTTATGTAGCTTTTGCACAGTTTCCCATTTTTAGGTAGGTAGGTCTTTTACATTCAAGCTATTACTACTGCACCTTTCTTCATTACACAGCCCCCGTCTTTTATCTGCTCGGGAGATGGGCCTGTGGAAAAAATGTGTTTACTATGTTAGATGAACCTGTCAGTACGTCAAAAAGCTGCAATGAGTTTTTAAAGTAACAATTATAAAGGCGGTTGTCCAGTGCTGATTCTGAATGAATTCATAAAAAGTCCAGGGCCTAGAGTTAGATGGGGACATCGGGCCTTTGAAATGTACATATACTGTATGTGAGCTTCATCCTTAATGTTTTTCTCCTCTGGCCACATTGACTATATTCTGCAGAAGAACTGTATGGAATAATCTGCTAGAAGGGATGTTGAGAGGAATCGGAAAGGCTCTTTATATAGCTCAGGAAGCAATAATCAAACTCTCCTTTCTCGCGTTGGCCTGTATGGTTGAAAAGTAGCTCTGAATATGAAGTATACTGCATATTGCTGGGGTCACATAACACATCGGTCAGGGCATGAACAAAAAGGCTTCATCATTTGGGGGTGCCTAATGACGGCAGCATAAAGGACAGCTGTTTTGTACAATGGACAGGTTGGAAAAAAAGACCCAAGTCCAACCTATGTGTGTGTGATTATGTCAGAATTGCATTGTATATCCTTGTATGTTCTGGTTGTTCAGGTGCTTATCTAATAGTTTTTTGAAACTATCGATGCTCCCTGCTGAGACCACCGCCTGTTGACGGGAATTCCACATCCTTGCCGCTCTTACAGTAAAGAACCCTCTACGTAGTTTAAGGTCAAACTTATTTTCTTCTGATTTTAATGAGTGGCCAAGTGTCTTGTTACAACTTTTTTGCAAAAGGGAGTTTATCCCTATTGTGGGGTCACCAGTACTGTATTTATAAATTGAAAACATATCCTATCGCAAGCATCTCTTCTCCAGAGAGAATACGTTCAGTGCTTGCAACCTTTCCTTATAACTAATATCCTCCAGACCCTTTATTCGCTTTGTTGCCCTTCTTTGTACTCAGTCCATTTCCAGTACATACTTCCTGAGGACAGGTGCCCAGAACAATGTTTTGATATATTTAATTTTTTACCTCGTCGCAGTCCATGAAGACGGCTGAGCATTTTTAACAGGCCCTCACACCATGCATAGGAAACTGTTTACCTCTTGGATCTAATCCAGCATCATTTACATTGTAGATCTTAGACGTGCGGGCAGCCGTTAGTCGATTACATGGCTTCCTGTTCTATCTATACCCACACCCTTCTTACCGATTTCCTACACACAGAGCCACACAAACCGCTATACGTTTCAAATCTTAGAATGAGTATGTACAACCTTTTTTTATTTTTTTTATCAAAAACGTGTTAAAAAAGCAAATGGTGAATCATACACCTGGATGCAACCAGTCTGCCCAAATCACAGATCGATTCCCTCATCCTTACGCAAAAGCTATTTGGTTCATTACATAAAGGAAATTGTGCTGAATTAACAGCAAACATTGATGCTGCATGTGGCTTAAGGGAAGGGTAAAGTAAACAGAACTGTGAATATCCTTCTACTTGCACTGAACATTATACTGTTTTAAGGTTCAATTCTAGAAGCCACTCTGATTTGTCATGTTTCTAAAGGTCACAGTTATGGTCATGGCTTTCATATAGGCCTCAGTACTAATAAAATGGAAATTAAAGTTCAAAATGAACTTTAACCACTTCAATACAGTGCACTTAAACCCCCTTCTTACCCAGACCAATTTTCAGCTTTCTGTGCTCTCACACTTTGAATGACAATTACTCAGTCATGCAACACTGTACCCAAATAAAAATTTTCTTTTGGTGGTATTTAATCACTCGTGGGTTTTTTATTTTTTGCGCTATAAATAAAAAAATACATAGATTTTGTGAAAAAATTGCATTTTTCTTTGTTTCTGTCATAAAATTTAGCAAATTTGTATTTTTTCTTCATAAACGGGTGACAGGGCAGGTCACTAGTGGGTGACGGTGACAGGGTATGGTCACTGGTGGGTGACGGTTGCACCGCTGATGGCAGTCTATGTGACAGGTGCACTTTATGGGTGACTGGTGACAATTGGGAGGGGCAAAGGGACAGATGTGGTGTTTGTGCAGACACTACAATAACACAGAGCTGTAACTCACTGCTTCTAGCTCTTCTCTCCTCACACTGGAAACAATGTGTGAGGGGAGAAGAGCTGGTAACAGTTAGTTACAGCTCTTTGTTTACACTAGTGATCAGAGCTGATCACGTGGTACACAGCCCTGACCAATGGCTGTGTACCATTGTCGGTGACGAGCAGTGTTCCCGGGAACACGCTGCCACCGACGGGCACGCGCCGTGCACTTTGGGGGTGTTGCCATGCGTGATCAGCCGTGACTTCATCACGGCCGATCACGTGGTAAACGGCGCATCCGCGCCGCTGTTCACCCCCTGTCGGTAACGAGCGGTGTCTCCGTTAAACGCCGCTACCGACAGTATAGGGATGCGCGCACATTCCCTATTCAAATGACTGCACGTCATATGACGTGCAGTCAGGATATTGGAGTCCTCCACCCGCCGTCATTTGACGGTGGGCGGTGGACAAGTGGTTAAAGTGTTACTAAACTCAGGACCTTGCATTCACAATATTTGGTCTCCCACAGTACACAGAACATACTACCAAATACCTTTTCTCATCAGCAGTATATAGCAGTCTTGTGACTTCTATTGGTGCCTGGTAAAGCTTGTAGGAGGGGTTTTCATCCTGGCTCACCTATCAGGATGCAGGACCCCTGACCCTCTATCTGGACAGTGCTGATTGGCCCTGTGCTGATAACATGCACTCTCCCAGGAAAAATAAAAACTGGTAACTATCTTATCCGGACATGTTTTGGAGACAATGCAAGAAGGGGATGATCTGAGCATACAGGATCAAACAGCCTTTTTACATAATGCAGAGGATTAACCTCTTAGGTTCCACAGTGAGTATAAGCGCGCATTACTGCATATACAGACTGATTTTTACTGTTGTCAGTTTAGTAAGACTTTAAGGGAATTGAGACTGTGCCATTTATGATGAACTATCTGCTGTCTAAATATTTTCATCTTAACCCACGTGTAAAGCTTTGAGGAGAGGATGCGGTATTTGGATTTAATTATCCAGCAACATGTGGAGCCCACCACGTTTGAAGACTATGCTGCACAAGTTTTCTGTCCAGCTCCACATCATAATCACCATCTAGTGAATGCACGTAAGTTGCCTTTGTTTTTTGAGTTTAGGGATGGTTTTAAATTTATTTTGTGCCATTTTTCTCTGTTTACATTGGTATTTTGAAGTGCTAGGGCTCGGCATAACAAATGCTTTGATTTCCTTACAATGCAAATTAGATTATTTTTTTTAGATCAAAAATCAATTAATTTACTTACTGGAGTTTTAATAAAGCATCTATTAACCACTTTCATACCACAGAACCTCATTTGACATCCTGGGCTTTCAGTGGGGATTTCTGAATGATGCCTGCAGTTATAGGCATCATTCATATATCATTTTTTTCAGCCGGCAATTCTCTGCATTGCAAGAACAATCTGTTCAGCTGCTTGATCGTTCTTACTGGCTGTGGAAGGGGACGCCAGAAGTTAACCATAGAGAAAACGAAGGACCAGATGGTTCCCGACAGTCTCTGACTCTCCGAGGCCCGGGTGTGATGTTATGAGGTCACATCCATGCCGGCGGAAGTAAACGATCCCGGGGACTTGGCTGGAAAGCCTGAGATTGTTTATTTTAGTTTTTTTATCTCAGGCTTTCCAGCCTGAAGGAGAGATGTGAAGTCTTCTAGACCCCACATCTCTCAATAAACAGGACCTGTCATGCCCTAGTCCTATTTACAAGGGATGTTTACATTCCTTGTAATAGGAATGAAAGGGAAAGTGTAAAAACAAACAAATGTAAGTCAAATAATAAAAAAAAAATTAAAGCGCCCCCATCCCGTATGCTCGCATGCAGAAGCAAACTCATATGTAGATTGCGTCTACATATGTAAATGCCGTTTAAACCACACATGTGAGGTAATCACTGCGAACATTAGAGCAATAATACCAGCACAAGACCTCCCTCTAAAGTTCTAAACCGGTAAGCTGTAAAAAAAAAAAAAAAAAAATTAAATTAAAGCTTCGCCTATGGGGAAAGTACCGAAGTTTGGTGCCATTCCACAAGTGTGCGGCATTTTAAGGTGTGACATATCTATTTACTCTGCGTAACATCTGTCACGTTATACCAAAAAATTGGGCTAACTTTACATTTTTTTTTTTTATTTATTCGTGAATTTTTTGTTTTTGTTTTTTCTTGTTTTTTTAATCGCTGAGCAAATAAATAAAAGGTTGCAATGACCCATTTTTTTCCCTAGGGTCTTTGCTAAAAATATATAATAATGTTGGGGGGTTCTGAGTAATTTTGTAGCAACAAAAATTATGATCTTTACATGTAGGAGAGGAGTGCTATAATTTGCACTATGGAAGTGGTTAAAGAGAGCAGTAATGATAAGATGGCAATAAACTAATGATTTCTTTAAAAAAAAAAAAAAATATCCACATAATGCAACACAGTAAATACATGCATAAGTGATGCAGGTAAAATTACGAATGATCAAAGAGAATTGAGCCTAAAGTTCCCCCACCCCTCTTTGAAAACTTGGAACGTTTATTAAAAGTGTAAATTGGCAGTGCTTAAATATACCAAAAATATATATCATACGAAAACAATACATGAAGGATTGTATTAAAAAAGATCAAATATCTGCATCAAACAATGTGCTAAAAAGAACTGCGCAAATAATTACAATCAAGTCTCAGTGTGCTTGGAGATATTTCTAAAGACTGAAAGCCATTGGCTCCAGTTGTTTTCAGTCACAGCCAGTAAGGAGAGAGCAGGGGGCAGGGCTGAGCCACTGAACGGAGCCGGTCTCAGGAGAGAACACGCACAAGTGCCCCTAGAGCAAGCAGTTTGGTATGAGGGCACTCGGGGGTGGGGAGAAGCCTGGAGAGCCAGCGGGGGACCCAAGAAAATGAGGTTCAGGGCTTCTTTGTGCAAAGCTATTGCACAGAGCAGGTAAGTGTAGCATGTTTATTTACTATTGTGCCCAAAATGAAAGTGCTCTTAAAAGTATATATAAGTTATTTTCTTTTATCGTCTGTAAATTCCTATTCCACAAAGTGTCACAGTGCTTCAGCCAGTAACAAATAAAGTGCTCACACCACAGTGGTTTGGGTAACTCACCAGAAATAAATGACCTTTTAGTAAAAAAAAAAAAAAAATGCATCTGCACACAAGGTGAGTATTTTTTAGCTTTCAGAGAAATTTTCACATCCATATACATTACAGTTGATTACTTTAATGAATGTGAGGACCATATAAAAGGGTATATACATCATAACGTAGGGGACTCATTGCGCAAAACCATAAAGTATATTTATTAAAATAAATATATATAGCAATTGCACTTACACAATTCCATGGACGTCTGTTTTGGACCAAACCTGTTGGAGCGTGGTTACTGCATGTGAAGTCACTTCCTGTTTTGGCTTCCAGGTTTGTGGAATACACACTGGCTTCAGAGATAAGTGTGATGTGGCAGTGCTCCCTCTACAGGAATAAGCTTCTATCTCTTGGCGCCTGAAATGTGTGTCACTAAGCGATAAAGAATACATTTTCACTCTGTCTCCTTTGCCAGTCTCTGCTTTACAGACAGTTCCTGTACAATGGGAGGAGCTGGAAGATGCTTTGGCAATTACCATATTATTCTGCTTTAGCAAGAGCCCTCCCAGTGGGCAAGCTCCTGGGCTTATACATGTTAATTTTAGCCAGGGGTGCATGGGTAATTGACAGGAAAGCACAAAACTCGCCATCGTCACTCCAACATCAACAGCAGTATGACAAAAAAAATGCACAAATAACGTCACCACACCATGGAAACAAAAAAAGATTGACAGAGGGCACAATGAATAGATGATAGGGGCATGCCAAAGGACAGTAGGGAAGAGAGAGGCTTTATGATACATGTGGTCTTTGGGGCTGGAAATGAGGCAGGCTTCACAGAGGTGCTGCAGATTATAGAGATTGTATTGTAGAGGTGACAGCAGGCAGCCTATTCAGAGTAATAACTAGGAACACAGTAGAGGCATTGCTACATGCATGGAAAAAAAAAAGGTAAGGCTGCAATTCAGCTTTGAAAAAATATCAAGCTGTTTACTGGTTTTCCCTGTGGCCCTGGCCCCGGTCACTGTTATTCCCCAGTTTCATTTTGTAGGGATCCTGCTCTAACCCTGTGAAGGATTTGTAGATAGTTTTTATTGATATTCTTCAAAGTCTGTTACCAAAGTGCCTTTTACTAGTAAGGTCCCATTAACACTTGCAATTAGACAATCATCAGTCCCTAGCCATAGGGAACTGCTGGATGTGAACTGGTACATGCAAACTGTAGTGGACAGCCACGGCTCCTGTCAGCCTGTCATTGAATTATACAGGCTGAGAAGCATGTCAGTGATTCTAATGGGCCTTGGTCAAACTAGATGCGAATGAAACAATTACTAGTCTCTTCTTTTTTTTTTTTTTTTCTGGTACAATTTTTATTAAAGGCTTTCAAAAAAGAATGCATAACACCTGTTCACCCACGTAGGGGGGTATAGACAGTGCAATGGCACACTTCCAGTAAGAATAAGAACGTGCACCTTTAAATGAAAGCATTATCAGTCTGAAAATTCATTGAGTGGCTTTGCGGTCCAAGCCACAGACTGGCTAACAATGGTGGTTTACAGGAGTCTGTAACCATACAGACATAAACCGAGGACTGGACTGTAAGCGGTGAAGAGGAAATACGAAGGATCCAGACAAGAAGGGGGGCAGGGAAAAGCGGGGAAGGGGTTGTGGTATCTTGCAGGATTGGGTGCTAAGCAAAAGATCATAGGTTGCCCAAACGGGTTGCATGTAGTATAGGGAAGGTGTATGCCAGCCAGGATTCCCAAACACGTAGGACTTTAGGGTGGGAGTCGTACAAAATGCTAGACATCTTCTCGGTAATCATCACAGTGGTTAATACCGTTCATCATCGCTGCAAATGAGACGGTTGTTTTTTTTTCCAAGCTTTGGCAATGGTGCATTTGACAGAGAAGAACAAGTGCGATGCCAGCTTCTGCTGATACAAGAGGCCCTGGATAGGTCAGTGTAATAAGGCCTGTTTTGCATTCTTGTGGACATGCAAGTGAAACAATGTATATTGTAACCTGAAAACCCTAAACCAAAGATCCAGTGAGGCGTGAACATGACCACCAAAAATGGAGAACATTTCTGCATTGTCCACAGCCCCTAAAGCACCTATTGCTGTGTAAGGGGTTTGTGTGGGCTATATGGGCGTGGACCCAATATCACCTCAGTAGGACTTTCTATGCCACCTTTAAGATGGCAATGTTGAAGAAATATTTCACTATAGTGGACCAGGCCTTGCTCCAGTCCTCAGGGTCAATGGGTCTTCCTTGGTCTTGTTCCCACTGGGACATGTAGGATGCTGGCGAGGGGGTACCAAGAGCGTTCACAGAGGCATAGATTGTTGAGATGGATTTTGGTGTACCAAGGAAGTGCAGGCATATATGTTTGAAAGACATGTTCTGAAATGGGTGCAAAGAAGTACATTGCAACGAGGTTGTTCAGTGGCGGAGCTGTGCACGTCGGAAGAATTCTGAGCGGAATGCTTCATGGCATTCCTATTGCATGGCCCAGGATTGCTTACATAGAGGACAGAATAGAACTACCTGATCAGGGCATGACCACAGCTTTAAGCAGCTTCCTCCTGAGAGCATGTTCCTGGTTAGATAAAAGGCCCGGTCGGTAATGTTTCATGAAGTTTTGGAAGCTGGAACAATTCTGCAGATGTGGGAAGGAGAAGCACTGACCTTTTCAGCCTAAGAAGTGGCCCCGGCTCTGTCAGAATGAGCGTTGATGTTTTCTAGAGAAAACAGCAATGATGCCTGGCGAGCTTCTATCATTATACGAAACAGGATCTAAAAAAACTGTGCCAAAAACTAGATGAACACCTTCTTAAGCTGCCACTTTTAACTAATATGGAATAAAAATAGGAAATCGACCACAATATAGAAATCTAGGGAAATAGCGGCACTAGCACCTAATAAATGTACTACACACACCCAGTGATGAAAATGGTGCAATATACCCTATAAGGGTCAAAGTCACAGCAAGCTAAGCTACTATATCTACATGCCAAATTCCTGCCCATTGGTGCTGCAAGGTGCACAAAAGGATTAACTGCATCTGCAGCAAAATGACCAGTTATACCACCAGTTATACAAGTTTGTACTACTGTATGCATCCTAAACCCTAGGAAAGATTATAGTGACCATACTGCAGCAAATAAAGGGCTCAGTGTTGCAAACAATATAGCTTTACATATTCAATTACAATATTAAGACCTCTCGGGAGGAAGAGCCCCAAAAATATTAAAAGAGCAAATCTCCTGCGTTACTTTTTAATATATTGAGTTGAAAAGTATTCAACACTGTAGACCACAAAACTCTACTCATTCGCCTGAAAGAAGTAGCAGGAGTTCCAGACACAGATCTGCCCTGGGTCACATCCTTCCAGGAAAATTGTTCCTAGACAGTGAAACTAGGAGCCTTCACCTCTGAAACTCGTGCAATTTCTTGCGGAGTCCCTCAAGGATCAACCCTGTCACCCCTGCTGTTCAATATCTACCTCCGCCCACTCCTCAAAATTATTAGCAAACAGGACCTGTCCTACCACTCATACACGGACGACACTCGACTCTACTAGAAAAATGCCTCACATTGATCGAGGATTGGATGACTGAGAGCTCCCTCAAACTCAATGGATCCAAAACAGTACAACTTCTCCTCCATGCAAACCGAAAGACAAAAGCTAAGACTTTGTGGACACCGCCCAACATCCTTGGACAGACTATTACCTCAAGCACCAAATCCAAAAGTCTCCTCCGACTGCTGCGTAGACTTATCCCCTTCATCCCAGAAGAGGACAGAGCAGTAGTAGTTGGAACGATCGTCAATTTACGACTCGACTACGCAAACTCCCTCTTAATAGAACTACCTAAATACCAGATTTTGTGCCTCCAATTCGTCCAAAACACAGCAGCCAGACTGGTAACGGGGAAAAAACCTTGGGAATTCATCGCCCCTTCCCTTAGGACCCTTCAGTGGCTAACCTTAAAGGATCGGATCATATTCAAGACCCTCTGTCTCACCCACAAGTGCACACAAGGAAACGCTCCTCAATACTTGTGCGAGAAATTAAAACACTACACCGCCAATCGCATTCTCCAATCAACCAAAACCACCTCCACATCCCCAAGTCCTGCTACAAATCGAAGGGAGAACGAAGATTTGCAGTCCAAGGACCGCGACTATGGAACGTTCTACCCACAAACATCCACATGGAGGAAAACCATCGGGCCTTCAGGAAAAAAACGTAAGAACGCACCGCTTCTGAAGGATCAGGACGACACTAGATGGAATTAAGCACCTTGAGGCAATTTTAGTTTGCTTTTGCAGCGCTATACAAGTTACTCACACAAAAGTAGATTTTTCTACTTCTTCTGTCTGCTTCCACTGGTAGATGATTGGTACCATGTTCTCTACTTACCAGATTCAGGCATGGGAAGAGTATATGGTAATGTCTGTTAGAGATTTGATCGCTGTACATATGCAAAAGACAAATACCCTGGTAAGATCACAGTGACCAGAGATTTTTCCACTGGTTAAAAAAAAAAAGACTAATGTATGGGCTGCCCAAGGTCCTGTGTGTCCTGTACAGTACTACAAGAAACAGATGTTACTGATAAGTGAAAAATCCTATTATTTTGGTCTCGGGAACAAACATTCTTTCCAAAAATAAGAAATGTAATAACTGTTTTTTAGTGTTATGTCTTGGAACCTGTAACCCTTATTCAATAGGGTGAGTCACTTGGCTGATTTTTTTATTTATTTATTTTTTTTGAAGGTTCACAATATGTTCTATCATTTGGCAGGAAAATCATTGAATTGTGTTTTTCTCTTCTGTGGCTAAAAATATTGCTGATACGTTGGCGCTGTTTTAAGGTAATCCTATAAATATGACATCACAGATGGTCTTGGATTGATCGTTTAGGATGCCAGCCTCAGCAGATGATGTTGCTTTTAACCATGTTTTTTTCTTAAGGAGGCAAAATACAGATGCCATATTAAATATATTACGTTAATTGTTTTGTATAGGTGACTTAATGTGAAAGCCAAACTCCAGGTTTCTATCGCCGCTTCCCTTGGTGTGCCCCCTGCTGCCAAATTTGTATTTTATGTTTGTATACTTACGTTTCTTTTAATAGATATTGGGTTTGTTTGTATAATGTCACACTTCTCCTTGCTCTTCCTTTTTCCTTTTGCTGTGAAAGGGTCCTGAATGCTGCAGAGAGCAACATGCAATGATGTTGTGCCACTCTGCAGCATTCTTCTTTGATCCAAGGGCAGCTTCATGAAGGACAAATATGGCATTTTTTGTTTGTTTAAAAAAAAATCAGAGTTGGCAGTTGCTAACTTAAGCTAGAAGAGTGTTTAGAGCTGCCCTACTTCCCTGCTGTTCTTTAAGGGGGTCAGTCCAACTTGGTGTGGTTGTTTGTGTCATCCCCTGGCTTCTAAAGTGTTTCCTGGATAATAATGGATAATACAACTAGAGATGCACTGAAAGTTTTGACAGCCGAAACATATCGGGCGAAAATGGTGTTATGGGCATTTTGACGAAAAATCTTTAAGTGAGCTACCTTGGCACAGATGGCGTTACTGAATTGAATATCGTTTTTTACGGATGACATAAATATAAGCAGAGTAATTAACTCATATCAGGACATAGAAATTTTGCAGAATGACCTGAACAAAATAAAGGAGTGGGCAGGCAAATGGCAAATGAGGTTTAATGTGGAGAAATGTAAAGTAATGCACTTGGGGGCAAAAAACAAACGCTAAATATTCACTAGGTGGAGAACCAATGGGAGACCCAAGGATGGAGAAGGATATAGGGGTGCTAATAGATGACACATTGAGCAACAGCATGCAGTGTCGAGCTGCAGCTACCGAAGCCAGCAGAATATTAGCATGCATAAAAAAAGGGAATATACTCCAGGGACAAAACTATAATTATGCCACTTTATAAAACTCTGGTTAGGCCACATCTAGGGTTTTCTGTCCAGTTCTGGTCTCAAGTCCTCCAAATGGATGTGCTGGAACTGAAGAGAGTCCAAAGAAGGGCAACAAAACTAATAAGGGGACTGGAAAACCTCAAGTATGAGGCACGGCTGCAAACACTACATTTATTTTCGCTGGAGATGAGACACTTGAGAGGTGACATGATTGAGATCTACAAATATCTCAATGGGGATCCCAGCATAGGAATTAAACTCTTCAGTCCTAGGGCATGTATAAGGACACGGGGGAACACAATAAGACTGGAAGAGAAGCGGTTAGACCTTAAACTGCGTAGGTGGTTCTTCACTGTTGGGGCAAAAAGGATGTGGAACTCTCTCCCGCAATTGGTGGTGACTGCGGGGAGTATGCATATTTTTATAGTTAAATCTTATTTTATTAAAAACTTAAATATTACAACACACAGTTGCATAACATACAAGTGTTATCATGAATGTAGCGATGTTGTGGTATTCATAGGATTTTTAATCTCAAAGTAATTTAACGGAACAATAAGGTAACCTAGGACTGATATTTGGATATACAGTACCACCATCTCCAACATGGGTGGTGCAGGAGCAAGAAGAAAAGAAAATCAGTAGGATATCAAATATTGCGTTTTATAAATAATTTTTCCAGGAAAAGTTTGCAATATGGTTCACATGCTGACATTTTAAAATTGTAAATCGTCACATTGTGATTGCTCACAGTACTCAAATCGATGTCTAAATGAATGAGGAAGGGAGAAGAATCGGGGAACAAGGGGGGAATGCTCCACCTAGTTTATGAGGTAATAGTGGCTGTGTCGCCTTCTGCACACAGGAGAGACTCGATGGAATTGCGGAAAATTGACCATGAATTCCAAGTGATAGAGAATTGCTCCTATTTTCCATTTTCCTGGGCCAACAGATGTTCCTGATCTCTAATACAGTCCACTTCAGCAGCCCAAAACCCCAGGAAAGGCATGGTCATCAATTTCCAGTGCCTGGGGATCACTGCCCTGGTAGCAGCCATAAAGTGTTGCAGTACATCCCCTTTTACAGATTTGAGGGGTCCTGGAAGCATAGATAAGAGAGCTAATTCAGGTGAGGGTGTGATAGATGTCTCCATCAGTCTGCAATACAGGTCAAAAGATTGTTTGCCAGAATTTCCTCACCGGTGGGCAATCCCACCAAATGTGAAGCATTCAGGCATCACCAACAAGTATCAGATAATGATGGATTAATATGATGTATACTTGAAGAGGATCTAAACCATCTAATCACTATCTTAAATCCTTTTTCTTAAGTCTTGGTAGCTAAGGATAGTTTGTGTCAGGAGAAAGCATTTTTTGCCAATCCATAAGTGATATTGAATGAAGGAACTCCGATTCCCAGGTCTGCGTATATGAAGGAAGACCGGGATAGAAGGCATTGAGTAACAAGGAATATAGTTGGGGGGTCGGTTTGTAAGAGCATTTCCTCAAATTCTGATAAATCAGAGAGAATATCTGAGAGATGTAAAGGTGTGGATATAAGATAATGCTGTCTCTGAAGTCACTGTGTTAATTTACTTGAGGATGTCCAGGGAAGGGTATCTACAGTTAAAGACAGGTCCGCACGCAGGACTTGGGTGAGTCGCCTGTGGTTCTCCAAGTATGGATATTTAAAGACGTACATCTAAAAGGACACAACATACAGGGATATGGGAAATCATTATAGACACTGATACACATACACCTTCACAGGTTGAACCTGATGGACTATTGTTTTTTGCTTTTGTTTTATTAGCCTTACTTACTATGTAACTATTTATTTTCCGCTCTATAGACCGTTTTCAGTTAGATTGTAATGATGCTCTTTATTGACATCAGTGACACAAAGATTTGCAAACAGCAATTATTGCTGATTTAATGACTGTCGGCAATTAATACATTGAACAGATGGAACCTTCATTTACATAGTACAAATGATTCCAACTTTTTTCCTTTGCAGGAGATGTTGACCTAAACATTTCATGCTGCCAGTGTCAATTCCAATGTTTTTCCCCCTTATTACAAGCTGCACCTTAATTTTTTATTGAAGATGAAATACATATGATTTGTGCTTCCTGATTATTTGCATTTTCTTTGTAATTTACCTCCTATCTAATCAGGTCTCTCTCTAGTCATAATTTGAAATATTTAAAGTTTCTTTATTCCCTCTCTTTAGATCATTAAATCTTTGTTCTGTTTATGAAAGGTAAGACATGATTGATTCCCATCTTTTTATCCTTCTCCCTTTTATTTGCCTGTATTCCAATCTTTCCAATCATTTACTTATTTCATTGCTACTAAATCACTGCATGGATTTATTTTTTATTTTTTGGTTGTGAGGAGCACCTTTCACTTACCTAAGGAAGTGTCTGCTAGTAGTAGTTTAATCTCATATTATCTCAGTCGTCAGCCATCTTGATGCGTATGACCATCAATTTGAAAAAAACATTGGCTGCGCTTGACCCTTGCAGTGTCAGAGTCCTTCCTTTTATTTTTTCTGCTGTTGGGTATTCATTATGTCCTGTTTGAGGCACACCCTCCTATGCTTATGTGGTCTCTCTGTGATGCTTTTTTTGGTCTTTCTGCACATACAGTAACCTATGTCAGGGGTGTCCAACCAGTGGCCAGGGGGCCACATGTGCCCGGCGGAGCCCTCTGATGTGGCCCACGACCTCCTGCTCTGGGATGGCAGGTTGGCAAGCCCAGATCGCGGGTTGCTGACCCTCTATCTTGTGAATGAAGCCAGCGATAGATGAAGCAAGTGGTTGCTAAGCAGAGCTACATAAGCCGTTGCTTCCTGTATAGCACTGGCTTTTTGTCACAGACGGAGTAATACCAAATGCAAAATGATACCTGAATAGAAGACTGTTCTTAAAGGTAAGCTTATTACTAAAATCACAGTGTATGTATGGGCATATCTGTTCTGCAGTGGTTATTGGGCTGTTTTGAAACTGATCTACAGGTGCAGCGCAGTGCACTTGTAGGTTACCTGCCATAGACTTCTGTTATTACCTGCGGGTTTGGTGTGCTTTCTGAAAGTGCAACACACTTTCAGGATATAATAGAAGTCTATGACAAAGTGCAGCTAACCCGAAGGAAAGCCACAGTGCACTGAGCTGCACCCACGGTGTGGGTAAACCGCAGCGCATCAGTGTATCGGCCTTGCGCACCTTTCACACGATCAGTCTGACCCTCCATTAACCTCTATGGAGCGGCAGATGTAAATGCACTTGTGTCCGTTTACACCCGCCTACGTACGATCCACAAAAAAAACCTGAAGGGATCCCTCCCCTTTTGTCTAGGTGGATCGGAGGGCAAAGCGAGTAGAATGTGCTATGTCCATGTCCGCTCTGTATATGCAGAGTAGACACGGACTTGTCATCCACACGCGCTGCTGATTGTAGCCCACGACAGGTTACAAAGTCGCTTAAGTGGCCCTCGCATTTTAAAAGGTTGGGCACCCCTGTTCTATGTGTTGCACTTCTTTTTAACCTTCTCAGCAGGTCAGTGATTAGGTAAGGGGACAATAGCTATTGCAGAACTGGACATTCCCATTTTGCACTTGAATTCAGCATTATTCATCTGGCCCTTGACAGCAACCGCCAAAAACGTATGATAAGCAAAAAAATATATTTTGGTGATGGCTGCCAATCCATCATCTGTAGAAGGAATTCAGGGAGGAGACCTCTAGACTGACAAACTGCTGCGCACATTAGGTGGGTAAATCCACAAATTTCACAACAAAATGCAAACTTTCTAAGTGCTCTTGTCTGCTAACTTCTAAATAGAAACCATTCTAATCTAGTTCTGGGTGCGCGATATACGCCGATCCCGCTTCCCGCGCTGTGTTTGAACTGAGACACGCAGTACACTCGGGTACATTCGGCCAGGCTCAGCTCCCCTCGCGGTCACGTCCTTTACGCGAGAGGAGCCGAGCGTATTGCGCTCGGTATATGTCGGCGAAGTGGTTCAAACACAGCGCGGGAATCGGGGATCGGCTCAGAGACAGCGCGGGAGGACACCACCGAGGCCGCTGATGGACGCCGGGCAAAACAGACAAAACCGCAAGTATTTTTTATGAAATTTTTCTTCTAGGTTGGGGTGCGTGCTATACGCGGGTGCAAGCAATGGGGTGCGTGCTATACGCGGGTGCAAGCAATACCCCGATAAATACGGTACTTGCAAAGTTGGTGGGATTCCGAACAGATGCAATCTGAGATTGATTTTCAGTCCAAACATATGCACAAATAAGAAGTGGTCAGGGGAAGGTGTTACTCATAGTGCTGCCTTAGAGCAGCAGAAATTATTTATAAATGAAGCCGAACACTTGCAGAGCAAATCTGTCTCACTGAAGGATTAATAAATGTCCTACCGGGTACCTTGGTGCTTAGCCCTACCACAGGAGCTTTTTTTCATTTTGTTTCAATTGAAAAGAAGGATTGGAAGCATTAGCTAAATTCACTTTGCTAACTAATAGTGTTTATTGCCCAAAGCTTTGCATTATTTTGACTCCAAGATAAGCTGTCATGGCAGCCCAGAGGGTTGTGCAGCCTTACAAGAAAGATGTGCCTCTGCTTCCTTTAGGACTGGTGCATACCACATGTGATGGGACTGCATTGGGTGGCTATATCAGTGCAGTTTCACCTCATGGACAAGGCAAAATGGCAAATGTGCTTGGTTCACACCACTACATTGAGTTACAAATGTAACTATGCATATTCCATACCTGAACAATCCTTCTGGAAGCTAGAGATCGCTGTAGTAGATACTACTACAGTGATCACTAGCTTCTGCATTCCGCGCCAAGTGGCTGTCCTGCTGCTTACTTCGAACATAGGAGGTCACCAGCTCAGCATAGGCACAATTTAGAAAATACATTGCATTTTCACAATAAACTCAGTGTTTTCTAGTTGGACAAGGCAGAAATTGTGATGTCACCTCCCCGCCATTCCACCTCATCCAATCAGAGGACACTTTGCATGCATTAAGAAAATGCAAATTGTTTTTGAATGGTGCCCAAATGACAACCCTCTGTGTTCGCAATGCAGCAAGCTGCATTGTAGTTGCAGTGCCCACTAGAGTGATTTCCAGTGGGACCGGCCAAGTATGGTATATGCATAGTTATAAATGTAGAAATTTCCATATCTGGAATTTTTTAACTGTGAAATATAAATGTCATCATGTAAATGTAGCTTTTGTACAGGTAAAAGACCAAAAAATATTAAGAAAACAAGTTTCTGTTCCAGGAAGTGTTTTTTTTTTCCTCATATGTCTTTTTCCTTTCCATTTTCCATCACAAGCTGCATGTTTATGTTCATATTATATTCCTACTGCTGACTGTTGTATTATGTGTTACAATGCAGAAACATGACAAGTGTTCATACACTTAATGGCAACTGAATTAAAAGCTTGTGTGTGTGTGTGTGTGTGTGTGTGTGTGTGTGTATATATATATATATATATATATATATATATATACTGTATTTATCGGCGTATCACACGCACCCTAACTTTAAGCGGGAAGTTTTAGGGGAAAAAACCCATCAGGGTAAAAAAAATGAATGTTATATGCCAATAAATACAGTGTGTATGTGTGTGTGTGTGTGTGTGTGTATATATATATATATATATACACATACAGTTGTGCTCATAATTTTACATAAAAATGGGCACTAATTACGCTAAGAAATTGGACTTTAAACGGCACATGGGTAGTTCATATAAAAATCTACGGAGCAGCTCACAGGAGAGGTTTCACACAGGTTCGTTACTATGCCAACCAGCCAAGTGATAAGAACCTGGTTACGTTACCATCTTTGGGAATTACTGTGGCCAGATTTTTCTTGCCCAGTCCACGCGCCAGTTTTAAATTTGTGCGCATATCCTGGCGTTTCTACTCAACTATACCTGGTGCCCCATTTATTTCTTTACTGTTTATTATTATGATTTCTACAACCCTATCTGGCTATCTGTTTTAAATATATTGTCAGTGTGTTGGTATCCAGGTCCGTGTTATACTACTCGATACGACCTCTTTACTATCATGCTCCCGAAGAAGCGTAATGATACGCGCAACATGTAGAGCAGAACAAGAAAATCCTTCTGCATACCGGACCCATGTTTAAGGCTATTCACTCCATATTTATTTTGTTCAGCCATTATTGTTGGTTTTGTATTTCTCTTATTTTAAGTGTACCAATGTTACTGTAGTTTCTGGAAGTGATATTAAAGCATTATTCTGGGCCGTGTACAGATAATTACTACATAAAATATTTTTTGATTGTATCATTGTGTTTTTATAGATTTCTACAATAAAATCCCTATATTTTTATATGAACTACCCAAGTGCCGTTTAAAGTCTAATTTCTTAGCGTAATTAGTGTCCATTTTCAAGTATTGGGACATTAGCACATTTATACAGGTGCATCCGCAGTATCACCCTGGGAGGATGCACATTTGAGCAATCCATTTTACATAAGTTTACATACCCTGGCAGATTTTATGACTTCATTTTTTAGAGAATATGAATGATAGCACAAAAACGTGTCTTTCACTCATGGTTAGTGTTTGGCTGAAGCCATTTATTATCCAATCTAGGCTTTGCCTTTAGGAGAGATACAGACTCCACGCTGATTACACCTGGTGCCTGGTTTGGCACTGTAACATGCGAGTGTAATCACCATTTGATGTTGTCATATACTTTTATCCAATAAAATTACTACACAATGAGACCCATTTCAAAGTCTCTTGTGGAGTCATTTTTCCTATCCTAGTTTCATCTAGAGGGGCCAGTGGAGCAGAATTGTGCTGTTAGTGGAATCTCTTGTTATTCCAGAAGAGCTGTTTGACCTTCCTGTAAAATGGGGTCAGATCCTTTGGCAATTCTTTTGCTTTCACCGTGACTCAGAATCCAGAAACATCAGTTCAGCACTGGATGAAAGATGCAAGGGTCTGTCATGAGTCCAGAAACTCGTTGACCTTTTATACAACCACACTAATTACAAGCAAACAGATCACAGGAGAGGATGGTTGCCTCTAATAGCCATTCAACCCCCATTGTGTCAACTTCTGTGCACGTTATCAGGCCAAAATCACCAGGGTATGTAAACTTTTGATCAGGGTCATTTGGGTAGTTTTTGTTGTGATTATGATTTAAAAAGAGTAAACAGTTGATTGATAATAAATGGCTTCAGCCAAACACTAACCATGTGTGAAAGAAACGTTTTTGTGTTATCTTTTCTATTCTCTGAAAAATTACCAATAAATCATAAATTCTACCAGGGTATGTAAACTTGAGCACAACCGTATATATCCAGTGGATATAAAAAGTCTACACACCCTTGTTAAAATGTCAGGTTTCTGTGAGGTAAAAAAAAAATAAGACTAAGATTGTGGACTTTTTTCACCTTTTAATGTGAGCTATAAAACAAGTATGTTTATTTAACAAAAAATAATAATCATCTGCCTTTTAATATCACTTTAAGCAAATGTCACTGAAGACTGAACTGCGTAAAATAAGGCCATGCATTATTATTATACCAAGTATATGGCATAGTAATAATTTAGCCATAGGTTCACTTTAATGTGAAAACCTTATAATTACAATCTTTGATTCTGTTATCTTTTTATGCAGCCTGATGCTCATCTTGTCTTATTTTGCAGCTGTTTGCCCAACAGATGAGCAGAACGAGATCTTACTGACTCAGGGTGATGGCTCAGAATTGGCATCCCCTATGTCGCCACGGACCAGCAAAAGCCGCATGTCAATTAAGCTACGGCGCTCCTCTGGCTCTGCAAACAAGACCTAGTTTTTGTCTTTGTCTTCGGCTTTTCCAGAAGAGTTTATTTATCGTTGGCAATGGCCTCTGTGGAAAAAGGCAGGCACCACACATTCACCTTGGCTTTTGTGCCAAAATCATGTTCCCTGTGCTTTTTATCTTACTTTTTTGTTTCACACTTCTATTTTATTTGAGTGAATAACACTGGACTTTTAGATATAATTTAAATTTTTAGCCTCAGACTGTGTTTTTTTTTTTTTTTTTATGTTATGTACAATGCAGGGTGCCATATGTATATCTTTGCAGCTTTTATCATTCTATGACAATTAATTTTTTGTTTTGTTTTTATGATGAATCTGGCTGATGTTTTTACTTTAATTTTGCACCCTCTTTGTTGTATATTTATTGACATTATTCTTGCCTATTATCATTTAAGTTTTTTTTCTAGCTGGTTTTGACTTTTCTTTGGACCATCATAAAAAAAAAAATCCATAGGAATCAAGTTTTTCAACTATATATATATATTATTTAGCAATATCTATATACAGTGGTGTTTTTTTTTTGTCTTGGTCCAATGAAACCCAATATTCCAGGATAAATATTAAATGTAACACAACTATTCACGTAATATTTTTATACATGTATTATTTTATTATATATAAATATATGCATATACATATATAAATATATTCCTTTCACTGGCCTAACATCAAGAAATATAGCGGTGTAATTTTAATTAGGCATCCTTTTTGATGGTCCTGTGTGTGTGGTTATGTAGAGGAGCAGTGAAGGGGGTGTCTGTTTCCTCTTCTTTCCAAGAGAGGGTCAACCCTTTCACAAGCAAGTGCCCTTTAAGGTTTTGTTATGCTTTTATATGCTAAAATCAAAGTTGATTAAACTTCTTGTGGTCACAGATGTTTTTTTTACACATCGACTTGTATATGCAATGTAAAATGTTAAAGCAACCCTGTTGCTATAGAATTGAATTATTTATAGCTCATCTGTAAAAGAACACCGTAAATTATCACCTTTCTAGTTGCCCGTGCGGCAGAACTCTGCCCTGATCCTGAAAAATCTGCTGATGAAGTCTGAACTAAAAGGCGGTGTTTCCCGGGAGAGCCAATCTGCTCAGTCTCCTGCAGTTCTCACTGGTTATTGACCTCCACCCATTACAGGATATAGTAGGGACATATAATTCAGCAGGATTAACCAGTGATGGCTGTGGGGGACCCAGTATATTGGCACTTTCAAAAATGTTGTCGGATTAGACTTCGGATTAGACTTCGACCACACTGCCTGCAGGAAAGTGAAGTATGCCCTGTCTTCCTTAACAGGTGAGCCATAAGCAAATTTCTATAGTGGCAGGGTCATTTGTATGCCGTGATTACACACAACTGAATTGTTTATCATGAAATCTCTTATCAAAGTGGCCCTTGGTAAACCATTTGAACCCTTTAGCCTGAGGCTGTCAGAACCCTGCCCCACCCTTAATAATTAAGAGATGGCTCCAGGCCAACCTTAAATGTATTTATTCAGTGAATTGAGAAAAGTTTGTTTCAAGCTTTGGTATCCATTGGTGGAAAGTTCAGGGTGCAGAACACCTCATCTCCACACTAATTGGAAGTTTTCACGTGGGCCAAGTTAACTGGTTTACTTATTAAGACCAATCCACCAGCTTCACATATTTACGTTTCTGTACCTCTTCCACTTCTGAGTTTGGTCAATGGGAGTGAAGAGAGTTTATATAAGTCTGAGAAATCTTGTTGTTGCTCGGTGCCTCAGCAGCCAAACACTGTGGTCATTTGGGAGGGTGTGAGTCACATGCTCTCTATCCCATATATATCTTTGATCACTGTAAAGAGAAAGGAAGTTAAGTATGTGCTGCTGGTGGGTACCCTATAAAAGTAGCCCTTTTGATATTCTCTGCATTGGCAAAGTACAGCTGTGCTTTAGGGGGAACCAAGATCTAGTAGAGAGGGAGATTGGGGTGCAAGCTGGTGGTTTCAAGAGGCACTCAAACCAGGTTTTCCAATTCTCTTGTTCTAGGTAAGCTTTTTAGGTACCTTTTTAAAATATATTGCACCTTCTCAAGATATGCCAAAGGACTGAACACAGATTTGTGACATTTCAATATATAGTTAAGCTGGTCATATATAAACTTTATTGCATGAAGCTTAAAAGGCACTAGTGCCTGAATAATTTTCCTACCATCAAGTTTCCAAGCTGTTGCCGGTTGCGTTGGCACAGCCTTATTTGGCTCTGGGCGTTGATCTTCCAGGGGATGGGTCCTTGTGAGGACGTAATCTTATGATTTCGTATACAGACAGCTTTCATGGATATTTTTATTTTCTGCCATTCCAGCATTATTTTATGTTTTATTTATTTTGTCTTTTTGTAACATTGCTTTCCACGATTTCTTACATATGCCATGTCACGTCTCTTAAGACATGAATATTCCTATGGTTGAATGCTTTCATTTGTCTCATGAAAATAAATGTAAACTCTCTTTTCATTAAAATTTTGAATGTACTCTTTTAATATCCATGTGAAGATTTTTGGGCCATCCCGAAAATTGTGCTGCTGTCCAGCTTACTGGCCCTCTAGCCAAGACTCATTTTCCACAAGCCCACTCTGCTGTTACTGGTGTTCATTGCCTTATGGTAGAACAAAAATATTGATGTATGTGTCATTTTTTTATATATATATTTTCCTCTCGGTTCGGTTTTTGGGAGCGTTGGTCTTACATTTTGTCAATGTCATCATTTGGAATTGAAATTGTCTCACCCCATCATCCCATTTGTATAATTTTTTATACAAAGCACCATTATTGCTTGGTATTCGACTTTGGGCCCATTGACACGTTTGTGTTGCATTTTACTGCATTATGCATAAGAATGTGTTGTCTAACACACAAAAATGAACCAAAAAAATAGCATTTTGGCAGTGCATTGCAACATATATTAGTGCATTGCGCTGCTCTTTAGCCTTTTATACGACGGCATTGGCCTGCTCTTTAACCTTTATATGTCGGCAGAAGGACTCGTACAGGCAAAAGGGTGTACCTGTAAGTCCCTTTTGAATTTACTGCCTTGCGCGGACGCTGCGGGAGCATGCCCGCGGGTCCCGCAAACTTTATGTTCGGTGGCCTGCGATCGGGAGAAGGAGAGGCAGAACGTGGAGATGTCTATGTAAACAATGCATTTCCCTCTTCTACCTAGTGACATCACAGGGAACTACTGCTCCCTGTCATTGGGAGCAGTGATCGCTGTCATGTCAGTGGTAGCCCATTCCCCCACAGATAGAATCACTCCCTAGGACACACTTAACCCCCTGATCGCCCACTAGTGCTTCCCTGCCAGTGTCATTTATACAGTAATTGGTGGCTATTTATAGCACTGATCACTGTATGAATGACAATGGTTTCAAAAGTGTCCACCATAATGTCGCAAGTCACGATAAAAATCGCAGATCGCCATCATCACTAGGGAAAAATAAATTCTAATAATAAAAATGCCATAAATCTATCCCATATTTTGTAGACGCTATAACATTTGCGCAAACCAATCAATATACAATTATTTTGATTTTTATTTTTTACCAAAAAATGTAGAAATCATATCGGCCTAAACTGAGGGAAAAAATATATTTTTGGGGATATTTATTATAGCAAAATGTAAATAATATTGCATTTTTTTTTTTTTTTAAATCGTCGCTTTTTTTTTGTTTATAAAATAAAAAACGCAAAGGTGATCCAATATCACCAAAAGGAAGCTGTTTGTGGGGGAAAAAAGCACGTCCCAAATTTTGTTTGGGTGCAATGTCGCACGACCGGGCAATTGTCAGCTCGGTCGTGTGGCATAAAAATGCTCTGGTCAGGAAGGGGGTAAATTCTTCTGGGGCTGATGTGGTGTTAATGTACATATGTTGACAAGATGCCTTTCAGGTGAAATTACCGCAGTCCCATAGTGTAAATGCCTTTAAGGCTCTGTTTCCACTACTGTGAGTTGTTGACACATTTGAAGTTGAATGACAAGTCAATACCCATGTATTTCAATGGTCCCAGTTCCAGCTCTGAATGTATGCAATGGCAAGGGGGTGCTGGGGTGTATTATAGGGTCTATTAATGCTGGCTGCTGGGGGATCTATTGTTGCTGGAGGGGATCTATTTTTACAGGAGGAGGGTCTATTGTTGCTGGGGAGGTTAGTTGTCGCTGGTATGGGATCCATTGTTGCTGGGGGGCTCTTATGCTACTGGAAGACAAACGTTGCGGGGAGACATCAATTGTTGACGGAGGGGTCTATTGTTGCTGGGGGAGCGCCATTGTTGCTGGCTACAGGGGATTTATTTTTCTTCCTATCATATACAAATTACTTGGCACCACAAATTGATAATTGGTTCTGTATTCATTACTGAGAGGTGGGTAGGGAGTGGAACCAAGGAATGGTGCTCGGAGGTAGGTAGGGGGTGGAACCAAGGAATGGTGCGCGGAGGTGGGTAGGGGGTGGAACCAAGGAATGGTTCACGGAGGTGGGTAGAGGGTGGAACCAAGGAATGGTGCTCGGAGGTGGGTAGTGGGTGGAACCAAGGAATGGTGCTCAGAGGTGGGTAGTGGGTAGAACCAAGGAATGGTGCTCGGAGGTGGGTAGGGGGTGGACACAACACGTGACTCGGAAGTAGGGAATTCCTGCACCTATTCTCTGAGAAAAAAAGCCCTGTGTGTGTGTATATATATATATATATATAAATATAATGCAGTTTGGCACTAACACAGTAGTATTTGTTTCTGAATTCCCCCATAAAATAATTTTAGTAACAATGCAACACTTCATCTTGGTCTCTGACAACTGGGTTATAATAGGCTTGTAGGAGATTGGAAAACAAAGAATTGGGCGCACTCCCAAAGTCAAGCCTAATACACAGATATAATTCAAAGGCAGATTGTTAAATATTTAAAAAAGGGGATGGACATAAATATGATATATTAGAGTCTGTACAAAAGAGTCCATAGGTATAATAGCCAGAGTCAGGATAGAGGATTCGGCTAATCCTTGACTATCCTCCCATCCCCCCCCCCCCCCCCCCCCTGGTGTTTGGCAACCATGATCAATCTGCAATATTCAGCAGAGACCATTTGGGGTTTGAGGCGATTTGCCGCAATATTACCAGCCATCACCAAAAAAGCCCTGCAAGCGGAGCGACTCTTTCGGACTGATCGACGATCGGCTATCAAGAATCGCAGCCGCTTGCCCCAGCCTAAGCACATATCATGTGCTTTGAT
Organism: Rana kukunoris; assembly: GCA_029574335.1. Classification (NCBI taxonomy): domain Eukaryota; kingdom Metazoa; phylum Chordata; class Amphibia; order Anura; family Ranidae; genus Rana; species Rana kukunoris. The sequence goes on from CM056059.1 coordinate 81,053,786, forward strand.
CAACACAAGATCGGCAGTAAAACACGACTAGAAATCCATGACTTCATCCTGCAATACGACTTAGACTGCCTCTTTATAACAGAGAGCTGGCTCACAGCCGACTGTAACACCATTCTAGGACAATTGGTGCCAGAAAACTATCGTATTATTACAGAAAACAGAATAGGGCAAAGAGGAGGAGGACTGGCCGTGATCCATAAGATTCATCTGGCGATCACAAAACCAGTCTTTCAAAACCCTCTTCCATTCATGGAAACCCTTACTCTACAACTGCAAGCAAACTCCCAGGAGACCGTCCGGATTCTACTCTGCTATAGGCCACCTGGCCCAAAATCGCAGCTTCTTCCATTATTGACGGACTTTATCTCCACCTATACCCTTAATAGCAAACATCTTTTGCTGCTCGGGGATTTCAACCTCTGGGCCAACTCCCCACAAGACCCTGTGGCCGATGCCTGCATTGACCACCTGGAAGGTCTAGGGCTAAAACAACTAGTATGTGGGCCCACACATGCTTCAGGTCATACACTTGATCTCATTTTCAGACAAAATCTGGAAATAAAAATCTTGGAAAATGAACCGTTGCCATGGTCAGATCACCATGCCATCAAATTCATTCTTTCCAACTTCCCCCCCTTAACAAAAACATCAAATCCAGTGACTACACACTGGACTAGATGTCAGAAGAAGCTCCACTCGGAATTCTTCAAAGCCGCGTTAAGGAAAAAAATAAAAACAATTCAGCCGTATCAATCAGCTGAAGAAACACTGGATTCCATTAACACAGCACTATTACAGTCAGCCGACTTAATAGCGCCGAAACGGAAAACCAACATCCGGAAAAAAAACTCCAGCTGGTTCAACAACCAACTGGCGTTACTGAAGCAAGAGCGCAGAAGGGCGGAAGCCGCCTGGAAGAGAAGCTCTTCAGATGAGAACCTCTCTATCTATAAGGCAATAACTAAGAAATATCACAAAGAAACCTTCAAGGCCAAGAAAAATTATTTTTCTGAGGCCATCAACAGCGCCCTAAATCGCCCCCGCGAACTCTTCAAGCTGGTCACTGCGACCATGAATCCAGGATGTCTTGAAGCCCCCAATTCGGACTCACAAGAATTTTGCAGTGAATTGTCGGATTACTTCATTAATAAAATTGAGGGAATCCGGCAAAGCATTCAGCAGAACAATTTCCCCCGTAGCCCCCCCTGTAACAATTTACACAACACCTGTAGTAATTCACCTCAACCAGGTAAGTTCACGCTGGAACCTATCACTATCCAAGCCACAAAACATATCATCGGTACTCTGCGTAACAGCACTGCGCCAAACGATATCATCCCCACCAAACTGTTGAAGGAGTGCGCCGACATTCTGGCACCTCCTATCACACAGCTTATTAACCAATCTTTCATGGAGGGCATAGTGCCCTCCCAGTTGAAGGAGGGTATAATTAGACCCATCTTAAAGAAATCTACCCTGGACCCCAAAGATCCACTCCATCGCCGCCCTATAACAAGCTTAAACACTTTTTCCAAGATTATGGAGAAAGCAGTGGTGCAACAGCTGCAACAGCATCTAGACACCCACAACCTACTCGACCCATTTCAATCAGGTTTCCTCCCTGGACATGGGACGGAAACAGCATTGCTCAAGATATGGGACGACGCTCTCGAGGCCGCAGACGAAGGAGAATCTTGTCTTCTGGTTCTGTTAGACCTGAGCGCAGCTTTCGACACAGTAGACCATAAGCTCTTATTGACCCGGCTAGCTGAAGTAGCCAGAGTCGCAGAAGGCGATTTATCTTGGTTCTCCTCTTTTTTGGAAAACAGATCGCAAATAGTGAAGTTAGGACCTTTCTTTTCGGAAAAACGCACGGTATCATACGGAGTCCCTCAGGGATCCCCGCTGTCGCCGGTGTTATTCAACATTTATCTTCGTCCGCTTTTTGAGATCATCAGCAGTCAAAAACTGCTTTATCACTCATATGCAGACGACACGCAACTGTATTTCCGCATTTGCAATAAAAAGGATCACCACCTCAATCTAGAGACATGCCTCTCTCTGATAGAGAACTGGATGACAAAGAGTTATCTAAAACTCAACGGAGCGAAAACAGAACTCCTTCTGTTTCACGCCAAACGTAAGAATCTACCTGCAACAACTTGGACACCCCCGCCCATTCTGGGCAAAATCATCACCCCTAGCGCCAAAGTCAAAAGCCTCGGGGTCATTTTCGACTCCTACATGACTATGGACGCACAAATAGGGTCAGTAGTAAGCGGATCTCACCATCTGCTGCGCCTACTACGCAGGCTTATCCCTTTTATCCCCAAAGAAGACATAGCGGTCGTGGTGGGAGCAGTTGTTAACTCCAGATTGGACTATGCAAATGCCCTTTACCTCGGACTCCCTAAGTACCAAATCGCTCGTCTACAAGTCGTTCAAAATACGGCCGCTAGACTTGTGACTGGGAAAAAACCCTGGGAATCAATCTCACCTTCACTGAGATCCCTTCACTGGCTGCCAGTAAAAGACAGAATCACTTTTAAAGCACTCTGTCTAACGCATAGATGTATCCATGGGAATGCCCCCCATTATCTACGCGAAAAAATAAAAGCCCATAACCCCAATCGCGTTCTGCGATCCACTGATCAAAATCTCCTGCAGATACCGAAAGCCGGATACAAATCCAAAGGAGATAGAAGATTCGCGGTCCAAGGTCCCAGACTATGGAACGCTTTGCCAACCAGTATTCGGTTGGAGGAGAACTACCTAGCATTCAGGAGAAAGATCAAGACTCATCTCTTTTGATACCAAAGGAGACAGGAACAACAAGCGCCCAGAGGCGATTCAGTTCGCATGTGCCGCGCTATATAAGTTTTCATTCATTCATTCATTCAGAACACACTATCACTTGATGGCGGCCAGCTGACAGATGAAGCAATCTGTGAACGACAAGAAAAACACAAAAGCGGCGCCTTCTAAGCGTAGCAGTAGTATAATTTATTAATGTGTCTAACAATCTAAAGAACTTACAAAGCAGGCGGAGAGTCAGGCATGTAGTAGATAAAGGTTTTCATCCGCGGGTTGTAGACGTCTTTCACGCTGGGTGTCAGGTTGCTTGTCACTGCTGGCGGCAGAGCCGACATGAGACTGGGTCCCCACGGAACCAAAGGACAGAGAGCCTGTTTCCCAGTGTAACAGCGCGAGTGACGTCACTTCCTAGGCGCGGGCGGGTGCACGCGTTCGGGACATTCATGTCCCTTCCTCAGGCAGTGGGGAGTCCATTTTACTGAAGGGCAATATAACCACTCATCGGCCAGCCCATGTCACTCCCATTGGGTAGTATATTGAGACGCAGACCTGATGTGGACGCCCACCGTTTTTTACAGGGCAAGAGATTAAAGCCGACTGTGGGCGGAACATTTGGGACTAAACATATAACCATGGGGCTAAAGTATAGGATACATATACAAATATTCAAATTATATAGACACAATATATAAAAATTAACAAAAATATGATTATACAATATGACTCTCGCCCAGCGGCCTCAACGAGGGGATAGAAATTAACATTTTATCATAATATTGACGGTATTTAGAACTTTTACCTTGGTTTGCTGTTTTTATAAGGAATTCCTCCTTTTTATATATACCAGTTCTTACGTATTTTTATCCACCCACTAATTTATATGAATTCATGAATGGAGACATTTTATTATTAATAGTTCACATTAGCACAATTTTAAAGACTTCCCTCTCCCAATATTTTAATTTTTTAATATTCATTTTGTTATATTACTATGCAGTCATACGGTGTGATTGTATAACACATAATATTTTAAAGCAACGGTTTTTAGTGACCAGTTAGCTTTGTGAACGCCAACACAGCGCTTTTGGACGACCCGTGTTGATGTATGCCCAGCACGGGCGTCCATCTGTGCAGGATCAAAACCAGTTATGTACCCATGCAGTGTTCACACCCCCCCAGAACGCTGATACCCAATCACTTTTTTAGTGCACCCATTATTGGTTTGGTGTTGTTGGCTACGCTTAGAAGGCGCCGCTTGTGTGGTTTTCTTGTAGGAGATTGGACAATGACAAACAAATCTGTAAAGAGAACCACAGTATAAACCCATCTACTTCAGAGCCGGTTCACACTCCCGAGGCGACCTGCAAAATGACTTCTGTATAGAAGTCAATGCAGGTCGCCTCGAGCCGCCCCCGAAGTCGTACAGGAACCTCTTTCTAAGTCGGAGCTACTTGCGTCGCTCCTATTAGAACGGTTCCATAGCATTGAATGGGAAGCAACTCGCCCCAGTGTGAACCGGCTCTCAGGCAAGCATTGTTTTTTGTTTTGTTTTGTTTTTTTCTAGTGTGCTTGAGACGCTTCGTGAGAAGAAAATATTTTTCTTTGGTACTTTGTTTTTTTTATTTAACTGTCACATGATGTCTGCCATGGCTGTAGCTGCTCATAGCCATCAGTTCTTCTGTTTAGCAGCTTTCCAAATCCATTGACTTCTTTAACTGCACTGATGATGACTGTACGCAGGCTTGGAAGATGATGAAGGGAAGTCTGTACTGTTGCTTTAGGCACTGGATTATCCGTGGCCTTACCTTAGCTCATTATGTTAAATGTTAAGTTAGCGTGATATACATGTCCGGGACTGTGACACTGCGACCTTATGAGTATACCCACTGGGAGGGAAAAGTGCTGAATTGGATATTCATGGCTGTATCTGGAAAGTACAACATGGGCAGGGCTGGGCCCCTGTAAGGTAGAGCCCCTTTGTCCAGTTAACCCAGTACGCAAATGTCCCAGTTACTTTGGGCTTCTGCAGTTGCACTTTTTTGGCTGCTTTCCACAGTGGGAGGGTCAGTTCTGCCTCCCAAGGTGTGCACTACCTGCGGCAGATTATCATATTAAGATTGCCACATATTTTTGGTAAAAAAAAAATAAAAAATCGCAATAAGCGAAAATAAGGGATAGATTTATGGCTTTTTTTTTTTTTACTAGTAAAGGTGTGGCGATCTACGATTTTTATTGTGACCGTGACATTGCGACTGACATATCGGACACTTTTGACACGTTTTTGGGACCATTCACATTTTATACAGTGAACAGTGCTATAAAACTGCACTAATTACTGTATAATGTGACTGGCAGGTAAGGGGTTAACACTAGGGGGCGATCAAGGGGTTTATATGTTCCCTAGTGAGTGATTCTAACAATAGGGGGATGGGACCGATGTGTGTTCCTCTGTACTTGGAACACACATCAGTCTCCTCTCCTCTGACAGGACCTGGATCTGTGTGTTTACACACACAGATCCATGGTCCTGCCGTGCCCCCTAGACAACCGGGAAGCTCAGGACGTCATATAACGTCGAACCGGAGGGAGGGTTACCGCTGATGTTATTTTACAATGACTCGGTAGAGAACGTGTTAAGCATGTTTACACAAGTATAAATGAGTATACTACAACACTGGCAAAGAGGCCTCTTGCACACAGGAGTAAAGAAACGCCATGTTTTTTTTGTTTTGTTTTTTACTAATTTTAAATTGGATGCATTGTTGCCTATGGATCAATGCAGTAAAACTAAGGCAAAAGAAAACGAAGGCAGCCAGTAAACAGAGACTGGATCAATTTTCCATTATGGATTGTAAGAGGGTGAAGAAAGGTCTTTTCCATTATATACAGTTGCGGATCAGAGGCAAAAGTATAATTTTTCGATATCCTGCAAACCATTTAGGTTATTCATTCTTCTACATTACCACATGCACATTAACAAGGTATTTCATGTACACTATAGTTTTGAATGTGTCCCTGGGTCATTTTTGTAACAGCATGGATGCGTTGGCAGATACGGTGATTGCGCACTGTGGTGCCAATGTAATTGAATGACACATAAATTCAAAGCACAAAGTACTGGGCCTCTAGTGAATGCATAAGAGCTTGTTCCCACATCATATAGGTGTAAAGTCAGCCATTTTTTGTGTACTGAAAATGAAGAAACGATAGAGGGCGCCACTAGGTCTACATGGGAGACTTCACTCATAATACATAATGTGATTACCTGCATACCATAAGTGATGAATACAACAATATTTACAGAAATGACAACAATATTAAAAAGGTTGTGAAAAACATTGGTGTTGAAGTGATAATAGGTTAAACCATAAGAATGTCCACCTAAAGTCCCAAAAATATTTGGTGTAAAAATATTAAATAAAGGAATATCAAGATAGCTTCCTGTTGCAGAAGTAAAATCTTAATTGAACAAAAGTCTGTGCACAAATCTGTGTCGGGATTGTGATGTGCTGGTTCTGGGGTGTGAGAGAAACCTTCACCAAAATGGATTGTTCGTGTTCCACCGCAGGTGCTGGGGAAATACTAAGTGCTTACCAGATAGTATGACCTCTCTGTTAAAAGTAGGTCAGATGAGCAGGGCAGGATCAGTGCCTGTACACTATGGGCATGCTGGATCGCGCTGTTCCACAATAGTAACAAGTGGGCTCATATATAGATGGAAAATTAAATGGAAAACATCATGGTGCAATACCGTTTATTAAAAACAAATAAAAATGCACATAGACAGCCAAATGGCCTCCTACCCCAGCTAGTGCCTGCCTGGCACTGGGAATAAAGCGTGTCACAGCTCCTTTACTCCGATGGCTCGCCGATAATACGGAATGGCAGATTAGTCCGGGCTTGGTAGGCTCAATGAGGGCTTGTGTATCGTGCAGGTTGCCAGATGGAGCCGCCGACATATGTTTCGCACGTTGTGCGTCTTCAGGGGGGCGCGTCTTCGTTTTCTTCATTTTCACTTATTATAGGTATACACTATATCACTGAGGAGCAGCACACCACCTAATTATATTGCATTATCTTCACACAGGTGAAGATCACTATTTATTAGTTGTTGGCGCGGAAATTTTTCTTTTTCTATTTTTTGTGTACTGAGTATTGTCAGCCTTCCCCTGTTATCTTTTGCTAAATCACACAAATGCTTTCATTTTTAGGCCGATCATAGATGGTGCGATACAAGGACATGTATAAAGCCTAGTAATAGCGGGTTTAACAAAAAAAAAACACATTGGTCAGCGCTCTCAGCCATTGGGTACTGATCGGCAGACCCTTTTAAAATCATCCACAAAGCCTGCCTGGTTGCTGTACACATGGGACGAAAATGTCTGCTTCCGATGCCACTGATATTTGGCCCGTGTGTATGGCCCTTAAAAATACTTTTCTTATAATACATTGTGAGACACGGTACAGTGAACAACGTTGCACAAGGTTACAATTATTGGCAGAGAGACATACATTTAAACAAATTATGTATGTCCCCATAATAGCAAACGAAAAGGGATACCCTAGCTATATAGCACAGTCTAATAGATAACCAATAAAGGACGTGTGACTCATTAATAAAAGACCCCACAAAGTAATACCCTGAGTATAACACATTGTGGGACAAAGCAGTACACAAATGAGCCGTCATTCTTCATGTAGCATAGGAGCTCATAGTCCACAGTCATCTGCACGTTGTTGAGGATTTCAACCATCTATCCCAAATTTTGTTAGATTTGGACAGGCAGCCTCTTTGGCCAAAAAAATATTGTTATAAGGCAATGTATTGGTAGTTTCACAAATCCAGGTTTAGTTGGGGTTCAGCCCTCATCTCGCAATTTGCTTTCTTGCTAGAAATAGGGTTTTAAGGAACTTGTCCATATCAGGAGTAGGGTATATGGGGTATATGGTCCTAGCGGCCATGGTTAGGGGTTTTGGGGGGCAATGGGAAGCCATTGTACATAAGGTAATACAAACCTAATATGAATGGTCATATAAGTATAATCTTTTTTTTTTTTTTTAAGTGAAAGTCATTTATTGCCTGCATCTTTTGCAATTGCATTTTAATATTTTATTTTTATCATTATCAAAGGGAAAGGCATACAAAAATAGAATACATATTCCATAGATAAAAAAAAAAAAGAAAACATCACGTCCGAATATTACAGATGTAAAAATATAACGTATACCTTCTATCCATCTGTACAGTTTAACCAACATTAAACTATGCTTTATGCATCCCTCTCTCCCTTTTACTATATCTTCTTCAACCTAAAAACCTAATACCAACCCCCCCCCCCCAAAAAAAAAACCCAAAGTAAATCCCCCCCCCCCCCCCATGCCCTCTATCCCATGAGATGCACGGCACACAATCTTATAAAGTTCCTCTGAATTAATAAATGTTTTCCAGCCAACCCAAATTTCATTATATTGTTTCCTCCTATTTTGGGCTGAAAAAACTAGATCTTCCATTGCCTCTATCTCCTGAATTCTCGTAAGCCACCCTTCTATGGAGGGGGGTCTAGAGTCCCTCCATCTTCGGGTGACTCCCACCTTTGCTGCGTTAATCAAGAGACATATAACTGATTTCCTATAATTCTGAACTGGAATCTGTGAACAATGAAGCAGAAAAAAGGCGGGATCATTTGTTATCTGATATTTTGTAAACTTTTGAGATATTCTCCTCACCTCCTCCCAATAATGTTTCATTTTTTCACAGGACCAGAATATATGCAAAAGTGTACCCAACTCCCTCCCACATCTTCAACATCGGTCTGAGTTTTCTTTTGCAAATTTATTAAGCCTTACTGGGGTGTAGTACCATTGTGTAAGAATTTTATAACTGGCTTCTTGGGTTCTTGTACAGATCGAGGAGTTAAATGTCAATAGAATAATCTGTTTACGTTGGGTTGGGGTAAAGTTTCTCTTCAGTGCTTTTTCCCATTTGCTAATTCCTGACATCACATAATCTTCTGGGGGTGCAATCAGCAGGCTATACATCTTAGATACCACATGCAAAAGTGGTTCCCCCTCACTACAATATTGTTCAAACACTGTCAATTGCCTTTGAAAATCCTCCGCCAACCCCAGCGATTTTAGGAAGTGGCTTATCTGAATTGCCTGCCAGAAAGTGAGCCCAAAGGACCCCCCCTTCTTTGTCAGGTTACCCATTGATGGCCAGGCACCTGATTGTATAAAATATGAAACCTGATAGACGCCCTTCTTTCTAAGATTTTCAAAATTGCCCTTTTCCAATCTTGGTGTGAAGTTCGGATTTCCTAATATGGGTAGCAATGGTGAATATTTTGTCGAGAATTCCCGATTCCTGATATATAAGTATAATCTTATGTAGAGATCTCAAATAAGAAAGAAAAATGAGTTAAGGGTTTTAAGAGAAAGGAGTATATCCCAGTATGTCCATTTAAAGAAATATATATACATGCATGGTATCATGTTGAGTGTGGTGAATATGTTTGGATAGCGTGATCATTTCCATTCTTGCAACACTTGTGGTCCAAAGAACTGATGGGGAGTGCTAATTATATGCTATCATCCATTGGATAGAACAGAAAAGGGTGTGTAATAATCTGGCACAGGATGTGGGTATATTGGGTATAGGAGCAAATAATCAGCACATTTGTGGTGTCGGAGAAATGTTTTTACCTGCTAGTTGTGCATTTTTTTCTGGTTGCCTGTTGCCACAAAGGTTGAAGAGATTTATTTGGCACAAGCTGCAAACATTCACAACACAAGCTGACTGTTCCCACACTCCCTTGGTTTCTCTGATAGCAGGCTGCAGGTTTGGACTCCGTGTGAACCAAAGAAGAGTAGGGATATGTGTACTACCTGTCACACCCTTTTATCTTCCAAGGCTGTCACTCAGAAATCAATCTACAATGATCAGTGTTGTAGGCTAGCTATCTGACACCACAGTGGGGACAAGTGTTATGTTCACAGGATATCGTGGCAGGGTTTAACCAGCTTTCTTTTATTCTGGTAATATTGACGTTATGCATTCTCTAAGCTTCTTAACGATCACAACAAAGACTTTGAAGTCATGTTTAAGTTGGTTTCGAAAAGGGCAATTAACACCAGATGCGTTGGACAAAATGCCTTGTTCTTCATGTCAGTTTACACCAAAGCATTTTTGTGGTGTGCACTGAAATAAAAAAAAGTGCAAAGTGGGTTGCAACACGAACCACCACATTACAACACCACTGCAGTGAATAGAACTATACTCTATTAAAATGTAGCTCGTAACATCTAAAATTCAGCAGAAAAAAAGAACAAACATTGAGATGTATGCGGATTGGCGCATCAGCACTTTGTCTTATAACGCACACCGGTGGCTGTCATTTTTGTGGCTCACTGGTGTGATCGGACCTTACCAGCTTAAAAACATCTGCTGGATGTTTACATTAGAGGGCAGCTATTTACTCCTATTGTAAAAAAATTTAGTGCCAGCGTTGTTTTTCCAAAATGTTTATAGATACTGCGGGCAATGAGCGCTTCCTTTTACAATGCATTTACTGCTTGTTAAGAATCTGTATCCACTTTAGTGTGCATGATCTAGGGTGCAGCTTTAACCACTTCCTTACTTGGCACGTATACCCCCTTCCTGACCGACGTGCTCCCAAACAAAATTGAGCTTTTTTTCCCCCACAAATAGAGCTTTCTTTTGGTGGTATTTGATCACCTCTGCGATCTATGTCCCTATGTACAAGGGACACAGATTGGTCTTCTCACCCCTTTCAGGACGTGGATCCTTGTGTTTACACACACCGATCCACGTTTTGTCCCTGTAGCCGCCGATCGCGAGTGACAGGCGGACATCGCGGCCGCCAGGCACGCGCACCGGCATCTCAGGAGGAGGCCGTAAAAACACGGCCTCCCAGAGAAGTAGGACCACCCTGCGGCCGTACAAAGTCGTACAGCCGCCAGGTAGTGGTTAATTATGGTATGTATTTACTTAAAGCAGAGGTCTACCTAAACAAAAAATATTATAAGCTAGCAGCTACAAATACGGCAGCTGCTGACTTTTAATAAATGGACACTTACCTGTCCAGGGTGCCCGCGATGTCAGCAGCCGAAGACAACCAATAGCTAGTCTCTCGACTGCCCCGCCTCCATCCTCGGTGAGGGAACCAGGAAGTGAAGCGTTTTGTTTTATACACTGATAGACACGTAAATGCAACTGGCTGTACAATCCCACTGTACTGTTACATGCCTGGAGTATGTGCTGGGATGAACTCTGGTCCATATGTGCAGGAGTAATTTCTTCCTTGCCTGGGCCAGTCGGTATGGCTGAAGACTCTTAAGCATACAAAAAGATGCAGAAAAGATTAAAGCATGGCACTATGAAAAATGCATAAATATTTGCAACACTGGAGGGGGAATATTTTGCACATTATGGTAAAAGCTCCTTTGAGTCTGAGAAGTTTACTTCCATTTTAAATTGCAATGTCAGGCTAAACGTATGCGCCAAGGGTTCATACTGCCGTTTGTGTCCTTTCTGGGGAGATTTTTTTTTATTTCCTGTATGAGAGTGATCACTAGATAGAAGGTCCCACCAATGGCAACACATATGTAAATATTTTTTTCTTCGATGCGACATACAGTTTATGCAGTGTTTGCCACAATTGTTAAAGCCTATCCCCAAACAAACTATTTAAAGTGATCGCAAACTTAGGCCGCGTACACACGGAGGGACTTATCCGCTGAAACGGTCCAGCAGACATGTCCCCTCCGGATTTTGGTCCGATGGCGTGTACACACCATCGGATCAAAATCCCCGCCAGCAGACAGCGTGGTGACGTGGCGGTGACGTTGACGCCGTCACGTCACCGCACCAGGAAGAAAAATACTTCCGCGCATGCGTCGAATCCATTCGACGCATGTGCGGGAGGATATGTCCGCTGGTGAGTGTACTGACCAGCGGACCTATCTGACGGACATGTCCTGAGCGGACAAATTTTAAAACATGTTTTAAAATTTGTCCGCCGGTCGGACATGTCCAATAGCCCATACACACGATCGGATTTGTCTGCTGAACTGGTCCGTCGAGTTAGACTTTAAGCACTTGCTATTTATGATTATACTGTATGTGATTCAAGGAGCTCAGATACATGCTTGTTTGTACAAGCTGCTGACACATACATGTTTGGAAGTCATTTGGATTGGAATCCTATGTTTAATACGTTTTTATAGCTTGGTGTGCTGGAAGCACCTAAAATGTTTCTTGTATTTTTATGGGGAACATCCACTCGGGAGATGTATTGAGGAGCCCCCACGTGGAGGAGATAGGATACCTCTTGCTATTGCCACCGAGAGACCCTGGGCGGGGGAAATAGCCACATGCTACAGTGATCTCCATAACAAGAGATCCACTGGAGTCGGTAAGGAGATTTGATGTAGGAAGTGGAGGATTGCTTTCTTTAACTTCTTGGCACTTCTTCTTGGGTGTTAACCTGCTTGAAGTCACGGATAACCTACTCACAGAACGGACTGTCACGTTTATTATGCCATTTTGGAACATTAATTGCTTCTATATTGATCACTCTATGTTCACAGTGTTAATCAGTACAGCAGGAGTATTATTCATTGTTCCACACTGTGCATAGTCACCTTGGACTTTTGTAGATACTTATTCACAGATATTTTTGTCTAATATATATCTCAATTCGCTTTTTGGTATTATCTTTTAGGTATATTTGTTTAATTTATGTGCAATGCAGCACAGCTTTATTTTTTTCTTTATTGTTTTAGTGTGTGTATCTTGCATATTTAGTTGCGGCAGCTGTTGCATATCACTTATTTTTCCACGTCATTTTTTTATATATGTTAATTTTCATTTTCTCGGTGACCGGGCAGTATTTCCTTTACACCTACATCCTCCTTAATGCCTATTCCTGGCAACCTTTCTTAAAAGAGAATTGGTTTACATGTACCTTGTACTCAGAACCTTTCAACAGGGTCTTGCATCAGGCTTTAGTCAGATAGGACACCCAGTGTCTAGCGTTTGGAAATTGTGCTTACCAATGGGCAGGTTTATCCATTGCACATATTTCCTAAGAAAGTACATCCTTTCACTTTAGGGGCTTATAAGGTTTTGAAGGAGTATCCTCCTGTCTTCTTCCCTGTGTCCTCTCATCATCAGTCTTCTGCAGCCTCCCCTCCAGTAACTGGGAACCTTCCAAGAGTGGAGATATTTGGGTGGTCCCTGTGGACCAAGAAGTTCCTCTCATCACCCACCATTTCTTTAGGGTGAATAGGATAATTTCTTCCCCCTCATGGTTTCAAAGAAATAGATTTTATGGTAAGTAAAACAGTATTTTCTTTCTCGTACATCACGGGACACAGAGCAGCATATTCATTACTATATGGGTTATATGGAGTACCTTCAGGTGTGGACACTGGCAATCTCAAACAGGAAGTCCCCTCCCTATATAACCCCCTCCCATAGAGGAAGTACCTCAGTTTTTTCGCCAGTGTCTTAGGTGTTGGTCACGGAATAGCTTTGCCTCCACATCCTTGGGATTAAGGCGGGCTAACCGGATCTGTCCAAGGAGCCTCAGTGCCAAAGTGGACAGTACCCGGGCCCCAAACCGTGGGGTTTTGCCTATAATGCTCCTCTCTAGAGGGCTGGACCCTGGGCCCAGGACTTGGAGTTTTCTAAACCAAAAGATCCTGTTTGCCAGGGTGCTGTATAGGTCCAGGACAGTCGGTTCCTTCCAGGAGCCCAGTGCCTGAAGGTCTACTACGCTACCCACGGAGATGGGAGAAGATTGGACCGTTTTGCAAACGTCCTGCGGCATGGAGCAGGTAAGAGGGGAGCCTGCGGGACTTGGTTCGACAGCAGGCTCTCCAGGGGAGATCTTAAGGGGGTAGCCTGAGTATGCTCTGCATTGGCACCATGGTCACTATGTCTGATGGACAGGATGGCCTGAAATGTTCCCCCCCCCCCATCACTTGATCCCCCTACCTATCTATGTATGTTTGCTAGCTACCTGCTGCTCGCTGGTTGAAGGTCTTTTTAAAAAAAAAAAAAAGAGATCTGTCTCTAGGCTAAAGGGACTCCTTAGGGGCCTGTTTTAAGCCTTACCTAGCCGGGATTCAAATCTGCCGCCTGATGCGTCCTCCAGCCTGCATTCCTGGGCTCCAGAGTGCGTCTCCTCCTGGGCTCTCCTCCCCCGACAGTCGCGCGCGCGCGCGCATGCATATAGAAAAATGTTCGCGCCGTTCGGGAGGAGGGGGGCGGGGAGCGTGACTGCAGTGCAGAGTGGGCGTGCCTTCAATTGCTGTTATACACAGCAGGCGCGATCTTAGCTCAGTTCAAAGCTGAGCTGGAAGAGAGAGGACGCAGAGCTGGCAGCACAGTGACTCCCGGTGGCGAGAAGGGGTACTACATGCTGGAGTCAGCTCCAATACTTTTTGTTAAGCCAAAAATCCCCTTGGCAACAGGTTGAATGCTGGCAAACATGTTGGGGATGGGGCTGTATGTTGTGAAAAACAATAATATTATAAAGGAAAACATACTGAGCCCCACCGTTTTTGGGCATTAGTGATCCTATTGTCCCCTAAACCTTATTTTTTTGTACTCCTGGCTATAACAGTCTGTTGTTGTAGGCGGAGTCCCTCGGTTTTGTATTATGGCTTCCAAAGGTTCAGGATCAAAACACAAAAAAAAAAAGGCAAAGACAAAGGGGTTCCTCCTCTGGTTCTGATGATATGCCAATACTTTCCCCACAGGTTATTCCTATAGGGGTCACCTTGGATAAGCCATTAAGGGGGTCTGGTGCTGAGGCTGGCCCAGATCGGCCCAACCCTGTGTTATCACAGAGGAGATGCTAGCCGTCACCCTAGGGGGGCTAGAGAAAAAAGTTAACAGCTATAATCGCTGGCTCTTTTTCTGGCAAGAAGCGGACTAGATCCCCATCGCCAAAAGGTGTATCCTCGGATGCTGAGATTCTCTCTCCGGAGGAATTAGAATTTCAGGAGGATCGGTTGGACCAGAACCTAGAGGAAGGATCTACCACTGAAGAATCGTTTTCAGCCTCCCAGACGGAGAGTCTGTGGGTCCAGTCTTTGACAGACATGGTCCGCTTGGCATTTAATTTGCCATTTCCAGAGCCTCAGGTTCCTGCGGTATCCTCTTTGGGTTCTTTTAAAGCGCCTTTAAGCAACGCAGCTTTTCCGGTCCATCCTCTGTTAGAGGAATTGGTTTTTCCAGGATTGGGACGACCGGACAGAATTTTTTCTGCCGCCTAAAGCCTACGGCCACATCACCCTGAAAGCGCCCGATCTCGTCTGATCTCGGAGGCTAAGCAGGGTCGGGCCTGGTTAGTGCCTGGATGGGAGACCGCCTGGAAGGTTTTCTGTTATTTACCCTATGGAAGAGAAATTTTTCTAAGAAATGGGTGCTCCCAACTGTGGACGCAGCCATCTCATGTGTGAATAAATCATTAACTGGCCCGGGGGGAAAACATACAAATGTTTAAGGTCCCGGTCGATAAACGTTGAGACACTTGTTCAAGCATCCTTTGCTACGGCAGGAGCAGTGGTACAGCCAGCAGTGGCTGCAATTGGAGTTTGTCAGGCGTTAAAGGACCAGACAAAACAGATGCTTAAAGACATCCCTGCCCAATAGGCAGAGGAGTTATTGGATATTCCCAGAGCTCTGTGCTTTGCGGTAGAGGCTATAAAAGACTCCATCCAGCAGGCGTCTCGTTTGTCACTATTTTTAGTGCATATGAGAAGGCTCTTATGGTTGAAGAACTGGGCGGCCGAGCCCCATGCAAAAGACTACTGGCAGGTTTTCCCTTCCATGGAAAGATCTGGATAAATACATTCAGACTGTTTCAAGTGGCAAAAGTACCCCTTTTACCAGTCAAAGAAGTTCCGGGGTCCTGCG
This sequence comes from Rana kukunoris, assembly GCA_029574335.1. Lineage (NCBI taxonomy): Eukaryota > Metazoa > Chordata > Amphibia > Anura > Ranidae > Rana > Rana kukunoris. The sequence goes on from CM056059.1 coordinate 81,069,549, forward strand.
TTTAAAAGGCAGCTCCTCCCTGTTCCGGGGCCCTCAAATTCCAGGCAGTATCGGGCCTCCTGCGCGATCAAACTTTTAACAATGGATCGCAAGGACAGGCCTCTGGGGGCAAGAGGCCATGGTATCGATCCCCGACAGAGGGGGTCCGATCATCTGTGGCCACAGGCTACAGATTAGAATTTCTAAGGTTCCTCCACAAGGAAGGCCTCAATGCGGGCGGCATTGGACATCTGCTTACCAGGGCATAATGGTAGAGGTACCAGCCCAAGAACAGGGGCTAGGTTTCTATTCCAATCTGTTTGTCATACCAAAGCCCATCGGCAATGTCAGACCAATTTTGGACCTAAAGGTTTAAATGCTGACCTAAGGGTTCGCTCTTTCCGGATGGAATCCGTTCGGTCAGCAGCCGCCACACTCCAGAAGGACGACTTTCTGGCTTCTATAGACATAAAGGATGGTTACCTTCATGTACCAATCTGTCAGCCACATCAAAGATTTTTTACGCTTCACAGTAAATACAGCGTCACTTCCAATTCGTGGCGCTACCCTTCGGGCTGGCTACGGCCCCCGGGTATTCACGAAGGTCCTAGCTCCAATTCTAGTCAATCTAAGGATCCAAGGGGTCTCGGTCCTAGCATACCTGGACGACCTCTTAATCATAGATCACTCGCTTCCTTGGCTGGAATGCGCAGTAGCCCTCATGGTTCAGTACCTCGAGAGGTTCGGCTGGGGCCTAAACCGGGGAAAAATCAGCATTTCAACCTACAAAGCAGTTGGAATATCTCGGCATGAGATTAGACACAGAACACGGTCAGGATGGCTGAGCGGTCTAAGGCGCTGCGTTCAGGTCGCAGTCTCGGCTGGAGGCATGGGTTCAGATCCCACTTCTGACACCACAAAAGGTGTTCCTGCCCCTGGTAAAGGTCGAGGCTATCAAAAAATTGATTCAGTTGGTTCTAAGCAAAAGAGAACCAACTATTCGCCTATGTATGCGATTACTAGGCAAACTAATGACCATGTTCGAGGCGGTACCGCACGCTTCCACACTCGCGTCCTACAGACAGCAATTCTAGCAGCTTGGAGCAAGGGAGCAAAGGCCTTGGAGTTTCCTTTGACACCGTCATTAAAGGTCCGGCAGAAGTCTATGCTGATGGTTAAACCCTCAGAACTTTCTGAAGGGGAGTCTTTCTGCCCATTGGTCTGGAAGGCTGGAGAGCGGTCTTGAACGGGTTCACTCGCCAAGGAACTTGGGCAGAGGCGGAGAGGCAGCTGCCCGTCAATGTCTGGGAGGTCAGAGCGGCTCGGCTAGCCCTCCTGGCATAGACATCCAGATTACAGGGGTCCTCGGTGAAAATTCATTCAGACAATGCCACAGCAGTGGCATATATGTGAACCACCAAGGGGGAACCAAGAGTCAAGCCACTCAGAGAGAGATGAGCTTGGTTTTTCAGTGGGCAGAGGTTTATGTACCCTGCATATCGGTGATATTCATTCCCGGGGTGGACAACCTGCAGGCGGACTTCCTAAAGTCGCCAAACCCTGTCTTTCAGACAATCTCCCAGAAGTGGGGAGTGCCAGACGTGGACGTCATGGCATCAGGATTCAACAAGAAGCTAGACAGGTTCATGTCTCGAACGAGGGACCCTATGGCCTGCGGAACCGATGCGTTGGTTTGCCCTTGGCATCAATCATAACCTCTATATGCATTTCTCCCGCTGCAGTTACTACCCCGCCTGTTGCGCAGGATCATAGCACAGGCCGGTTATCCTGGTAGCCCCAGCTTGGTACCGGAGGGCATGGTACTCACTAGTCCTGAAATTGGCAGCGGGAGGCCCTTGGACTCTTCCTCTATGGCCAGACCTACTTTCACAAGGCCCGATCCTCCACCCTGCATTACAGCGTCTAAATTTGACGGCCTGGCGGCTGAATCCCTGATTCTCAGGGGTAGAGGTCTGTCTAGGCAGGTAATCCCTACCCTCATTAAGGCTAGAAAGCCGGCCTCCAGGGTAATTTGTTACAGGGTTTGGAGGGCCTACGTAGGCTGGTGTGAGTCTGAGATGGTTTTCCCGCAAGTATACCATTGATAGAGTATTAAGTTTTCTCCAGCTAGGAGTGGATAAAGGCCTGGCATTAAGCATGATCTAGGGACAGATTTCAGCCTTATCAGTGTGGTTTCAGAGGCCGCTGGCCGCCCGCTCGCTGGTTAAGATCTTCATACAGGGAGTCTTACGTGTTAATCCTCCGGTCAATTCACCACTTTGTCCATGGGACTTAAATCTTGTTCTGTCAACTCTACAGAAACAACCCTTTGAGCCGTTGACTGAGGTACCTTTGGTTTTACTGACTAGAAAGTCGGTATTTCTGATCGCCATAGTTTCGGCCAGGAGAGTATCGGAATTGGCAGCCTTATCTTGTAAGGAACCATATCTCGTTTTACATAAGGATAGGGCGGTTTTCCGTCCTCATCCTTCCTTTCTACCAAAGGTTATATCCAGTTTCCACTTGAACCAGGATGTGGTACTTCCATCCTTCTTTCCAGAACCCACCTCTAGAAAGGAGGGGTTGCTGCATACGTTGGATATTGTCAGGGCCATAAAGGCCTATCTTAAAACTACAGAGAAGGTTCGGAAAACAGATGTGGTGTTCGTTTTACCGGAAGGGCCCAAGATGGGTCAGGCAGCTGCTTGATCCACCATCGCAAGATGGATTAAACAATTAATCGTTCAGGCCTGCGGTTTGAAGAGGTTGGCTCCTCCTTTGTCGGGAAAGGCCCATTCTACCAGGGCCATGGGCACCTCCTGGGCAGCACATCATCAGATCTCTATGACTCGAATATGCAAGGCAGCAACGTGGTCGTCAGTCCACATGTTTACAAAATTTTTATCAATTGGATGTAAGAAGGAATGCGGATACAGCCTTTGGGCAGGCAGTACTACAGGCCGCGATTCAAGCTCCTCAGGATCTGAGGGGGCTCCCTTGATTTAGATTTGAGATTTACATTTCTTGTCTAAGTTGGATTTATTAGTATTTGAGTATACCTCTAAATTAAATCCTTTTTTGGAAGATGTCTCCCTCCCCTCATTAAAGCACTGCTTTCGGACATCCCATATAGTAATGAATATGCTGCTCTGTGTCCCGTGATGTACGAGAAAGAAAAAGAGATTTTTTAATACAGCTTACCTGTAAAATCTTTTTCTTGGAGTACATCACGGGACACAGAGCTCCCACCCCTCTTTTGGGGAACATTTTTGGGAGGCATACTGCTTGCTACAAAACTGAGGTACTTCCTCTATGGGAGGGGGTTATATAGGGAGGGGACTTCCTGTTTGAGATTGCCAGTGTCCACACCTGAAGGTACTCCATATAACCCATATAGTAATGAATATGCTGCTCTGTGTCCCGTGATGTACTCCAAGAAAAAGATTTTACAGGTAAGCTGTATTAAAAAATCTCTTTATTATTAGGCCTCCATTGACTTTTACCGTAATCTGTGTTCCAAAATAGGAAATTTTGTCACCAAGACAGGAAATAAAAGGCAACATGAAAAATAAACTGCCGTTCTACCTATTTGGTGCAGAATTGGCATTGGCTACACATACGCCGGTTTTCCTAGAAATTTTCTGAAAATCAAACTTCAGCCAAAAAAAAAACATTGGATTGGAATAAATGCTTATAGAGCGTCGAATGGGAGTTGTGAAACTCGCTTCTAACAATGTGCAAGTTTTTCAGCAGTTAAAAACATTCACAAAAAAAATTTAAATGTAGTATAATGCAGCTTACCAATTGTTAGATGTAGCAAATGCATTTTTCAGGCTTCCCCCCCCCCCTTATTTTTACCTAGTGATCCTGCTAGTAACACACTTTCTAGATCTGGGTGGCCATGTTTTCTCCCTCATTGTACATCTCAATTAAGGTCGGTGCGCCCTCCGTTCTCTTTCCTTTTCTCCCTCATTGTATCAGTGGTTGTCACCCAGAATAAACTTCAGGCATGTTTTCCTGTCTTCCTCTTTATTACGTTTTGGTGGGGGACTAGTAGTTTAAAAAAGAAAGATGACATAGGATCATAGGCATCATGCTATCGTAAAGAAAACATGTATAGAGAAATAGAAACAACCAAACACCACATTTTGGATGGTATTGGCCACGGCTTGGTTCATTGATTTCAAATCATAAAATATCATATCAACTTTTATGTATATCAACCAATTTAAACCAACATTTTCACCAAATTCAACCTAGCCACTTAGACTCGAGCTGATACCGTATTTTAAACCATTTTAACTTAAACCTCCTCTTCAGCTGTACCCGAAGGGAGCCACCACATGAACAGGCTGCGACCAAAAAAAAAGGGGGGGTAGGGCAGGGAGTCCTCCTGCAATCTTCAGGATGGAATGGTCCTGACCCAGACTCCAGTGACCCTAAAATAGGCCGGTACCAGCTTCTGGAAAATTCTCCCAGAACCACCTGATCCCTCTAACCAATCCCTGCGGACCCAAAGCCTCCTCCAGAACCTTCTAAAGACACCTGACCCAACTGGCCAATCCTAACAGCTCACCTGCAGCTCACCTTTTTGCTAACCTTAAATAACCCTATGAACTAATACCCCCAGCACCACCTGACATTCTGCAACCACTCCTGGCCTAACACTAAACCTGAGCTAAACCAGACCCAATGCCATGATCCCATGAGGAAAAGGGGATAAGAAGTGACAAAGATGGCATTCCTAGCAAGATCAACTTCTGTACTTGCTAAAAAGGTTCTTAGCCTGAAAAAACAAATAAATATAGCCACCACATCTAAAAACTGGTAATCTGCAATATATCACAGTTTTTTGTTTTTTTACTATCTTAATGATTTGTGGTCATAAGGATTTGTTGCCTTTTTTACCACCCAAAACAGATTCAGGTACACTATTTTCCCCATACTACTTTTGCTATACAAGACTTTTTATTTTAAAGGGACTATATTACAGAATCATTGCCTGTAATACGTTGTAACAACTTGGGATAAGAACAATTTATTTTATTTGCCTTGAATAGTCTTAATCCTATAATGCATGTCTTAATATCGGCCAACACAAAATATCCTTTAGTATTCAAATACCACCTAATATTTCTGTGCTGCATTTGCACTCCTATTTTCTATATGATGTGTTCTAATGGAAAAAGGGTTTAAAAAAACAGAGCAAGGCTTTTCAGTTTAATTTCAAAGGTAAAATCAAAAGGCCCATAAAGTGGATAACATATTTTTATAGTGGCTTCATGTGAAACTTCAATTTTATTTAAGGGGAAAAAAATATCCTCTTTAGATCATAGTTACATAAGTCGTGGATTTTTAGCCAATGTAATTCTAGATTTTTACCTGCATGTTCTGTAATCGAGAGCGGCCGTACCACACATCTGAAGAAAATTAATGCCAACTGTACAGATCTCCCTAGTTTCCATTCCCCAACATCCCTGTAGACATGAAGCACCCTTGGATATGGATACCATCGCACCAAAATGGCTTGTCAAGTTACACAAACAGAATAAGAATCATGAGAAGGACTGGCTTCAGAGTACTATTGCCATTATTACCCATTTCCGAAATATTAATTATTACCAGTTGAAGAAAAATATTTGCCCATTATCAAAAGTCTCAACTATTAAGTTGTAGATATTGCTACATATTGGATAGAACAGTTGTTACAGTTCAAAATCAATTTGTTTTGAAATCTTTAATTTTTTTTTATTATTATTGCTACTGAAGGAGTCTGAGTGCTGCTCTTAAATATAGGGGTATTTAAAAAAAAAAAAAAAAAAACAACCTCTGCCTTTACCTTTCTCTGCCATGCTGTTTTCCAACAAAATGCAGAAGGGGAATGCTAACATTTAGAAATGTGATTTAAGGCAAAAAAATCCTTTGCAGTGCAGTGAATTTCATTTGGTGAGCCTATCTGGTTGGCATACATGTTTTTTAAACAAGCAAAAAAAAGAATTATTGTTCAAAAAAAAAGAATTATTGGCAAAACATTTCCTCTATAATTGTTTTATAGTGACACCGTACTAACCAGATACAGCCTACATGCATGGTGTTATTTCCTTTATCTTCTAGGTAACCTTTCATGGTAGAAAGATTTTTCAGACGACATAGAGGGCTGAAAACTAGAGGGGCTAGTGTGAACACATAGACTAGTTGTTAATATTGTGGTTGCAGCCCAAATTATATTTACCTTCCTTCTTTCTCTCTTTCCTATCTCTGTTTTTCCCTTGCTTATTTATCGCTTGAGAACCCGGGAGATTAAGGGGGGACAGCCTATCTCCATTACTCAACACTTTTTCTTGTTAAGTTTCATACTGGGAACTTTTTCCCCTTGAGAGATAGACATCCCCCTATCTATCCATTGAAGTCCGGACGGTCTTTTAGAATGTCTTTTGTTATATTTGTTGTTCTGAACATGTATGTATGTGTAATGATCTGATCTATTCTGATCGCACTATAACCGTTTTTTTTCCGTGTCATACAGCTCTAATTAAAGCTTTACTTTTTGGATTAACCAACTAGTCTATGTGTTCACACTAGCCCCTGTAGTTTTTAGCCCTCTATGTCTGAAAAAACTTTCTTTATATGCAGTTAGGGACTGAACCATTGACTTCAAACACCAGATATATATCAATAGCCTCATCTCCATACCTTAACTAACCTTTCATGGTAGCCTTCCCTCAATCCACTGGGCACCACCCCATGACATTACTTATCTATGTCCACCTTCCATGTTGTTACTCGTCTTTATTCAATGCGCACCCTCTGTGGGAATTGCTTTTCTCATTTCCTCTATCCACTAGAACACCTTTTTATTGTGATACTTTCCTTGAATGGTTTTGTCTGATAATTCTACTGCAGAGGTATCTAAGTTTGCACTTGTTTGAAATATTAATGCTTGCAATAGATAATGAAGGGCGATTTGTGACATGAAGTCAGAAAGCCTTTTTGGGGCCAATTCATACTGCTTGGTTTTCACCTTGAGCATGTTTTTAATAGAGGCAAAACCTGACCAAAGAGAAAGTGGCTAATCTTTGGTATAGAGAATGTTCACAAGTATATACTTGGTTGCAATTTTTTTATTTATTCTAAAAGCTGCATGTTGCAGTTACACTTAAGCCCCGTACACACGTTGGGAAAACTGTGGGGGGGGGGGGGCTTTTTTGACGGGAATCCCGACTGTGTGTATGCTTCCTCGCAGGAACATTTCCAGCGGGAAAATAGAGAACCTGCTCTCTATTTTTCCTGCCGGTCTTCCCGGCGGTTTTAAACATGGCAGTTTTCCTATTGGAAAACACTGCGCAGGAGTATACACACAGCCAGGATTCCCGGCCAAAGCTCTCGTGTGTACAGGGCTTAAGTGTAACTGCAACATGCAGCTTTTAGAATAAAAAAAATAAATTGCAAACAAGTATATACTTGTGAACATTCTCCATACCAAAGATTAGCCACTTCCTTTTTGGTCGTATTTTGCCTCTATTAAAAACTTACCGAGCAGGTTCTTTGGTTTCCCCTCGGTTTTCTCGGCAGACTTTTTACCACAGAGAAAACCGAGTATGTGTACAGGTCTTGACTGACAGTGCATACTGAAACCTACAAATGTGCATTAACAGTGCTTTTGAATGAAGATGATGTGAACATTTTCTTGACTGCAAAATTTGGCCATTATAACAAATGTGATCATGAAATGCATGACAACACAAAAATTCCCACAGTGGTTTAAAACCCTTACATGTTTTCAAATCAATGGGCTGTAACATCTTAGTCTGATACCACAAATGATTTGTATTTAGTCACATTGGCATAAGGCACCTCAAGGTTAGTGAGGGGCAATAAAGCCATAGGATTTGTGTTTTTAACAGTACAATTACATTGTCAAACTCTGATTGTTTGCTATTGATCACTGCACTTTACGACATTGCCTTTTGGGCTAGTTACTCAAAACTGGCATTTAGCATTGCATGGCTGCTCAACATGAATCGCAACTATTTATTTCTAAAGCAGCTTATATTCACACTCTTACATTGCCCCAAATGTTGCCCACATCACAAATTGCAGGCCCACTTGAACATTCTGTCTTACTGTCACATTTAACCGTCTGTTCCCGCTGGAGACGCATGCACTTCAGAATCCAAGCTTGCATGAAATAAGCCTTGGGGAGTTTAGTGGCCGTCTCTCACCTTTAAAGATTCTAGATGTGCCCCAAAACTAAGGCCACTAATCTCAGTGCCTAGCTCCTTTTTCTGCATGATGAACTAATAGAGAATCTAGCTACAAGAGAGTGACAATTGCTTAATTGAGGAGAAGAAACGCTACTTCAGGGAGTTCTATCTACCTAGATAATATAAGAAATTAGTGGGTAGTTAAGCTCATGGGTGTCCAACATAAACTAAAGTGAGAAAACTAAACTGAAAAGTTGTATGCATGTTCCCATGTATATGACCGTTTCAGCCTTGAGGTTTGTGTAAACCCCCACATTGTCTAGTAGTAAAACATTCTTACATGACTATCTCTGCAGATACACTGCCCATGTAGATGCAACCTAAGCCTATTCTAGATTCCATTTCTCCAGAATCTACTGATAGATGCATGAACATTAAGTAATCTTTTTAAACAGTGAGGCGGCGTACGCACGACCAGTTTTCTCGGCAGAATCCAGCAAGAAACTCGATGGGAGACGTATTCGGCCGAGAAAACGGTCGTGTGTACACTTTTCGTCGAGAAACCCGCCGGGAAACTCGTCGAGCCAAAAAGAGAGCATGTTTTCTCTTTCCTCGTTGGGCAATGGGAAAATTTGGCTCGACGAGTTTTTTAACTGCCGAACTAGGAACTCGACGGGGAAAACGATGTGTTTCGCCCGACGAGTCTCTCAGTCGTGTGTACGCCGCCTCAGTGAGTCCTAGGTATTGCCTGTACCCTTAAATTGTTGCTGAATTCTCAGGACAAACCTTTGCTGCAAATATAGAAAGGTAACTTCTCTGCTCTGTATAGACAAACACCACGGTAACTGGGAGCTGTGGTGGCTCAACGTGATTGGCACTGTGCTGACAAGCCGTTCACCTCTGCAGCCAAGCTAGGGTTCGGATCCCGGTCTCGGCTACATGTGAATTGAGTTTGATGCTCTTAGCCCGGCTCCCGGTGGGTGTGCTATGCAAGGTACGCCTGCGCTTAGTACGCCCACCCCCCCCCCCCCCACAAAAAACAACCACACTTGCACACACACGAAATTGGTTTAACATGCACGCACTTTGGCCATGCGGTCTCCTAAAAAAAAAAGAGAGGCGAAGGACCTATGGGGCTGGCTGAGTGGTCTAGACCCCCTCACTTCCTCATAGGGGGAGTCCCTCTGCCCTGTTGGGCCCCGTCGGGCTCCCAGGCGGAGCAGGTAGGGCGGGGTGAGTGGGAGGTCCCAACCCTCACACCCGCCATTGCCACCCGGGGGTATGGAGAAGGATGGCAGATTGCCTCTGGGGGTCCGGCTCCTCTCTCTCGAGTTCAGACACAAAATACACTTTAAAAAAAAAAAAAACACCACAGTAACTGGGAAGGATTATGCTCTTGCAGAAGCTGAAACAAAACTGTCACTTTTGTGTTTTGTCTATTTATTTTAATATATATTCTCTTGCTATACTCAATTCTTCTTTACACAACTTATTTTTGTCTAATTAAATATTGTTGAGGCATTTGGAAACTGATACTTGGCACACCAAAAGTTATGGTTTGTGCTCAACCCTCTATGCAGTCTTACTAAATGGGATTGTTTTTAAAAGGGTCAAAGTATACACATCATGGAAACAAGGTTTTCCCTAGGTCAGACCTATGCAACTTCAAGTATGTTTCACTGAGGAGTGCCCACATACAGCCGCAAAAATTTAAATTTCACCTTTTTAATTTTAAAGACTGATTTTATACGCATATTACATGTACCTTTTACATCTAAACCATGCTAGGTGGAGTTCTTTGAATTATCTTTTTTATTCATGATTCCAGACATGTGCCACCTCCTGAACCCACAATGAGCTCCCCAGGCCTAGCAGCTGGTCAGGTAATGCTGTGCCTGCACTGCCTTTAATAGAGCTGTAAGGATTCTCTCACATGGGCTGTTCAGTGACCTGCATGTGTATCTAACCAATTTGTGGAGATCTCAGCATGTTCTTTCATTTCATGCCTGTTCTGCCCACTTGTTAAGGGCTGCAAAAGAAAACATCCTATTTATTAATACAATAAAAACTATTCTTACTACTTTCTTTGTGTATACTGTAATCCTTTCTAACAGCGTCGCTTTAATGGACTTTCATGTACAAGGCAATTTTTGGATTAGCTATCAGGTTATAGTGACCTACTTGTTTTATAGCACCAACAAAGTACAATGAAGAAGATCTTCATGAATCACAGTTTGCTATAGGCTGTGTACATGAAATGCAGATTGCACATGGGAATGTTTGCTACGACTATAGTAAATGAGATATACATAAGTACCTCTTCATCTTACTAAATTATTTACATAAATGCAAATGTGAGTAACCAGATGCCTAACAATATACAGTTGTACAGAAAAAAAAAGCGGAAGTAACATATCTTGGAGTACAGTATAGTCAGAGTGTTCATACACCATGGTTTATAGGCATGTACCTTCATATGATTGGACACTCCCCTTTGGCACCTCCCACATCACCCTACACCACTCTGGGAGTCCTAAATTTTGTTGCAAGCAATGCAGCATAAACCAAGGAAGGATGGCTTGTGTCCTGTATTGTACTTAAGATAAGGAATTTACACGCAAGTCAAAATCCCTCTTCTAATTGTACAAGCAATTACCAAGAAAGGTGAGCAACAATGAAGTAAACACAACTGTGCCAACAGGCCCAAACAACAAGACCCAACTTCAGATTGCCACTGTGAGAGACTTGTGGCCAATATCTGCATCCACAGAATACTGCACATCTGCTTGGTAAAACTTTGAAAAAGTATAAACATAAGACAAGGTGGTGGCCTTGCACAACTGGGCTACAGAGACTGTGCCAAAATGCCCATTAAACTCTGACTGATCTAGTGGAATGGGCATGTAAAAGCACAGAGGAAGATTTATCTTTGAAGCAGGATATCACTTGGAAGGTCCTGAGGACAAGACAAACAAGGATGCCACCTGCCTAAATGGAGCAGTAGCTTTAAGGTCTACTCTAATGGCTTGGACTACATCAAGGCCATGTAGAGAAAGTATTATTACCATTTTACTCGCCTGTTCTATTTTCTGAGACAAACTAAGCAGAATTTTCACTGGACACCAGGGGATTATTATAGCATTTGAGGCTTAAACTAGAGGATCCTTGATTCTGGCAACGGGTAATTTGTCGTTGAATCTGGAAGCTAGGAAGTCCACATCCGGAATCCCCCATTATTGGCATATCGGACTAAAGCCCTTGAATAATAGGCCATTATCCTTGATCCAGGTGGTAGAGGATGAGGTCATCTGTTTCCTGGTCGCCCTTTCTTAGGATTTAGGCTGCATAGATCACTTAACTGTTTCTGTCCATGAGATTATCTGGTTTGCATCCTTCAAGGCAGCCAGACTCCTGGTGGTTGATGTAGGCTACAGGCAGTGCATTGTCTGACTGCCCCCCGATTGAGTGTCGCTTCAGTCCTGCAGGGCCCACAGGACTGCTCAGATGTTTATGGGGAGATTGGTTACCCCCAATGACCATGCTCATTTGACCGTTTGGGAAAAGAACACTCCTGACTTGCATCTGTTGTAATAACATTCCAGTGATAGGAAGAACATCCCCACTATTCGAGCTGGGGTGGTGATCCACCAAGATGGGTACATTTTTTGCTTGGCTGGACAGAAGCATGGGTAAAGCAGGAGAAGAAGCCTGCTTTTTCCATGGTGAGTTCGGCGAATGGTAGGGGATCTCATTTTGTGATGTCTTTTGGATTCCATTTCTAAAGCATTTGCTTTTAGAAGAAAGTACTTTATTTTTTGTGAGAAAGCCCTTTGCCTGGTATGTGTCCAGAACCAGAGTATTTAAAGTTAAGTGAACAGTGGAGAGCAGACTCGTTGAAATTGATCACTGCAATTCGCTTCGGTCCGAATACAAATTCAGACAAATTTTTGGTTATTCAGAGATTCGGGTGTATCCGAATCTCCGAATTAAATGGTAACGAATTGTGTTAGAAAACAAATAAATGAAATGTATTTTAAATTAATTCCAACATTTTAGAATGATTAGAATTAGAAAAACGATCGACCAATTTTCATTCTGTGCGAAGAATAGCTGTTAGTTAAGCAGCAGGCCAACCATGGCTTCCCCACTGACACTGGGGTTTTTATTTTTTGCTAAACAAAAGACCGGAAAAAAAGGATTTCTGTTATAAAATGTTGTAAATAAGTACGTCTTCTCCTTCACTGATGGGCACTGATGAGGCTGCACCAACAGGCACCGATAAGGCGGTACTAATGGGCACTCTCAGATGTCACAAATGACGAAACGCGTCAGTTGTGGCTATATGACAATCCTGAATAATGTGTACAAGCCACTGAGAAGTTTATCAAGTGTTTGAAAATCGTGCTGTTTTGCATAGGTGATCTTTCCACGTGATTTCTTTTGGATGTAACACTGTGTCAGATGCCAACTTTACTTTGAAACATTGTAAGTGTATTTCCTACAGGGGGACTTTTATTTAAATAGGTTTTAAAACGGGATTACGCTATGGAACTATTTTGTTTTTCTTCTCCATGTAAACCCGACCCACCTGTCGGCAGTTGATCCTTTGTCTATTATCCCAAGGAGAGGTCTGCAAGCACGAACAAACCACCATTACATGCGGATTGTCCAGCATTATCTGGTAAGAAGTGAATTTATAGGGGAATTTATCTCCAATCTTCAGAATCATACCGGTGGAAGTAACAGGCATTATTAATGCTAACATTCTAGTGATTGCTTTGCACCTAGGGATACTACCACGGTTTAATAAACATTGGAGATTGAATACACATACTGCATATATAATGTGAACTTTAATCTTGGTGGTCAAGTCTTTCTTTTTGCCAACAGTTTTATTGCAAAAAGGTTTTTTTCAGCATATTGTGGCATATTGCTGGTTTATGTAGTGCCGCCTACACAGAACTTAGGTTTTGTGTTTTTTTATGAGACTAATGGACACTGATGAGGTGGCACCAATGAGTTGGCACTGATAAGGTGGTACTAATATGCAGCACTCATAGGTGACACTGGGCACTGATAGGTGACACTGATGGGTGCTTATGGGTGGCACTGATAGACACAGATAGATGCACTGATGGGCATCACTGATAAGCAGGTACTGGCAGGCATTACTGATGGGCGCTGATTGGCATCCCTGGTGATCATCAGTGTTGCGCATCCCTGGTGGTCCTGGGTGGGCAACCTCTGGGGGGCTGCAATGATAATCAGCACGTATCCCACCTGTCAGGAGAGCAGCTCCCTTTACTTGCATCTGTCAGACGCAAGTAAGGAAAAATAGGTCGAGTAATACATATCGGCCTAAACTGAGGGAAAAAAATGTTTTTATATGTATTAGGGGGATATTTATTACAGCAAACAGTAAAAATTGTTGCTCTATTTTTTTTTAATAGCGCAAAAAAATAGAAACCGCATAGGTGATCAAATACCACCAAAAGAAAGCTCTATTTGTGGGAAAAAAAGGACGCCAATTTTGTTTGGGAGCCACGTCGCACGACCGTGCAATTGTCAGTTAAAGCGACGCAGTGCCGAATCACAAAAACTGGCCAGGTCCTTTACCTGCCTAAAGGTCCAGGTCTTAAGTGGATAACTGACACTTATGACATGAAGTAAAGTCCCTTTTACTTATTCAAAACAGTCGTAAAGTTGTGTAATAGGTTTGCTGTAGATAACGCAACTATATCATTTTATCAATAGATGTGCAATTACCATAGTAAGGTATGTGCGGAGCACCTCACTCCACTGTTCCTCCTGACAACTCCGGTACAATGGCAGAACAACAGTTTCTGGCTCTCGCCACTAATTTAGCCACATAGGCCCGGATTAACAGAGCACTTAAGCCAACGTATAACAAGTTACGCCGACGTAAGTGCAAATGTGCGCCGTCGTATCTGTGCGCCAAACCCACAAACAGATGCGCCTAAAAACAGGCTACACCCCGCCAACGTAACTTGCTTACGCCGGCATAGGGTGGGAGTACATTTAGGCTGGGTGCATGGTGCCGCACCCATTGATTAGCCATTCAAACATGCAAATGAGGTAAATACGGCAATTCACGAACGTACGTGCACCCGACGCAGGCTACGCACGGTGCGCGTAAGTTGTATGTCCAGCGTAAAGTTATTCCCCATAAAGGGGGTGTAACTCGGCAACAGACATGCTCAGGTCTGCACCAAGGAACGCAAGCCGGCGTATTTTACATTGGTCTTGTGTCTGGCTGGGTGTAGGTTACGTTAATGGCGTACACAGTCATCTGGCGTATCTTAGGCAGTTGTTCCGACATGGTTGTGAGCATGCGTAGGGAGATGCGTTCACGGCGCATGCGCACTTTGTTATACGTACTTGTCTGGCGCTCGGCCCATCATTTGCATGGGGTCACGCCTCATTTGCATGGATTACGCCCACTTCCACCTACGCCGGCCTGCGCCTTTGAAACTCACGCGACGCTGGTGCAACGTTGGGAGCATTGGCTTTATGAATTCCATGCTTGCCTCTCTGCGCTGCGTTGGTGTAGTGTACAGGGGATACGCTACGGCGGCGTAATGTGCACCTGCTGTCTGTGAATCCGGGCCATAGTATCTAAAAACATTTTAAATATGATCAAGGTCTAAGAGAACATACTCCAGCTTAGTATTTCCTAAGGACACGCCCCCTCCCCCCACCTCCAAACTGAGTCCTTGAAAATACTTATCTCCACATAAGGACACCTCTTTCTCTACAAAAGACCTCAAAAGAGCAAATACACACCTCAGAATATAAATAATGTGCATATTTTATATATGGCGCCCAAGAATAGCCGTTCTCCAGCTTAAAAAATTCCCTCGAACATTTGGGACATTTATTGACCTGGTAAGAAGATCATTAGAGAGGCAGTGTGAACAAGAAAATAAACATTTTCATCCGGCAAATAAAATACCTCTCCAACCTCCATTCTTTCGAATTTTTGGTTCTGATGATGGTCTCCACATTATCAGTCCAAATGCTAAATGTTCATCCTTGGATGGTTTCCAACTATAGACCAGCAATAGCAGGTTTACAGGCATCACCTGATGTTGTGTAGATCATTGTGATAAGTAGAATTTCCTATCCAACACATCCCTAAAAGTATCTTCCATGAGAAGTTTAAAATCAATATGTTACTGTGTCCTAATTGGAAAAAACACAGGCTCAATTTAGGAATAAGGTTCAAGAGAATGGTTACAGCCCTGTAAGGCAACCAGGGACATCCTGGACAGAGTTCTATACTATTTGTGATAATTAAATGTAAAAAATTGTGGCCAACAGTTTATCAGGTAATGCAGGCTGACCAAATGCCGGTATTATTTTTCCCTGGATTGCTGTGACTGTGGGATAAGGCTAAATAATGTCTATAACTGCATTGTTACCAACATTTACATTTATAGGGTAGCTTGTTCTGTTAAAAAACAGACATATAGGCCAGATCACCAGGTGAAAATAAGGGGGAAACAAATGCACGCATCACATCCAAAAGTGCAAGAAACAAAAGGTTTGCTTTGGGTTTAATGTATTCTATATTATAGCAATTTGTAGAACATGCAAAGATAGTGACATCACCCAAATTTCCCAGGAGTCCAGAACTCTAGCAAG
This sequence comes from Rana kukunoris, assembly GCA_029574335.1. Classification (NCBI taxonomy): domain Eukaryota; kingdom Metazoa; phylum Chordata; class Amphibia; order Anura; family Ranidae; genus Rana; species Rana kukunoris. The sequence continues at coordinate 81,085,397 of CM056059.1, forward strand.
GAGACCTCACTATTGTAGCATCCACAATATATAAAAAGCCAAAGACTCACCAGGCACTACCTATTATAAAATGTACACTTTTGTATGGACTGGCCCTTCAAGCATTAGCCATAAAATAGACACAAACAAAACCAAATGTTTTTTCTTTACCCACAATCGAAAGAGAGAAGCTCAAGAACCAGTGCACAAGAGGAAGCACTAGGGATAAAGAAGCACCCAGACACAGGAAACATGTGAAGGGAATGTGTGCCATTGGACAACAGGACAGAGGATACTTGGCTACTGGCTTCCACTAGGAATTACTAAAAAAAAAACGTATCCTTTAGCAAGCCAGGACATTATGATGCCATACAGGGAGAGGTTGAGAAAAAGGGAAGAGCAATAGGAGGAACAAGAAAGAGGGACGAGTAGTGTGCTCTAAATGGTGAAAGGTAATCGAAAGATACAGTGCGGAAAATAAGTATTTGAACACCCTGCTATTTTGCAAGTTCTCCCACTTGGAAATCATGGAGGGGTCTGAAATTGTTATCGTAGGTGCATGTCCACTGTGAGAGACATAATCAAAAAAAAAAAATTCCAGAAATCACAATGTATGATTTTTTTAACTATTTATTTGTATGATACAGCTGCAAATAAGTATTTGAACACCTGAGAAAATCAATGTTAGTATTTGGTACAGTAGCCTTTGTTTGCAATTACAGAGGTCAAACGTTTCTTGTAGTTTTTCACCAGGTTTGCACACACTGGAGGAGGGATTTTGGCCCACTCCTCCACACAGATCTTCTCTAGATCAGTCAGGTTTCTGGGCTGTCGCTGAGAAACACGGAGTTTGAGCTCCCTCCAAAGATTTTCTATTGGGTTTAGGTCTGGAGACTGGCTAGGCCACGCCAGAACCTTGATATGCTTCTTACAGAGCCACTCCTTGGTTATCCTGGCTGTGTGCTTCGGGCCATTGTCATGTTGGAAGACCCAGCCTCGACCCATCTTCAAAGCTCTAACTGAGGGAAGGAGGTTGTTGCCCAAAATCTCACAATACATGGCCCCTGTCATCCTCTCCTTAATACAGTGCAGTCGCCCTGTCCCATGTGCAGAAAAACACCCCCAAAGCATGATGCTACCACCCCCATGCTTCACAGTAGGGATGGCATTCTTGGCATGGTACTCATCATTCTTCTTCCTCCAAACACGGTTAGTGGAATTATGACCAAAAAGTTCTATTTTGGTCTCATCTAACCACATGACTTTCTCCCATGACTCCTCTGGATCATCCAAATGGTCATTGGCAAACTTAAGACGGGCCTTGACATGTGCTGGTTTAAGCAGGGGAACCTTCCGTGCCATGCATGATTTCAAACCATGAAGTCTTAGTGTATTACCAACAGTAACCTTGGAAACGGTGGTCCCAGCTCTTTTCAGGTCATTGACCAGCTCCTCCCGTGTTGTCCTGGGCTGATTTCTCACATTTCTTAGGATCATTGAGACCCCACGAGGTGAGATTTTGCATGGAGCCCCAGTCCGAGGGAGATTGACAGTCATGTTTAGCTTCTTCCATTTTCTAATGATTGCTGCAACAGTGGACCTTTTTTCACCAAGCTGCTTGGCAATTTCCCCGTAGCCCTTTCCAGCCTTGTGGAGGTGTACAATTTTGTCTCTAGTGTCTTTGGACAGCTCTTTGGTCTTGGCCATGTTAGTAGTTGGATTCTTACTGATTGTATGGGGTGGACAGGTGTCTTTATGCAGCTAATGACCTCAAACAGGTGCATCTAATTTAGGATAATAAATGGAGTGGAGGTGGACATTTTAAAGGCAGACTAACAGGTCTTTGAGGGTCAGAATTCTAGCTGATAGACAGGTGTTCAAATACTTCTTTGCAGCTGTATCATACAAATAAATAGTTAAAAAATCATAAATTGTGATTTCTGGAAAAAAAAAATTGGATTATGTCTCTCACAGTGGACATGCACCTACGATGACAATTTCAGACCCCTCCATGATTTCCAAGTGGGAGAACATGCAAAATAGCAGGGTGTTCAAATACTTATTTTCCGCACTGTAAGTAAATGTAATGAAAAATGGTTATGGATAGGAATGAGCCGAACACCCCCCAGTTCAGTTTGCACCAGAACTTTCAAACAGACAAAATGTTTGAGCAAACATTCGAACACTGTTAACCAATTAATACCCGCCCGCCATCAAATGACTGCGGGCGGGATACTCTATTGTTCTGAAATCACGTCATATGACGTTGTGTCATTTTAAGCCGCTAGGTGGCGGCGCGCGCACCCGTCGCTTTACTGACAACACTGTGCGTGTGCCCGGCGGCCGCGATGGCCACCGGGCACCTGCGATTGCTGAGTAACTGAGCAGGGATGTGGAGCTCTGTGTTTAAACACAGAGCTCTACATCCCTGTCAGGGAGAGAGGAGACCGATCTGTGTCCCTTGTACATAGGGACACAATCGGTCACCTCCCTCAGTCACCCCCCTCCCCCTACAGTTAGAACACTGACTAGGCCACACATTTAACCCCTTCCCTGCCCCCTAGTGGTTAACCCCTTCCCTGCCAGTTACATTTATACAGTTATCAATGCATATTTATAGCATTGTTCACTGTATAAATGTGAATAGTCCCAAAAATGTGTCCGATGTGTCCGCTATAATGTCGCAGTCCCGAAAAAAAAATCGCAGATCGCCGCCATTCCTAGTAAAAAAATAAATTAATAATAAATCATAATTATGTCCCCTATTTTGTAGGCAATATAACTTTTGTGCAAACCAGTCACTATATGGTTATTGAGATTTATTTTATTTTTACCAAAAATATGTAGAAGAATACGTATCAGCCTAAACTGAGATAAAAATTATTATTATTTTTTTAAATGGGATATTTATTATAGCAAAAAGCAAAAAATAGTGTATTTTTTCAAAATTGTCGCTGTTTTTTTGTTTATAGCGCAAAAAATAAAAACTGCACAGGCGATCAAATGCCACCAAAAGAAAGCTCTACTTGTGGGGAAAAAAAGGACGTCAATTTTGTTTGGGAGTCACATCGCACGACCGCGCAATTGTCCGTTAAAGCGACGCAGTACCGGAAGCTAAAATTTTGTCTGGGCAGGAAGGGGGTGTAGGTGCACAGTAGGCAAGTGGTTAAAGTCTATGAGACACGAATGTGAAAAACAAAAGTGCTTATTTATATGCAATTTATTGCCATAAAAATTGTTTGGGGACCCGCGTCCTGCCCCATGGGACATGTATCAATGCAATATTGAGGTGAATTCCACACCGATTTTTTTTTTGTAAAAGGCGTGGTGTCCCCCCCCCCCCCCCCAAAATCCATACCAAACCGAAAGGGCCTGGTATGGACGGGGGGAACCCATGTAGTTTTTTCTTAATTGTGTCATAGGGCTCCCCTTAACCACTTCAATACACTATATTATATATTGTACACTGCACTATATTCCCTGCACTGTATTATATATACTACACTGAGTGCACTATATACTCTGAACCGCAGTATGTATACTATATGGACTGTACTATATACCCTGCTAAAAAAAATGTGCCTTAGGTGTTGGTGGTGCCACAACACTGTAACCCTTCACAGTTACTCTTGTTGGGTGCAGGAATGGTCCCTGCCGTTAAATATTATTTCAGAGGCTTCTTGCCCTCTTTTAATGGCCTGTGAGCATCTGCCTCCCCTTGGAGGCCTTCCTGACATGATGTTTTTTTTTTTTTTTTTTTTTTTAACACCGCACTGCACTGTATTATATACTGTGCACACCACCTGAAGTGTGTTTGAAACTATACACACTGTATTATATACTGTGTACACCGCCTGAATTGTATTTGAAACTGTACACCGCCAAATGCACTGTATATATTATAGGCTACGCTGAATGCAGAGTGTGTATATATATATATATATATATATATATATATATATACACACACATTATACAATAGTAGACTGTATATATGTCAAATATACTGACTGAATATATCAAATACACTGCCTGCACTGATTGAATATACTGTATATATATATATATATATATATATACACACACACACAGTGGGGATCGAAAGTTTGGGCACCCCAGGTAAAAAAAAATATTAATGTGCAGAACAAAGCCAAGGATAGATGGAAAAATCTCCAAAAGGCATCAAATTACAGATTAGACATTCTTATAATATGTCAAAAAAAGTTTTATTTCCATCATTTACAATTTCAAAATTACAGAAAACAAAAAAAGTTTGGGCACCCTGCAGAGTTAATAACTTGTACTGCCCCCTTTGGCAAGTATCACAGCCTGTAAACGCTTTTTGTAGCCAGCCAAGAGTCTTTCAATTCTTGTTTGAGGTATCTTTGCCCATTCTTCCTTACAAAAGTCTTCCAATTCTTTGAGATTTCTGGGCTGTATGTCACGCACTGCTCTTTTAACCACTTAAGACCCAGACCTTTAGGCAGCTAAAGGACCCAGCCAGGTTTTGCGATTCGGCACTGCACCGCTTTAACAGACAATTGCGCGGTCGTGCGACGTGGCTCTCAAACAAAATTGGTGTCCTTTTTTTCCCACAAATAGAGCTTTCTTTTGGTGGTATTTGATCACCTCTGCATTTTATATTTTTTGCGCTATAAACAAAAATAGAGCGACTTTTTACTGTAATAAATATCCCCCAAAAATATATATAAAAATATTTTTTTTCCTCAGTTTAGGCCAGTACGTATTCTTCTTTCTATTTTTGGTAAAAAAAAACGCAATAAGCGTTCATCGGTTGGTTTGCGCAAAATTTATAGCGTTTACAAAATAGGGGATAGTTTTTTTGCATTTTTATAAAAAAAAATGTTTTACTACTAATGGCGGTGATCATCGATTTTTTTCATGACTGCGACATTATGGCGGACACTTCGAACAATTTTGACACATTTTTGGAACCATTGTCATTTTCACAGCAAAAAAATGCATTTAAAATGCATTGTTTATTGTGAAAATTACAATTGCAGTTTGGGAGTTAACCCCAAGGGGGCGCTGAAGGGGTTATGTGTGACCTAATATGTGTTTACAACTGTAGGGGGTTGTGGCTGTAGGTGTGACGTCATCGATTGTGTATCCCTGTAAAAGAGATCACACGATCGATGACGCCGCCACCGTGAAAAACGGGGAAGCCGTGTTTACACATGGCTCTCCCCGTTCTTCAGCTCCGAGGACTGATCGCGGCACTCCAGCGGCAATCGGGTCTGCGGGTCCCACGGTCCACGGCTGGGCACTAGCACAGCACTTACCTGTACGTGCATGTGCCCAGCCATGCCATTCTGCCGACGTAAATGTGCAGGTGGCGGTCCTTAAGTGGTTAAGGTCTATTCATAGATTTTCAATTATGTTGAGGTCAGGAGATTGTAAAGGCCATGGCAAAACCTTCAGTTTACGCCTCTTGATGTAATCCCCTGTGGATTTTGAGGTGTGTTTAGGAACATTATCCATTTGTAGAAGCCATCCTCTCTTAAACTTCAGCTTTTTCACAGATGGCATCAAGTTACCATCCGAAATTTGCTGAAATTTAATTGAATCCATTTTTCCTTCTACTCGTGAAATGTTCCCTGTGCCACTGGCTGCAATACAACCCCAAAGCATGATTGATCCACCCCCATGCTTAACAGTTGGACAGAGGTTCTTTTAATTAAATTCTGTTCCCTTTCTTCTCCAAACGTACCTTTGCTCATTCCGGCCAAAAAGTTATATTCTAACCTCATCGGTCCACAGAACTTGTTTCCAAAATGCATCAGGCTTGTCTATGTTCATTTGCAAAGTTCAAACACTGATTTTTGTGGTGAGGACGTAGAAGAGGTTTTCTTCTGATGACTCTTCCATGAAGACCATATTTGTACAAGTATCTCTTTATAGTGGAATAGTGTACCACAACTCCAGTGTCTGCCAGATGTTTCTGGAGGGATCGTGCAGTCAAACATGGGTTTTGAATTGCTTTTCTCACAATCCTGCAAGCTTTTCTGTCTGATATTTTTCTTGGTCTTCCAGATCTTGCTTTAACTTCCACTGTTCCTGATGACTGCCATTTCTTAATTACATTCCGAACAGAGGATATTGACATCTGAAAACGCTTTGCTATCTTCTTATAGCCTTCTCCAGCTTTGTGAACGTCAACTATTTTCAGTTTGTTTTCTAGACAACTGCTTAGAAGAACCCATTTTGCTGATTGTTGGGGCAAGGTCAGATGAGTCTGGGCATTTAAAACCTTTGAGATTGACATCACCTGGTCTTCCCAGACGATGATTGAGAATAATCCATGACACTGGCAGGTCTCAGCTTTGCAAAGGGGGCAGAGCATGCTATAAATTCTGTAATTTTGAAAGTGTAAATGAAAGTTTTTTGACATAAAAAAGTCTAATCTGTATTTTGAAGCCTTTCCTTGGCTTCGTTATGCACATTAATACAAATTTTTACCTTTTTTCGGGGTTCTTCGCGGGTTCCTGGTTCCAGGTGTGGCACCCACCTTTAGGGTGTGCGTTTCCAACAGACCCTGGCGATATGGCCTACCAGGCTGGGGTCAAAAGTTACGCGGAGTTACTGGCGGATGCTGCCAAGGGGCCCCAGTGACTTGCTGGGTCCCCTCACCTCTACGAGAAAGATCCTAGGCCGCTGGCTGTACGGTGGGGAATCGGTTCAAGGAGAACCCGGAGGCCGGTTATCTGAGAGACTTGAATGAACCATTGGGGATCTAGTGACCGACACATTGACAGGTACACTTCAACTGTCAATCGGTCACCTAATTGTAATTGACTGGAAGGATTTGCTCTGCTGTTCACATTGTCAGCATAGAGCCTGTGGCAGAGGCCTCATGTGGGATCTTAAATCTAATCAGAGCCAGGTCCATAGCAAGGGCCTGTTCCTTTCAGCAACCTTAAAAGTGGAACTCCGGCTGCCAGGCTTGTGGCAGAAGTCTGTCCGGGGATCGCTTCACCCACTCTGGCTAGAGTGGCGACGCATTATATTGTTACTGAGAGCAGGCTTGTTCTCCTGTTCATCCAAGCCTGATACTGCAAGGTTTTCTTTCACTTCATCAACCTATCCTGTCTACCTCCTGTTGATGTTGGTCATGTTGGACCCAAGAAATAAAGCATTTGGAAAACCTTATCTACTGGCTGGACATTCGCTTACTGCTCTGCTCGCTAACTTTACCCCTAGACAACGATTAAAGGTAACTTAAAACGGCGATCCCAAATCGACCAGTGGCTCCTGAGGGGTAGCGCTACACATTTATGAATAAATTAAACAGAATTGGTCCCAGGACAGTTCCTTGGGGTACCCTACTTTCCATTCAGACCAATCTGAGTACACACTATTTATCACCACCCTTTGGACGTGCCCCTGTAACCAGTTTTTTTTAACCACTGTGACGGTATGGGAGGTGAGATACATGATAATCGCTATATTTCACCTCGCATTCCTTCCACTGTAAGGGACTGAACCAGAATTCGGCCCGGTTTTTCCAGCCTCTGTGGCAAGCTGGGTTCCGGTCCAGATGTTCTGGTCCACTTGAGTCCACACTCAGCTGTACTTTAAAAGACCAGGAAGAGAGCAAAGCAGTGCTAAAGAAAGTGCTCGTTTGTGGACTGTCATTCAGAAAAGGTGAACAAACCCTATAGTCCAGGGGTGTCAAACTGGCGGCCCTCCAGCTGTTGCGAAACTACAAGTCCCATCATGCCTCTGCCTGTGGGAGTCATGCTTGTAACTGTTAGCCTTGCAATGCCTCATGGGACTTGTAGTTTTGCAACAGCTGGAGGGCCGCCAGTTTGACACCCCTGCTATAGTCCATGCCAACAGACCTTGGTTTGTAAATTAAGCGTTTATAGGGAACTGTATCAAATGCTTTTGCAAAATCTAGATACACCACAACCACAGGCCTTTCTTTATCTAGATGGCAGCTCACTTCCTCATAGGATGTTAACAGATTGGTTTGGTAAGAAATACCTTTTGTAACGCCATGCTGATTACTACTAATGATATCAATCTAAGTAGATACTAATGATACAGTTTTCATCAGCAAATTCATGTTTATAGTCCCGTATCATCCCCTCCAATAGTTTACATACTATCGATGTTAGACTGACTGGCCTGTAGTTTCCAGGAATACAGTACATCTCTGTTCTTTTTTGTTATTGGTACCACAATGGCCTTTTGCCAATCAGATAATATCATTCCTGTTAGTATGCTGTTCACAACAGATAGGAATAGCAGTCTAGCTATAATCTAACTGAGTTTGGGTTAGGCCTTTCGGTCCTAGTGATTTGCGGTTAAGCTTTTTCAGGTTTTTTTTTGGACACTGGGTTCTGTTAGCCACAAGGGTACATTCTGTTAGGTGTTATTAATTGTACAGTCTTAATTACTATATTCCTCCTTTTCCATTGTAAAGAACTAGGGATAAGAATGCATTTAGTACAATTGCCTTATCCATGCTCTTATATCATTATTTACATATCATAAATCACCACAGTGAATAAACAAATAAATCTTCATTTGAATTATAAAAAACTATCTTATAACTAATATGTATGATTATGGCTGCATGATCATTAAGGATGGCTGTCAGTGGCGCTCCTTCCCCCTCCTGTAGTAAAAAAAAAAAAAAAAAACGGGCCCTTTAAGACATTTTATTTTGCTAAAATGTCATTTTTAGTTTTACCTGCAGTTCTGGCGGCCGTGAATAGAGGGCGCTGCAGCGCCACCCCCCTATCGCAAATAACACACATTCAATGCAGTGCATTGAATGTGTGTTATCATTGTTGCCAGCTGCCGCTGGTCTATTCATATAACCGGACGTTTGGGCGCCGGTTACCTGAATAGCGGCAGCTGATTGGCTGGGGGGAACTGTCTATCAGAGCTGCTGGCTCTAATAGGCTTTCCAAGTACAACCCTATGGCTCTCGGCTGTCTATACTCGGAATGCAGCCTCCCTGCGTTCCTTGCATAAGACTGACGACCGTTTCAGCCAATCAGGTTCCCGGATTCTGGTTATCAGGAACCTGATTGGCTGAAGCTTCACCACGGCGGCAGAAGACATTGAGGGGGGACATGGAAGCTTCAGGTAAGTGCTTTTTACAGGGGCATCATGGGGCACAGTGGTGACAAAGGGCACAGAGGCGACAATAAGCATAGTGGCATGGGGCACAGTGGTGACAATGGGCACAGTGGCATCATGCGGCACAGTGATGACAATGGGAACAGTGGCATCATGGGGCACAGTAGTGACAATGGGCACAGTGGCATCATGGGGTACAGTGGTGACAATGGGCACAGTGGCATCATGGGGCACAGTGGTGACAATTAAAGCACAGTGACTGCATTTGATGGCATGGCACAGTGGTGACAATTGATGGCACAGTTGCTGTGTTGCATGGCACAGTGGTGACAATTGATGGCACAGTTGCTGTGTTTGATGACATGGCACAGTGGTGACAATTGATGGCACAGTTGCTGTGTTGCATGGCACAGTGGTGACAATTGATGGCACAGTTGCTGTGTTTGATGACATGGCACAGTGGTGACAATGGCACAGTGGCTGCGTTTAATTGCATGGCACAGTGGTGACAATTAATGGCACAGTTGCTGTGTTTGATGGCATGGCACAGTGGTGACAATTGATGGCACAGTTGCTGTGTTTGATGGCATGGCACAGTGGTGACAATTGATGGCACAGTTGCTGCATTTGATGGCATGACACAGTGGTGACAATTGATGGCACAGTTGCTGCATTTGATGGCATGACACAGTGGCTGCATTTGATGGGCACAGTGGCTGCATTTGATGGGCACAGTGGCTGCATTTGATGGCACAGTGGCGCTGCAATTATTATTATTATTTTCCGTTTGCGCCCCCCCAAAAAATTTTGAGCACCAGCCGCCACTGATGGCTGTGGATTCAATTGTGTGTGTGGAGGGGAACCTTTCCTATACTCACTGAGGACGTTATTCATGTGTAGGATTTATACATGGACTTCACAATTTTTATGTATTTTTTATGATTCGAATGAAGATTTATTTGTTCACTATGGAAATTTATGATATGAGCATGGTTTATTTGCTTCTTTTTATGTTTTAGGTGTCATTTAAACTTTACAACGGGCAGCTCTTAATTGTATAGTTTATTTGTCTTTTGGTTGTTGATGTTTGCTGGTTTGGAACCTATTGGCTCCTATATTTATTGTCATTTGTAACCAACTTCCCTTCATCATCCTTAAAGGATCACTAAAGGATTTTTTTTTAGCTAAATAGCTTCCTTTACCTTACTACAGTCCTGGTTTCATGTCCTCATTGTTCGTTTTTGCTTTGAAGTTGCTGTAATTCTGCTCTGATCTCCACACTTCCTGCTTGTCTGGCTCCTTATGAAAAATCTCATGGCAGCTTTCACTGTGTGTCTAAAACTCCTCAGAACAAATCAGATTAATTTTAAAAACAAAACACTGCCCTGGATGTGTTTGTTTTTGCTCTGTGTGTCTCTCTACTTCACAGAAACATGAAACCAGTTTAAAAGTGAAACTAAACTGCAGGCACATTATATGATTGATTTTTATCTATTTTTAATAATTTTTAAAAGGAATCAGTTTACTTTTATGTCTCTATACCCTCTAAACAGTCATTTCAGCAAAAAAAATGTTTTCCTTTAGTGACCCTTTAGGGGGACAATGTGCTCTGACATTGCCTTTTTACCGATTACAAATTTAGGATTTTTTTTTACTCTCCTCTGCAATGTGCGAGAACGAGAACGTAGTCTATTATAGCCACCATAATTGCGTTCTTACATATATTATGTGAAACTCTACACAAGCCCAACGGTTTTATACAACTTGAGTTCATGTGTATTTTTCTTATTGTTGATGAGATATGGGTTTTCCTATGTCAAGGCCAGAATTGCTTTTTATGACTCCTATGTAATTGTGCCAATACTTTTTGATACCATAACACAAACAAATAAACATACATTTTTATGGAAATCATTTGTTATTTTTCTCTACCATAATCTCGCTGCTAAAAAAAACCTTGAGGGACCTTCCATTCAATTTCAATGAATCGGGGTGCACAGCACCATCAACTCACACGTATGTGTTATCCATTCTACATTTCTTATTGCGTTCCTTGTAGTGTTGGAATGACGACAATGACCTATTTATATTGTTTAAAGGCATTTTTTTTCTTTTTAATAGGATAATAGGATTGAATAGGATTTTTTACATTTAGTCACCCAGGTTTACCCTTTGCTCTTTTACATTTATTTATCATTAGAATGCCCTGGATGATACCTTTATGTAATATGTTCCTAAAGCACTCCCCTTTTTCCTTAGTGTTCAGTGTTTCTAGGATTTGGTCCCGATTAATATCTTGTAGTCTTTTGAAATGCATCTTTCTTGTACCCTCGTGCCTCCTGTTGCTACGATTTATGCTGAATGTAATTATTCTGTGATCGCTAATTCCCAAGTCATCCTGTTTTAACTGTGATTGGAGGTCAAACTCCTCCTTTTCCTGCAGGTTAGGGTGTCTGTAACATACACCCAATTATTAATTTCTTGCTTTTTTTCATCCACAGGGATTCCACCTCCCCTCTTGCCCCATTTGCAATGTTGTCCCTCACTATCATTAGCAAATCATTACTGATATAAAGTCACACCCCTCCTCCTCTTCTACTCTTCCTCCTCTTCCGATACAAGGAATACCCTTGGATAGTGACCAGCCAGTCATGTGAGCTGTCTAACCAAGTTTATGATATTCCCATGAAATCAAAATTCTCCTTGTGCATCAGCATCTCCAGAGCTTCTATTTTGTTAACTAGGCTCCTGGCATTTGTTAACATGCCTCTCAGTTTTGTACGGGTGCAAATTTTTTCCTCCTTTGTTTTTCTGTGGCTGTGATTTTGTTTTGCCAACCCACTCAACCAGGGTTTAGGTGGTATGGATATATTACCGTTAATGCCTCCATTATGAGCATCTGACCTTTGCTCACTGTTGGCTATCGCTTTTTTTGACCCCCCGCCACTTTGTTTAACCACTTAAGGACCAGCCGCCACAGCTATATTACTAGGGGTACGTGCGACAACAGAGCCGATGTGCGTTCCTTGTGGCTGCAAGTCCACTGGAAACCCACGATTGCTCCTGAGAGAGACAGAAAATGGAGATGTGTCAATGTAAACGGTCAGATCTCTGTTCTGTCAGGGGAGAGGAGACGGCTCTGCTGTTCATACTGGTTATGAACACCGATCTGTCTCCTCCTCCAGGCAGTCCCATCCCCTCACAGTTAGAATCACTCCCTAGGACACACATTTAACCCCTTGATCGCCCCCTAGTGTTAACCCCTTCCCTGCTAGTGACATTTATACAGTAGTCAGTGGCTATTTTTAGCTCTGATCGCTGTATAAGTGTCAATATTCCCAAAAAAGTGTCAAAAGTGCCTGATCTGTCCTTTGCAATGTTGCAGTCCTGCTAAAAATCGCAGATCACCGTCATTACTTGTAGAGTAAAAAAATAATAATAAAAATGCCATAAATATATCCCCTATTTGTAGACGCTATGACTTTTGTGCAGACCAATCAATATATGCTTATTGCCATTAGTTTTACCAAAAATATGTAGAAGAATACATCTTAGCCTAAATTGAGGAAGATTTTTTTTATATTTTTTGGGGGGTTATTTATTATAGCAAGAAATTTAAAACCACAGAGGTGATCAAATACCACCAAAAGAAAGCTCTATGTGTGGTAAAAAAAAAAAAGGATGTCAATTTAGTTTGGGTACAGTGTTGCACGACTGCACAATTGAAAGTTAAATCAATGCATTGCTGTATCTCAAAAAAATGACCTAGTCATTAAGGAGGCTTATACAGTTAAAGGCCACACAGCCACTTGGGTCATCCCCCAGCTTAACAATCTATTCATCCAATCCACGATATGCCGAATCCGAGCGCCTGGTAAACTACATACTGTCAATGCATTCTGTGCATTAAGGTAAAAAACTTTCCTGTGATGCAGCAGTCCCCCGAGAGCCCCCCTTTTACTTACCTGAACCTGTTCTTTCCAGCGACAGGGACGAGCACACCAGCTCCAGCCGGTGTCTTGGGTCCTGATAGATTGATAGCAGCGCAGCCATTGGCTCCCGCTGTTGTCAATTAAATTCAATAACGTGGGAGCCGGGGCCGAGTCCTGTTTGTGTCAATGGACGCAGCAGCAGGACACAGAAGCACACCCGCATGAAGAGGAGGAGCTAGGAGCCCCACTGAGGGACCCCAGAAGAGGAGGATCAGGGCCACTCTGTGCAAAACCAAGTGCACAGAGGAGGTAAGTATGAAGTGCTTTTTTGTGGGTTTTTTTTTAAAAGAACCTTTACATATCCTTTAAGACTAAAATTCTTTTAATTTCTTCAGATTCTCCTAGCTTAGAGAAATACATCTCCAGTACGTAGACAACACTGTAACTATAAATTCAGTTGCACAAAAATGACAGACCGGCTTCTGTAGTGCCTTGCACATGGGCAGAATGTCGGACAGGATTTATTGAACCTATTTAGCAATGTCGGGCTTTAGGCTCAGGATTGATTGGACACATTTACAAATCATTTGGCAGGTAAAACAGCTCCCTTATACTGTATGTGTCTCCCTAGTGTTCCTTATTAATCTAATTTTGTATGGCTAGCTTTATTTAGAGTGATGTATTTGTGATTGTTTCCTATAGCCTGCAGCATTCTTAAAAAGTAGTTGACCTGTTTATTATATTAATTGTATATGTAATTAGATAAGTCCAAAAACCGATTAGCTTAGCTATCATTGTACAGGTTCCTCTAATATCACGAATAACAGATTTTTACAGCACCCACAGTTATTGAGCAATATGTACGTACAATTCAAACTGGCTTGAGTACTACACCAAGTTAAAAAAAAAAAACTCTCTTAACCACTTAAGGACCACCGCATGTACATTTACGTTGGCAGAATGGCACCGACAGGCACATCAACGTATATATACGTTGGTGCCTTGGGAGGGATCGGGGGTCCGATCGGACCCCCCCCCCCTGTACATGCGGCGGTCCGCGCGGCTGCAGGAGCGATCCGACAAGAGGGGGCGGCTATTTGTTTTTGTCCGCCCCCTCCGGATCACTCCCAGCCAATGCGCGCGCGCGCCCGCCAGCCCGCCCTGTCACTTCCTCCTCCTGTGTAAACACAGGAAGGAGGAAGCAATGTGATCTCTCCCTCAGCGGTTTTTTCAACCACCGCTGAGGAGAGATCACAACACAGTAAGTCCTGCACTAACACTACACATAAACACATTTAACCCCCGCGATCCCCCCCCCTCCCCCTGTCACAGTGTCACTGAATGCAGTAATCATACATGTATGATTACTGTATTTAGTGTCAGTGTGACAGGCAGTGTGACAGTCAGTTAGTGTTAGGTCCAGGGTAACCCCCGTACCCCCCTAATAAAGTTTTAACCCCTTGATCACCGCCCTAGTTAACCCTTTTACTCCCTATTGCCAGCATCACTAAGCGATCATTTTTCTGATCGCTGTATTAGTGTCGCTGTTCCCGCTAGGTAGCTAATTTTTTTTTTATTGCGATTTTTTTTTACTAAAGACATGTGGCTAAATACATTTTGGCCTAAATGTTTGACTAAATTTTAGTTTATTGATTTTTCTTATAACAAAAAGTAAAAAATATTGATTTTTTTTTCAAAAATGTCGCTCTATTTCTGTATATAGCGCAAAAAATAAAAATTGCAGAGGCGATCAAATACCACCAAAAGAAAGCTCTATTTGTGGGAAGAAAAGGATGTGAATTTTGTTTGGTAGCCACGTCGCACAACCGCGCAATTGTCAGTTAAAGCGACGCAGTGCCGAATCGCAAAAAGGGGCAAGGTCCTTTAACCACTTAAGACCCGGACCAAAATGCAGGTAAAGTACTGTATATCTAAAGCCAAACAATTTTGTATTTCAACAGAGTAGGAAGTGTTTGTTTTTTTTGGGGTGGGGGTGGTTTTCTGTCCCACGGGTAAAGAAAATCTTCTTAGACAGCTACAGGTGTACCAACTGGAAGATTTCCTCGCTATTCCTTTTTCAGTGACAACATTTTTCAGTCAAAATTTTTGGACTTTCTCTCATTTTTAACAGTGACCAGGAAAAACAGGGAGGATGCATCTCCCCAATTGAGACACAAACTGGAATAAAAGGCTGACAGGGTTGATAACCCTTTTTTATCCTATCCAAAACAAAAAGCTTTTCACACTATTAGAATAAACCAATTATGAGGGAAATCTTGAGGCTACCACTATAGATCTCTTTTTGAAAATGCTAGTTGCCTGGCTTTCATGGTGTTTATCCTCAGTACATTCAGTAAGTGACTAATAACAAATATACAGGTAAAGACTGACTTTTTTTTCTGACTTTATTTATCTGCAAGGAGCAAGTAATGGTGCTTAAGCATATGCTTGACTAATGCAGTATGTTTACATAGTTATGGACAACCTATTTAAAGATTCCTGGAAGTCATAGAAGAGGTAGGCTCCCATGTCATAGATTACAGTTCAGCTTTAAAATAATGATAGTAAAAAAGTTCAATCTGTGTCCACTTTGAATACCCAATCACATGTAAGAAAAAAGAACCGGATTTGTGCTAGAATAGAAGTGGTTGATTTCAGTGAACACAGCTTCATCATTTACTAAACACATTGGGCCAGATTCATGAAGAGTTAGGCTGGCGGATCCAGTGATCCGCCAGCCTAACTGTCACTTTAAGCCGGCGTTTCTGTTTTCTATAACCAGAAAACAAGAAACGCCAGATTGGAGTTCCGATGCGATCGGCGTAATTGAATTTCGCCATCGCATCGTTACTTCAACTTAAAAATGGCGCCGGGGGCGTTCCCGCTGATTAACGCTGAAAAAATATGTTAATCAGCGGGAGTCGGAAATTCACGATCGTTTTCGGGCGCGACGCAGTGACTTTACGACGTTTCCGGAAGCGATACGCGGCGTAAAGATAAAGCAGCCCCCTAGTGGAATATCCTATGTTAGGTATAAGCGTCGTCATCGCGTCGGAAAAAAAAAAAATCGCGTCGTTTGCGTAAAACATTCATGAATGGGGACGTGACGTCATTGACGTTCACTGACAGAACTTGGAGCATGCGCACTGGGATGCATTGACACTCGACGCATGCGCAGTACATTCGCCGCGGGATCGCGCGTAGTTTGAATACTACACGCCCCGTACCCGCCCAATTTGAATTCCGCTGTCTCATTTGCGATGCGCTGCCGCAACTTTAGGAGCAAGTGCTTCATGAATAACAGCACTTGCTCCTAAAATTTCTGTAGCGTAACGTAAATGAGATGCGTTACTCCAGAGCAAAGATGCTCTGATCTACCTGAATCTGGCCCATTGACTATTGACTATTGACTATTGACTATTCACTATTCCAAAGAGAACGACTTTTTATTCTTGGTAAACTAACTAGTTCGTGACTTTAACCGTTTTACTACTGATACCGTGCGATGGTGCTGCAATAAAGGGATATAAACAAACATTATGTTCATTTACTTTTTACAGGGCCAGCTTATGTAACCCAGATACTGCGTTGCTCCCTGTTGCCCACTTGTCAGCCCCCTTGTGGTAGCAATAATATTATTTTTAATTTTTTCTTTGTAAAAGAGTTTAAAAAAATATATGTAATACAATTTATTTAAAAAAAAAAAAATCTTAAATGTCCCCCCCC
The DNA here is from genome assembly GCA_029574335.1 of Rana kukunoris. NCBI lineage: Eukaryota > Metazoa > Chordata > Amphibia > Anura > Ranidae > Rana > Rana kukunoris. The sequence goes on from CM056059.1 coordinate 81,102,148, forward strand.
CCCCCCCCCGCCACAGCAAATACATATAGATGTATGATGCCCATGGATATATAAATAATTATTGGATAACACATTTTAAGGCTATTATTTATAGTTAACTCATCAGAGTTGCCAAGGGTTTTAGGCCTCGTACACACGAGGCAATCTATTTGTTCAAATCGGTCGGACCGACCGATTTGAACAAATCTGTCTGATAGGATTTTGGTTTGCTCGCGTGTACACACAAGCAAACCAAAATCCCCGCCAGCAGACGGCGCGCTGACGTGGCGGTGACGTGGCGGTGACGTTGACGCCGCCACGTCACCGCACCAGGAAGTAAAACACAATCCATTCGGGACGACATGTCTGCTGGTAAGTGTACTAACCAGCAGACATGTCGGGCGGACGGATTCCCACCCGATAGATTTCAAAGCATGCTTTGAAATCTGTCGGGTGGCCAAATCCGTTGGCTCGGCCGTACACACGATCAAATCTGTCTGCTGGGACGGTCTAGCAGACCGTTTCCAGCAGACAGATTTGATCGTGTGTACGAGGCCTTAAAGTGTGACCAATTGTATTATGTATGTTTACTGAAAATTATTTTACTGTTGTAATAATATTGTTCAACATAAAGAAAACTGCATCTACCATGTTTTTATTCTATAGGTCATCTGCTTTCAGAAAATATATACTTTTTTTTGTGTGCAAAAAATTAAGAAAGTTGTTTTAGCAGTGAAAAGGTAACCAATGACATGTAAGCTGAAATCCTGTTTGCAACCTGTTCACTGATCAAATTCTCCAGAGACGGCATTAAAATATTCCACCGGGCTATGCAAATGATAATGAATTATTTGTGTTCACAACACTGTTTATACAACCACATACAAAGGGCCAGATTCAGAGAGCCGTAATTCCCGTCGTTTTCCGCGTTGGGGTATGCTAATGAGCTTTTGCCGGCGATCCCAGAAATTACGATCTTCAATCGCAATCTCTTACGGCATCTTTGAACTATATTAAAATTATATTTTTACATTACTTCTTTGGCCTCGATAGTCCGACCTTCAATACTCCTCCACAGTTATTGTTTTTCCATTTTTGATTACGGCATCTTTAGTCATCTTTTTTTTGCGTAACACTATACCAGCTTTTTGCTGCTCTAATATTAGACAGCCCATGTTAAGTATGGCCGTCGTTCCCGCATCGAATTTCTACGTTTTCCGACGTCTTTTATTATTTTTTACGTAAGTCGTCCGGGAATAGGAATGTTCGTAAATGACGCTACTCAAACAACGAATGGCGTAACGACGTGATTTCGCGCAATGCACGGCGGGAAATTTTTGAACGGAGCATGCGCAGTTCGATCGCCGCGGGGACGCACCTAATTTAAATGCTTCACGCCCCCTAATCGCGTATTTCGATTACGCGGTGAGAAATAGACTACGCGGCCGTAGCGTACGGGCAAAAATCTACCGGAATTCCATTTAGAGCCTGGTAAAATACGGCAGCGTAGAGTATTTTGATTACGCAGCGCAAAATTAAGTGTATCTGAATCTGGGCCAAAATGTATAAGGTCTGCATTGGTGGATTCAGAATTCAGGACCCCAGAGTTGCATGACAGCAATGCCTCCATTGTTCTTTTATATTTTACTGAACAAAAGCACAAAAAAGTGTATTTTTTATACAGTAGAAACACCATTGAAGTGTTAGAAGTATAACTATTAATATTACCATTGGTTGTAAGAACCTTTTTTTTTTTTTTTATAAAGTGCAATAATCTAAAATAACTAGTTTACTGAATTCCAATCTGTGAAAGTACACCTTTAGTTTTTGATTGGTTACTAAAAGTAACTACACAAGGATAATGGGTCTGTTTGAATCAAAAATGAAAAGATTGCAAAGTAAAAAAAAAATGTAAAGCATCTAAAAGTAGGTTACATATAATCCCAATAATATCTTACATTTTTAAAAGAGCTGTGATAAACTTTTTAAAATATGTTTTTATCTACTTAGTATTTTTAATACACCCTCATCCGCTGCATTTTAATCAACACTAATCCTCACTCACCTGACAAACAGGTACAGTAGGTTTGAGTATATAAGAAGCTTTTAAAATATTGTCTATGCGAGATTATCAATTTGTACACATTTTCCACATTTTCCCACTAGCAAATCCTTCTAACTAAATGTGCATCTGTAAGTGAATTCTGTAAAAAAAAAAAAAAAAAAAAAAAAAAAAAAGTTCATGTTGTGCTTTGATAAAGTCATCCATCCACTCTTCCAAGATCACAGTGGAAGGTTGTGTCCTAGTTGGAAGTATAAACCATGCTCAAAGGAAACCTGTTATGACACAAACGTTGCGACTGCTATTGCTGAACTCCTGAAAATTATAGTTTTCTGGCTACTGTGTGTTCTTGCTCCAATGCTTTTAAACGAATGTGTGACTCCTACTTGTTCTGACTTCTCTTATCTGCATACTTCTTCAAAGACAGTGACTCAATGGGGGTTATTTACGAAAGAAAAATCCACTTTGCACTACAAGTGTACTTGGAAGTGCAGTCGCTGTAGATCTGAAGGGGACATGCAAGGAAAATAAAAAACAGCATTTTAGCTTGCACATGATTGGATGATAAAGTCAGCAGAGCTTCCCCTCATTTCAGAGATTCCCCTCAAATCTACAGCGATCTACAGCAACTGCACTTGTAGTGCAAAGTGGATTTTCCTTTAGTAAATCAACGCAAATGTATTAAAGCAAGCTGATTAACATAACAGCCAGGCAACTGTCATTTTCAAAAGGGGTTCAGTAATGGCAGAAACTATACTTCTCTGTGGCAGGTTACTTTAAATCAATACTTCTAGAAATTTGGAGAATGTGTTATCAAAGGGCAAAACATATGAAAAACTGTATTGTTCCTTTAAAAAAAACGCACACACACACACACCCCCCCCCCCCCCTAAGAACAAATAGTTAATATATTGCAGCTTACCCATCCGTATGCCCCGTACACACGATCATTTTTTGTGATGAAAAAAAACGACGTTTTCTGTGAAGTAAAAAACGACGTTTTTGAAACGTCACTTTCAAAGACGATGTTGCATACACACCATCGTTTTTTTTCACAAAAAGCGAGGTTACGTTCACCACTCTTTTCCATTGAAGCTCGCTTCATAACTAGCTTCTGGGCATGCGCGGGTTGAAAAACGTCGTTTTAAACGACGTTTTTGCTACACACGGTGACTTTTTGTGAAACAAAAAACAACGTTTTGAAAAACGACACAACAAATTCAAGCATGTTGGAATTTTTTTTTGGTCGTTTTTTGGAAGACAAAAAACGACGTTTTGCCCACACACGATCAATTTAAATGACGTTTTAAAAAACGACGTTTTTTTCCATCGCAAAAAATGACCGTGTGTACACGGCATCAAATTTGGTTAGGGAATTTGTGTTTTTTTCAGGCAAAAAAAATATAATACATTGTCTGCATACCTTACATTTCTGTCTTCTATCTATCCTGTTGAAAATGTTGGGGGTGTATATAGTACAAATCAAGAGCAGTCTAGGGTTACAAAGCATCTCCTCCATAGATACAGTATAATGAGGGAGCTACCATATCTAAAAAACTGGTAAATTATATTTTCTTGTTAGGCTAAGATACAGTTTAGTGTTTGTACATATAGGGGCTGGGTGAAACTTGGCAAAAGAATAACATGTGTATAATAAGTGTTACAATTTCAACCAAAACAAAAAAGAGAAATAAACACCAGAAAATTAAAAGGGCTTTTATTGCCATTTTTTATGAAAGTATTTATTTTGTAAACATATACATCTACTTCTAGGATACTTTATCATGGCAAGATGGTACGTAAATATTTTGTATTGTAAATCGGAGTACCTATATTGACAAAGTCCGCTCTACCATGTTTAACAACTCTTAAAGCTTTTCTCATTAAAAACATTACAAAATGATGAAACTGCTAAACTTTGTCACAAAGAAACACAAACTGCATACATAAACTTTGGTTTATTTTCTTTGAAGTAAGATAGAAAAGTTTTGGCAAACTGTTAACTCAGTACACATTAGGACTTTGGATAATAATACTTTAATCCAAAGAAAAAAGGGATTTTCACATAATCTTTAGAATAGAATGTCCAGAGTGTGAAATAATAAAATTAGACAAGAATGTTTTGGAAAAGCGACAGGTTGTCAAAAATTAAAGGCTAAAGCAAACTGGCTGAACAGGAATATTTTAAAAGAATGAATGGCCTTTAGGTAGGTGTGTTCTTAGGTTACGTAATCTTTACTGGTCTTATAAACACAAAAACCCGAATTACAAAAAAAAAAATGTAAAAAATTATAAACAAGTAAAGTTTTTATGAACACATGCAGCATAGTTTCAGGTCCTAAATTCTCTTTCATTTCTGACTCTTTCCTCTCTCAGCTTCCTGCCCCATTTGAATCCACTACAGCCTCTTCTCAGCCTAATAAAGATGAAAACATGGCTGCAAACAATTAATTTAAAGAAATAACATACTACATCAGGTCTTGTATTTATATGACAGTTCCTACTTACAGATTTGTTGATGTTCTTAGCATATTTCTACATAAAATAAATGGAACAGTGTACATGTGCAGCCAGAACTTTTGGATAAATTGAGGAAGGGTTGGAACCCCTGACAGTTTTTTTGTCTGCCTGTGTACCTCCTAGGGAGATTAACTTTTTATATTTTATATATCCCAAAAAACAAAAACAAAAACAGGGATGTTACCTTCTGTATCTGAAACGTAATGGCCATTTGGGCTGGGTAAAGTAAAGACCCTCCCTTGCATTGGAGCTGCACCTGAACTGCAGTGGTCACTTGCTCATTTAAGGGAAACTAATAACACTTTTACTTACCTGATCTGCTGACCATGAACCCCCCGCCCCCCCCCCCAATGATGTGGACTGTACCCTGACATCTTCGCACCTGGGGCAGGGCTATGATCCCTATATCAATCTTGATAGAGGACCTTAGACTGCCGAAGTTCAGAGCCTACAGCAGCAGAAGATCAGGTAAGTGCTTTACCTGGTCCCCCTAGGCAGAAAGGAGCAGTTAACCCTTGCATTGTGAGGGCAGTCCCACTGCAAGGAAGGACTTTTTGGGAGTTCGGCTTTGAAAAAAAAAAAAAAAAACTTTTGGCCATACATACACTTTCAGAGGACCTCTCAGCAGCCAGGTCCCAGTGGGATTGGTGTTGACAGGTCCTGCCTACTCTCTGCAGAATGACACTTGCTCATGTGTAGGGTCAGTCCAGGGGAGCTGAAGAAGGCAGTGGGGCAAAGTTCACAGGGGAAGATCTGCTGACCACCTTCAGCCACCAGAGCTTCTTCTAGAGGAAGCAGCAGCTCTTCTCTCACCACATGCCATAACCTGTGCTTGTCTCTGATGTCCATGGAAGGGAAGTGAACCCCACAAAGGGCACAGGGGTAGGTGAGCTGCCCCCTGTCTATGGGGCTGTAGGGCTGGTGGGTGATGAGGTGTTTGCGGAGGTAGGCATGTCTCCGGAATCTCTTGTGACAGTAAGGGCAGTGAAAAGCCTCCTCCTCCTCGTTGCTTTCCTCAGGTGTGGGCTGTGAGCCCGGAGGGTGGCTGTCCTCCCGACTCGGGGTGCGCAGAAGCGTAGTGGTCAGGGGGGAGCTTTCCACGTTCTGGTGGTTGTGAACTCTGGAGCTGTCCATACTCTGGTGGTGCTGAACCCTGGAATTGTCCATACTCTGGTGGTGCTGAACCCTGGAGCTGTCCATACTTTGGTGGTGCTGAACCCTGGAATTGTCCATACTCTGGTGGTTTTGACCCCTGGAGCTGTCCACATTCTGGTGGTTCTGACCCCTGGAGCTGTCCATACTCTGGTGATTCTGACCCCTGGAGCTGTCCACACTCTGGGGGTGCTGAACCCTGGAGCTGTCCACACTCTGGTGGTGCTGAACCCTGGAGATGTCCACACTCTGGTGGTGCTGAACCTTGGAGCTGTCCACACTCTGGTGGTGCTGAACCCTGGAGCTGTCCACACTCTGGTGGTGCTGAACCCTGGAGATGTCCACACTCTGGTGGTGCTGAACCTTGGAGCTGTCCACACTCTGGTGGTGCTGAACCCTGGAGCTGTCCACACTCTGGTGGTGCTGAACCCTGGAGCTGTCCACACTCTGGTGGTGCTGAACCCTGGAGCTGTCCACACTCTGGTGGTGCTGACCCCGGCCGCTCTGCTCTATCAGGCTGATCGCAGCTCCTCTCCCGTTGCTGTTCTCTTTACCCTCCACCGGCATCTGAACTTTCTTCCCCACTTCGCTCCCCATGGCCCTTGGCTTGTGCCACCTTCTATGCGACGCCAGGTTGGCCGGACAGCTGAATACCTTGTCACATTCCGGGCACCTGTACTCCACCCGGACTATCCTGGAGCACTTATGCTGAGCCAGAGCGAAGGGGTCCGGGTACTGCTCCTTACACAGCTGACAGATGAACTCCCCCAGTGGGGGGCGCTTGCCCAGGGGGCACCTGGAGGTGACAGGTGGCTCCTCCGCTTTGATCTTCAAGCCCAGAACAGGGGAGGTGGTGACCTCATCGGTGAAGTGGAGCTTCCTGCTGGCTTTGTGCTTCTTGGACGGGACCTTGGTGGACCTGGCATGCAGCTTGGTCTCCTGGGGGGTGATGAAGGGGTTGTGATGTTGGGAGATGAGTTTCTCCATGGAGGAGAAGGCAGCGCTCACAGGGAAAGATTCTGCTGTCGCCGGAGAGCTGAGATATCGCTTAAAAAAAGTCTTCTTTATCTCCAGCCCCACAGGCTGCACAGGGCTGTATGGAAGGCTGATCCAGGCTTTCTCCAAGCCTCCTCCAGCTTTGAAAGGGGGGGCTTCACTGGGCACTTGCTGGGGTGCATCTTCAGCAGGTGGTAGCTTCTCACGATCAGTCCCCTCTGAACATGTGGGCACCATGGGGCTGTAAGGTGCCAGCACGTTCATGATGGCAACATCTTGGGCTGAGCCGCTGTCCTCACAAGGGATCCTGTATGAGCCGCATGCTTTCCTGTTCCTCTTCACTAGGAATCCCCTCGGCATTATGCAGCAGCTTGGGGCACAGGCATCAGATGGGAGGGGGGCAGTTGTGTCTTCATGGCATCGATCACTCGGCATTTATAGCCGCTCTTTGCTCAATGCAAGCCATGCACCCCTAAGCGATAAGCCTTCAGCCAATCAGGAGTTGGAGCCAAGCTGCTGGGCGAGGCTTAAGCACCAAAATCAATGTGGTCCTGTCAGAAGCACTTATGTGTAAAGAATGGGCATGCTATGCGATGGGTCAATAAACTCATTTCTAGGTGTGATAAGGGACCAGCTTTATATCAGATGGTTGCGGCTGGTCCCTATGGGGCTCATTTACACTGCAATCCGGAGTTCAGTTCTGTCTTTGCACTTATGTGCAACTGTAATGCATTCGCAGTGCATTGTGTGCCATTTGTATGCTTTGTGTTTACTGAGTTGCATATACACGTGCTTTGCAGTGTTTCAGTTACATTCCGGTAGAAAAAAATGTATTACTTCATGTATGCTGTTGGCATTTAAATACATTTTTTTTTCTCATATGCGTTTGAACTGCATTTAAAAATACATTCAACTGCATCTGGTGTAAGACTAGGCTCATACTGTTGCAGGTGGTGCAGCTCACATTTGCACAGGCGCAGAAGCTAATTTATTTGAATAAGCTTCTGCAACTGTGGAAAATGCTGGGAAAAAATTGACCCTTTTTCAAGATTTATTTGATTTACAAGCATTTCCGTACCCATGAAGCCGCGTACACACGGCAGAGAACCTCGACGGGCAGAACACATCGTTCCGCCCGTCGAGGTTCTCTGCCGGCCGTCAGATTCGGCGACCCGCCCGTCGGGTATGGCAACCAGCCATTCATCCAGGCGGGCCGTCGAGCAAATAGAGAACATGCTCTCTATTTCTGCTCGACGGCATTCCCGACGGGATGCTCGCCGAGAGCGTACCCACGGCCGAGGTTCTCGCTGGAATGCAGTTTCTAGCGAGAACCTCGGTCGTGTGTACGCCGCCTCACAGTGTACACCTTGCCTAATGCCTAGTACACACGATCGGTTTTCCCGTCGGGAAAACTGCCGTGTTTTCATTTGACCTGGAAAACCGGCCGTGTGTATGCTCCTTAGCAGTCTAAAAAATGAGAACATATTCTCTTTTTTCTCGCCGCGAATCGCTGCGTTTTTTCCCCCGCAGTTTTCCTATGGAAACATTGCGAGGGAGCATACACACGGACGGTTTTCCCAACCAAAGTCCTCTTGGCAGTTTTCCTGTCAGGAAAACTGGCCGTGTGTACAGGGGAAAGGGGACCAAGCTGGTTCTCAGTTTTCCCCTTCGTTTTCCCAGTGGTCTTATTTTTATATATAATCTTTATTTATAGAAGACAAGGCAGTACATCTCAAAAGAGAGAATATATATAAACATAGCCATAGATGGATACAGCAAGTACTGCAGTAGTCTAGTTTTCAAAAATAAAAAAAGTACAAAGAGCAAGAGAAAACAAAAAGATTAAAGGATCACTAAAGGAAAAAAAAATTAAGCTAAATAGCTTCCTTTACCTTACTGCAGTACTGGTTTCATGTCCTTATTGTTCGTTTTTTGCTTTGAAATTGCTGTAATCCTGCTCTGTTCTCCACACTTCCTGCTTGTCTGTTTCCTTATAACCACAGTGCTGGGAGCTTTCTCACTGTGGTCTAAGCTGTCATTACTGTGTGTCTAAAACTTCCCAGAACCAATCAGATTCATTTTAAAAACAAAACACTGCCCTGGATTTGTTTGCTTTTGTTCTGTGTGTCTATTTCTACTTCACAGAAACATGAAGCCAGTTCAAAAGTGAAACTAACCTGCAGGCACATTATATGATTGATTTTTATCTATTTTCCATCATTTTGAAAAGGAATCAGTTAACTTTTATGTCTCTATACCCTGTAAACAGTCATTTCAGCAAAAAAAAATGTTTCCTTTAGTGACCCTTTAAAGTAAACATACATAACAGATAATAAGGACTAAACATTAGTTCTAACTCAATATGTAATAGGTTAAATCCTCAGGAGGCAAGTCATCACTCAAGGTTCCTCCACGCCACAAGTGGGGAAATCCATGACCGCCTGGTGGCAGGATTGTAAAAAGGAGGCGCCCCCCAGAGGAGAGTCACCATTCTCGGCCGGGCCAACCAGCCTTCTGGGTAATGAGTGGGTTAGCACGTGAAGCCGCGTACACACGGCAGAGAACCTCGACGGGCAGAACACATCGTTCCGCCCGTCGAGGTTCTCTGCCGGCCGTCAGATTCGGTGACCCGCCCGTCGGGAATGGCAACCAGCCATTCATCCAGGTGGGCCGTCGAGCAAATAGAGAACATGCTCTCTATTTCTGCTCGACGGCATTCCTGACGGGATGCTCGCCGAGAGCGTACACGCGGCCGAGGTTCTCGCTGGAATGCAGCTTCCAGCGAGGTTCTCGCTGGTTTCTAGCGAGAACCTCGGTTGTGTGTACGCCGCCTCACTGTTAAAATAAAAGGTGGTCCGAGCAGGCAAGTGCGAGGGGAAGGGGGCTCCAAGGGGCCTCCATCATCCTTCCCCCTTGCACCACACCCCCAACCGGAACCTTCCAAGGCCAGGCGTCTGAGCCGTGGTTGCACACAGGTGCCGATCCCCGAAAAAGAAAAAAAGTGGGTCAGGGCATCCCACAGCAACAGACTGTATGAATCCAACGGGCCAGCCAGACCGTCCATATCACAAACACCATCCGGCGGTACCGTAGAGTAATTATCCTGGGACTAGTAGCTAAAATTGCTGAAACAAGGACATAGATAAATAGTGAAAATAAAAGAATAGAGAAAGAAAGAGAAGAAGATAAGCTGGAACATACCTGGAATTAAACGTCCAACTCCGTCTCCCCGTCACACCACGCCAACACCATCATATACAGTAAGTTACTAAAAAGGAAAATATGCATCACCCTATACTTTAAATCTGTGGCAAGGCTCTGTGATAGCTAGCTTCTTCCATCCGGCCTCAGTTGTGAACCTCTAAGACGTCCCTTGAGAGACGGCTCTGCCAGTTCCAACAGGGCTACGTCTAAGCTGGAGGGTACATGAGCCGGGTCCGAAACATACACATTCCAAGATGACCATGTGTCAGAGAAGCGGTCTCGAGTACCTCTACAAGTGGCAATCCAGTCCTCTGCCTCCCGTATATCACCAACCCTGCAGCGCCACTCCTCCCTGCCTGGGATTTGCGGGCATTTCCAGTACACAGGAATCAATCGTTTAGCTGCGTTCAATAGGTGCGGCAGCACACTCTTTTTATACTGGCTCGCCGGTACCCCGGTGGTCTTTTTACCGTTGGGAAAACCGATCGTGTGTACTAGGCATCAGTCTCATTTACACCACAATCTCTGTGTTCACTGAGCACTTCTCATTGATTTAAATTCATTCTCTTTACTAAGTTGCATTTCACATTTGTTGTGCGTTTGCTTGCATTTGTTTTTGTACATTTGTGGTGCATTTTTAAACGCGTATGAAAGCACTGCCACGGTGTAAATTAAGCTAATTGGAATCCAGTAATTTTTCTTGCATTTGTACGGTGTTTTTGCTACATAAAAAATGGACCGCACTGTATCTGTTGTTAAGGAGCCCTAAAAGGAACCCTTATTCATTTGAACAGTGCTGTAACATCAACTACAGACTCTATGGTTAAAGACAAAAACACTCAACCCATTGTGCACTTGCTGAGCTCTTGTATTGGCAGTTATTATCATCACCAATGAGTGGGATAATGAGGATTATGGTTTCTTTTAGAAATTGGACTTTAGTTACGTCAAACGTTCATCATCATTGTTAAATAAGCATTTAACTATCACAGTGCCTCAACCAAATAGTAAATTTTTTATGTGATATGAAGAGGCATGAGAATTAGAAAGATGGTCTGTCACAAATATTAAAAGCGGTAGCATTTGGAGATGCCTTACACATTTTTAGCATAGTGGTGTAGTGGTTAGTACTTTCATTGAGCAGCAAAATGGTCACTGGTTCGAATCCAAACCATGGCATTACCAAGCTGGTAGGTTAATTGGTTCCTGTCCAAATTGGCCCTAGTGTGTATATGAATGAATACGAGTCCCTGCCCTCAAGGAGCTTACAATGTATATGTAAAGCACTGTGTAAATTGAGGTTGTTGGTTATTATAGGGAGTATATATGATTATCTGAATGTGTTTAATGCACACATGATATGTATACGAGTATATGCTTTCTTTCCCTTTTTTTCCAACCCACATATGATTTTAGCGATTTTATATTTGCATCTTACGTGATGTCATTTTATTATTTGGAGGGTATATTGTTATACTAATGCACTTCATCCGATATGCAGGCTGGGCTGTAAAAGTTTTACAGCATTCAAAAGTATTATGTATTAGTAGGTAAGCAATGCTCATGGTTCCTATGATCATTGCAAGCGGGGTCATACCTGATGTTTTATGGTCGTGGGGACACGGAGTATGTATAGACGCATTACGTTGTACGTCTGGGTTCATGAACACATTCAGTTTGGTCGTGGGAACACGGAGCACGCACAGATGCATTGCGATACATGTCCAGGTTAACGCAAGGACGGGGTATATAGGGGTGGGGATTAGACTGTGAAACCAATCCCATTGAAGAAGTCCTGAGGGACGAAACTGGTCTAGGAACGGTTACACAGCGTTTTATTACGTTCGGACCACGGACCATCAAGTGTGCAGTGTTTTTGAAGTGAAGAGGAGAACGATTGGAGCGGGGGGTGAGACCTATGGTTAAACATTGTGTCCACCGAGACTATAATACAGGGGTAGTGAATTAAAATTCATGGGGGTCCGGTAGAAAAAAAATTCTTCCAGCGGAGGTCCGAATGTCATATTGGTGCTATGACTCCACATGATATCCTCCGCTTCACAGCACCCCCCCCCCCCACACACACACACACATACATCACACTCTTTCTTTTAAATTTATTGAAATCTCAAAATACATTTCTTTAATTTTTATGCAGCACAGCTCAGTTGTGGTGCATAAAAACAGTATGCATTTTGCACCACACCAGGCAGGGGTGCTGTTGAAGTGTGAACAGGACACATAGAAACTGTTTTCTATTGCCCTTGCAGAGACCTGTGTTTTTCTTGTGCAGAAATTACAGACCCCGTCTTCAGTCCTCCCCCCCCCCTTAACATTACAGACCCCCTTTTACATCAGTCTTCAGTCCTCCCCCCCCTTTAAAACAGACCCCCTTTTACATCAGTCTTCAGTCCTCCCCCCCTTAACATCACAGACCCCCTTTTACATCAGTGTCCTCAGCTCCCCCCTCATGTCACATCCCCCCCTGCCTCATCACAATCCCCCCCATCACAGACTGACCCCCCAAATAACAGACTGACCCATCACAGACTCCCCTATCACACAGACTGACCCATCACAGACCCTCCCATCACACAGACTGACCCATCACACAGACTAATCTGACTCATCACAGACCTCCCCATCACACAGACTGGGCCCCCAAATCACAGACCCCTCATTACAGACTGACCCCCATCACAGACTGACCTGACTGACCCCACCCCCATCACAGACTGACCTCCCCACCACAGACTGACCCCCCCCCCACCACAGACTGACCCCCCATCACAGACTGCCCCCTCCAATCACAGACCCCTCGTTACAGACTGACCTGACTCATCACAGAACCCCCATCACACAGATTGACCCCCCACCACAGACTGACCCCCCCCAAATCACAGACCCCCTCATTACAGACTGACCCGATCCATCACAGACTGACCCGATCCATCACATTACCCCCCCCATCACACAGACTGACCCCCCATCACAGACTGACCTCCCCATCACAGACTGACCCCCCAAATCACAGACCCCCTCATCACAGACTGACCCGATCCATCACAGAACCCCCCATCACACCGACTGACCCCCCATCACAGACTGACCTGACTCATCACAGACTGACCCCCCAAATCACAGACCTCCTCATTACAGACTGACCCGATCCATCACAGACTGACCTGATCCATCACAGAACCCCCCTCCCATCACACAGACTGACCTCCCCATCCCAGACTGACCCCCCAAATCACAGACCCCCTCATTACAGACTGACCCGATCCATCACAGACTGACCCGATCCATCACAGAACCCCCAATCACACCGACTTACCCCCCATCACAGACTGACCTCCCAAATCACAGACCTTCTCATTACAGACTGACCCGATCCATCACAGACTGACCCGATCCATCACAGAACCCCCCTCCCATCACACAGACTGACCTCCCCATCACAGACTGACCCCCCAAATCACAGACCTTCTCATTACAGACTGACCCGATCCATCACAGAACCCTCCCATCACACCGACTGACCCCCCATCACAGACTGACCTGACTCATCACAGACCCCCCATCACACAGAGTGACCCCCATCACAGACCCACCCCCCAAATCACAGACCCCTCATTACAGACCCCTCATTACAGACTGATCTGACTCATCACAGAACCCCCATCACAGACTGACCCCCCCCAAATCACAGACCCCCTCATTACAGACTGACCCGATCCATCACAGACTGACCCGATCCATCACAGAACCCCCCCATCACACAGACTGACCCCCCATCACAGACTGACCTGACTCATCACAGACTGACCCCCCAAATCACAGACCTTCTCATTACAGACTGACCCGATCCATCACAGAATGACCCGATCCATCACAGAACCCCCCCATCACACCGACTGACCCCCCATCACAGACTGACCTGACTCATCACAGACCCCCCCATCACACAGAGTGACCCATCACAGACTGACCCCCATCACAGACTCACCCCCCAAATCACAGACTGACCCCCCAAAATCACAGACCCCTCATTACAGACTGACCCCCCTCATCACAGACCTCTCATTACAGACTGACCCCCCCATCACAGACCACCAAATCACAGACTGACCCCCCCAAATCATAGACCTCTCATTACAGACTGACCCGATCCATCACAGACCCCCCCCCATCACACAGAGTGACCCATCACAGACTGACCCCCAAAATCACAGACTGACCCCCCCATCACAGACCGACCCCCCATCACAGACCACCCAATCACAGACTGACCCCCCCCCAATCACAGTCCTCTCTCGATATTAAACCCCTGTCCTTTACAGCACAGCACAGCACTCCGCCTCTCCCCACAGAACCCTACCGAATTCACACAGGACATGAAGTGTGGCCGCTCTGGATGACGGGCGGGACTTTGTTAAAAGTGAGTGAATTGTTGCTGGAACTGCCTATCAACCAATCACCCACTCCGTAACTTAAAAAGTCCCGCCCTTTGTCCAGAGAGTGGCCGTGCTTCATGTCTTGTGTGAATCAGACATGCAGTGTGGGGAGGGAAGAGGGGGCAGTGCTGAGATATTAGAGACGTTCCCGTGCCTGCTATGCTATGTATATAGTGGCAGCGATGGCGTGCGGGCGGACGGGCAAAGCTGGCAACAGGGAAAGGACACAGAAAACTACTTGGCGAGGCTGCGGTCCAGGCAGAATGGCCACGGGGGCCGGAACCGGACCGCGGTCCGCCATTTAGTGACACCTGCCATAATACATCAAGGTTTTCCCGCACATTTGTCTCTGGTTTTGGAGTTCACTGCTGAGTTTACTGTTGAAGTGCCTCTGTTTGTTTTAATAGATGTGAGTGCAATGTGTGAAGGCCTCTTGTGCTGTTTTTAAATAAATAGTTTTGATATACTTCATAGTGTTGAGCGGAATACGCCATATTCGATTTTGCGATATTTCACGAATATATAGAAGAATATTCGTGAAATATTAGTTAATATCGAATATTCGTGATATTTTATCAAAAAAAAAAAAAATTTGCAAAATTTCGCTAATGCGAAATTGATTGCGAAATTCTCGTCCGCGCATGCGCATGCGTGCGAACAACACGCGAATTGGAGTAAATAAATAAAATAATAAAATATATTTTTTAGTGAATAAAATATATTTATTCCAACAAAGGATGGTTGTAGAAAAAAAAAGAAAAACGTATTTTTCCAGTATTGCAGCACTGACCACATCTTAGAATGGAACACATGCGACAATATATCGTGCTGCCATTTCAAGAAATCCACAACCGTATAGGTAATATATGGTGGTGTTTAGGCAGAAACCAGAAAAAAAACCCCAAAAAAAAAAATATACTGAAAATAGACAGATCTTGGTTAATCAGAGATTTAACACGGCACTGTTGAATTGGATTCATCTTGCCATTGTAAAGAGTAGTCAGCAGGCTGACGTTGACTTCTGGTCAATCAAGAAGCTCAATGACCAAGAAAAACTTGCAAGCTCTAGAAGTCGTACAGTTCCAAAATGCCAGAGCTCAGTATATAAAATCTCCGGGTATCTCTTGCAACACTGGCTCTTCAAACTTGAATCGCTTTGTAATGGCTGTAGATTCAGATTGTTTTTCTATTTCAGTCTGTCTGCACTGTCCCAACGTGTAAGAAGCCATTAATATCAACTCCTCTGTTACAGTCTGTTCTTCCGAGTCTACCTGACTTGGACTTTCTTCTTTCAGCTCCTCCTCCTCTTCCGATTGTAATGTAATGGAGATCACTAGGATGTGATCTGTTTTAAAAATAAATTTGAAAAAATACGAATATTCGCAATAGCGAATATTCACCGCGATATTCGAGTTATTCGCGAATACTCGAATATGCAATATTCGTAACGCGAATATTCGTGAGCAACACTAATACTTCACAATTGGAGCCATTTTTATTTTTACATGTGTAATAACATTGAGGTGCTGGAGCGACTTGTTTGATGCTTTTGGAGATTCTGCGATATTGCCAAGCATGTGAATGTGAGGCATGTCTTATTGGTAAGCGCAAGAAGATTGTTCAAGAGGACTAAGTGGACATCTGAAAGTTTAATCACTTGAAATTTAATCACTTATAGACTTGGCTTGTTACAATTTATTTTTGACCACTGGATGAACGTTTTGAACATTTAATCACAATTACTCAGTTCACCTTATGTATATGTTTATATTTATATGCACATTTTTTTAGTATTTGTATGATACACTCTTTCACAGGGGTATATTTATTTATTTTTGTTCAGTCACTGAACTTAGCGCTGCTATTTTGTTCACTCAGAATTATTTTACGGCACTATATAAGTAACAGAAATAAAATAAATAAATAATCATTTGCTAAGCAGCCATTTGGCATGGCAAATAACGTAATATTGGAGTCAATTAGAAAATGGAAAATTTAAATGTAGGCAGAGGCATATCTAGTGAAAATGGCGCCTATGGCTCGCACTGAAACTGCACCCTTGTGCTGTATTTTTTTTTTGGGGGGGGGGGGCGCAAACAAACTGAAGAATAAAAAAACATCAATTGCAGCCACTGTGCCCATCAAGCGCAGCCACTGTGCCCATCAAACGCAGCCACTGTGCCCATCAAACGCAGCCACTACTCTATGTGGATCCGGTCTGGCCAGTCATCGGCCGTCTTGGGTGCACCCATCACTCCCCTGCCCAGTCAGAAAGAGAAATATTAGCAATTGCTGTGCCGACGCTGTGCTTCAACAGGGCGGGCGCGGCGCCGGGAGTTACATTAGTACGGGAAGCGGCCGTGGAAGGACGGGTGGGTTTTTTCATGCAGGGGGGTGGCCTTTTGCCACCCCCTCCCCATGGCAACGCCTATGGCACTTGCCATGGCTGCCATACCCCAGATACACCACTGACTGTAGGATATTTTTTTTAAAAGATAAAGTAAGAAACATCATATAAATATTAGACCTTTGCACGTTGAAATATTCAGTTTAGGAATTTCGGTTTCGTCCGAAAAATTAATTAAATTTAGTTACTCCCGAAATTAGTTTTTATTTATTTTGTGTAAAAAATTGCTTTCGTCCGAAAATCCAAATTAAGGTTGAATCTGTCAATTGAAGGCTTAGGGTATCTGTCGAATGTTCTAGGAAGATTCGACAAAGCAGCTAAACTGTACGACACCGTAATCGTACATTTCCGGTCGAATGCTCCGCCCACAAGCATTTGACCATAAATGTCCGCTTGCGGCGATCGTATGTTTTTAGCTGCTTCATCGAATCTTCATGTCTCTATAATGTTGAATATTTTCTCTCTATGTCGAATAATCTCGGACTAATAGAGTTAGGTTAGACACATTCAACCGCAAGTTCGATAGACACAGATTGCTATTGTCACTGTCATGTCGAATCTTCTATCTATATCGAACTGTTGTTGCAATGAAACAAAAATAAAGCATCTTTCGGATTTTGGGTTCTGCGCGTTCGTTATCGTTTATTAAAACAAATGCGAAAATCCCTGAAATGGACAAAAATGCATTCGGATGAAAACGAATGCACATGTCTAATAAAGATGGAATTTATTAACTACTTAAGACCCGGACCAATACGCTGGTAAATGACCCAAGGTGTTTTTGCGATTCGGCACTGCGTCGCTTTAACAGACAATTGCGCGGTCGTGCGACGTGGCTCCCAAACAAAATTTGCGTCCTTTTCTTCCCACAAATAGAGCTTTCTTTTGGTGGTATTTGATCACCTCTGCGATTTTAATTTTTTGCGCTATATACAAAAATAGAGCGACATTTTTGAAAAAAAAACACTATTTTTTACTTTTTGTTAAAAAAAATCAAATAAACTAAATTTTAGTCAAACATTTAGGCCAAAATTTATTTAGCCACATGTCTTTAGTAAAAAAAAAAAAATCGCAATAAAAAAAAATAGCTACCTAGCGGGAACAGCGACACTAATACAGCGATCAGAAAAATGATCGCTTAGTGACGCTGGCAATAGGGAGTGAAAGAGTTAACTAGGGCGGTGATCAGGGGGTTAAAACTTTATTAGGGGGGGTGGGGGGGCTATCCTGAACCTAACACTAACTGATTTTACACTGCCTGTCACACTGACACTAAATGCAGTGATTAGATCACTGCATTCAGTGACACTGTGACAGGGGGGTGGGGAGGCAGATCGCAAGGGGTTAAGTGTGCCTATGTGTGTGTATGTCAGTGTAGTGTTGGTGCAGGACTTACTGTGAGGTGTTTCTCCCATCGCAGCGGTTGGAAATACCGCTGCGATGGGAGATTACATCACTTCCCCCTTCCTGTGTTTACACAGGAGGAGGAAGTGACAGAACCTGGAGCGCGCGCATTGGCTGGGAGCGATCGCGGGGGGGCGGGTAAACGCCGACATCCGCCCGCTCGTCCCGGATCGCTCCCGGAGCCAGGGGGACCCCCACACGCTGCGGAGGGGGTCCCGATGGGACCCCCGAACCGCACTTAGGCGGGGACGTAAATTTACGCCCTTGTGCCTGTACGAGCCATTCTGTGGCCGTATATGTGCGTGCGGGGGTCCTTAAGTGGTTAAATTGCAAATACATACAGCTGCAAAGTAAAGTAACACCAAGCAGACGTCAAATTAGCAGTATGTGCCATCTTCAAGAGATGAGTGTCAGATAAAGTGTAACTATGGAAAAAAACAGACATAAATGACACCGGCTGTCAGTAGCAGGCTTTTCCTCTTAAAATAGGTTTTATTACTTGTTAATCCTGGCTGTGGGCCATATATTTTTTCCACTTTCTTTTTAAGGGTGACAACACTGTTCATTTCACAATTGCACAACAACATTGTCACTCTGTGGACAGGGTAGTTTTAGACCGAGGTGAAGTTTTATATTGTAAGAAGGTGATAAAAAATAAAACTCAATCCAGAAAACACATTCTATTACAGCAATTGTTTTTGTTTGGAACAAAAATGTAATTATGAAATACAGGCTGTCCCCTGGTTGCAAACATGATAGGTTCTGTAGGTTTGTTCTTAAAGTGGTTGTAAATGCACAAGGTTTTTTACCTTTATACATTCTATGCATAAAGGTATAAAAAAAAACCTCTGTGCAGCAGCCCACCCTATTACGGTACCTAAAACCCCGTCTTGATCCAGCGATGTCCATGATAGCCTTGCTTCTCTGGGGACTCGCACTCCTGATTGGCTATTGGCAGCAGTGGCAGCCACTGTCAATCACAGCCAGTGAGTCAACCAGGAGATGAAGGTGGTAGGGCCATGCCACAGCGCCACGTGAGAATTGACACAGCTCGGGTGCCCCCATAGCAAGCTGCTGGCACCCCGACAGGAGGGTGGAGCCAGGAGCGCCTTCATGGGATCCGAGAAAAGGAGGATCCGGGCCACTCTGTGCACAGAGGAGGTAAGTATTTATTATTTGAATGAAAAAAAGATGAAAGCTTTACAATCACTTAAAGTTGAATTTGTATGCAAGTTGGAACAGGTACATTTTCTAAGTTAAAAAAAAACAATCATTTTTTGGATAGCATAGGGAAGGGTTAACACCCCTGCAATGCTTGTTTTTTGGTCTGTGCCCCTGTTCAGAAGATTTCACCTCACTTTCTGTCCCTGTGACAATTGGAATTGGACATTTCTGGGTTGTTGTGGAAACAAGGATTCATTATAAAGCTTCAGTGGAGACACCTTTTTCCTATGATAACTTACAGGAGTAAATGTCCTATCCACTTCCTGTTGTCTCCTTCTATTTGCAAGTATAGGTCGTATGGAAGTTGGATGTATGCAACTCGTGGACTGCCTGTACAGAGCCTTGAACAAGTAGTCATACTCTTGAAGTCTACCACATTTTGTCATGTTACAACCAAAAACGTAAATGTATTTTATTGGGATTTTATGTGATAGACCAACACAAAGTGGCACATAATTGTGAGGTAGAAGGAAAATGATAAATGGTTTTCAAACTTTTGTACAAATAAATATGTGAAAAGTGAAGCATGCATTTGTATTCAGCCCCCCTGAGTCAATACTTTGTAGAATCCCCTTTCCCTGCAATTACAGCTACAAGTATTTTTGGGGATGTCTCTACCAGCTTTGCACAACTAGAGTGTCACATTTTTGCCCATTCTTCTTTGCAAAATAGCTCAAGCTCTGTAAGATTGGATATAGAGCTTCTGAACAGCAATTTTCAAGTCTTGCTACAGATTCTCAATTGGATTTAAGTCTGGACTTTGACTGGGCCATTCTAACACATGTATATGATTTAATCTAAACCATTCTATTGTAGCTCTGGCTGTTAGGGTCCTGCTGGAAGGTGAACCTCCACCCAGTCTCAAATCTTTTGCCGACTCTAATGCCCCGTACACACGATCGGAAATTCCGACAGCAAAAGTCTGATGTGAGCTTTTGAATGGAAATTCCGACCGTGTGTATGCTCCATCTGACTTTTGCTGTCGGAATTTCTGCCAGCAAAAGGTTGAGAGCTGGTTCTCAAATTTTCAGATTAAAAAAATCCTATCGGAAAATCCGATCATCTGTAGCAATTCCGACGAGCAAAATTCCAACGCATGCTCGGAAACAATTTGACGTATGCTCGTAAGCATTGAACTTAATTTTCTTGGCTCATCGTAGTGTTGTACATCACTGCATTCTTGACGGTCGAAAGCTGGCCGCACTGGTGGGTACTGTTTGAACTGCACTGATAATCAGGACACTGATAATTAGTGCCCTGATTATCAGTGTACATGTCCCCTTTAGAGAAGTCGGTTATCAGCTTTCTTCTCTTCTCCTCATGTTGTCAACATGAGGAAAGGAGTACCAATAACTGGCTTCTATTTACATCTGTGAGAAGCTGTTGGACCTTAGCTGATCACATGATACCTCAATCTGTGATCAGCAGAACTAGCCCTCCGCGCTGTAGCTGTCATTCGGCTATAGTAAGGTCAGCAAGTGGTTAACGTGCACTAAACTCCACTTTTCATTCATTCAATAAAGTGCATCCAATCACACATTTCCTAGTTTCTATTAAATTTGGTTGATAAGCCCCCCATCATGTCTTGCGAGCCAACAAGGAGAGGCAGACGTTCCCATGGCGCAATGAGGGGACCAGCAGCGTCTGTGCCCACAAGCAAAGGTGGACGTGGTCCATCCTCAGACAGAGCACGTTTGTCTCTGTTTAGTGATGCTTCCCCTTTTAATCCAGCTACGGCATGCAAAGGAGGTGGTAAACTGGCTTACTAAACCATCCTCAGCCTCTTCATTCGCTATGACCCAAGCTGACACTAGTGTGCAGTCCACCACAGCTGTCAGAGACTTATTCTGTAATTGCCCCAGCATCATGCATGGAGGAGTTGGCTGAATTATTTGAACACAGTGTCAGCCACTTGCTTGAGGATGCACAGGCATTGCTTGATTCTGATGTTGGTTCTGCGGTAGAGAAAGGGAGGGAGCCTACAGAGAGGGGAGAACACTGAAACAAAAAATTGTCATTCACATTCCCCCAGCCACAGCGTAATGCCAAGTTGGCTTCGGGGTTTATGAGGATGGACGAGGTGATGAGGATGAGGTCACTGACCCGACTTGTGGGGCCAGATAGAGCAGAGGAGGAAAGTGATGGGGTGGCACAACCCCAACAAGGTCGGATGTCTTCCAGAGGCAGACATCATGGAAGAGTAGAGAGCAGCCATCTTATTCCATCAGATTGTGGAGCTGTTATCTCCCGGTCCACTTCCCTCAGCTCAGCTGTGTGAGCATTTTTTTTTAGCACATGGGCAGCCGATTGCACGGTTGCAATTTGCAATATCTGCTGCAAACAGATCAAGTGTGGCAAAAACACCAGCCATTTGGGTACCAAATGCTTGACAAAGCATTTGACCTCCCACCACTCTGCCCATTGACAAAAGAGACCCAGGCCAGAAGAGTCTGTAGCCATTTTAGGTGGTCATACACAGCCAGTGTTCGGTTGGATGAAATTCAGCAGGAATTCCACCTACCTGTAAACTGCTTGATTTGTGACATGCCCACTCAACTTTGGCAATGCTGTAGCAGCTGCACATGCCCTTGTAGAGGGAGCACAGCAGGAAATATTTTGAGAACACCTACAGTCTCGTGGAGAATGTAGTTTGAGGCTTCTGTTGGTCAAAGGAGGATCGGTGGAGAAGTGATGCATTTTAAAAGATTTTCATTACCCCATCGGCAGTATCTGCATCATATGATGGAAGATTATCTAGAGGGCAAAAACAGACTTGGAGAGTTTTCCAGAAGACAATTCTCTGGGTTACTGGGTCATGAGAATAGACCACTTTCCAGTACTTGCCCAGTATGCAATTGCTGTGCATATTAGTACATTGTGGTATATACCTGCAGGGTGCCCTAAAAAGAAAAAAATATACTGGCCTTTACTACAACTTTAAAGATGAAGTTTAGCTAAAAAAAAAAAAAAATCTCTATAGCTTTAGCAAGCCTACTTACCAGTAGTGAAGGTATCCCACGCAGCTGAATCCTGGAGAAATCTTCTGTGCAGGGATGCCCCATCTTCTTCTAGGCTCTGAAATTATGCTGCAGGGGTTAATAGCCTTTTGTGAAGCTCTCCCCCATTCACAGATGCCCCCCCCAAAAGCACACCTCTTTCACTTATGGCCCCCCATCCACCACAATATCTCCTATCATTCCCCCTTCCCCCATCCAGCACATCTTTATCTCTAATTACCTCCTTCCCATACCTATGCCTCCAATCAACCCCCCCCCCCTTCCTCCAATGCAGCACACCCACTTATGATGCCTCCAATCACCCTCCTCTCCATCCAGCACACCGACCTATGCCTCCAATCACCCCCTCCCTATTACCATCCAGCACACCCACCTATGTCTCTAATCACCCCCCAATCTAGCATACCCACCTATGCCTACAATTACCCCCCCATCCAGCACACCCACCTATGCTATGCCTCCAATCACCCCTCCCCCATCCATTTAGCACATCCACCAATGCCTCCAATCAACCCTCCAATCCAGCACACCCACCTATGCCTCCAATCACCCCCATCCAGCACACCCACCTAAGCCTCCAATTACCCCCCATCCAACAGACCTGTGACATTATCATTCTCCTTTATCTTCCTCTTGGTGTGTTTTCGCAGTTAGGCAGCAGTGCACACTGAGGGCCTTATGCTAGCGCCTGCCCTGACTACATGTCCCAAAATCCTGTGCTGCTGGTGTAGAACGAAATCCCCCGCAGAAGCTGACAGGGAAGCTGTCCCTCTTAGGATAGCCTGTATTATTTTGCCAGCGGCATGAGCAAAATACCAGGCCGTAGGGCACCCATTACAAATACACTGGGGGCACAGTAAAATGTTGGTGGGGCCATGGCCCCCTCTTGTTCCCTCCCTAGTGACCCCACTGCTCCCCTGGCTCCTTTATTTCTCAACATACAAGCTGACCCTGGGTCTCACCACATTGGTGTTTAAATGGTGGCAAAATAAGGGTTTTTTAGGATTGCCGATATGTGCAAATGTGACATTCTATCCCAACAATTACTGAAAGAGAATACCAGTTCCCCAATACGGAAATCTACCGATACACACAATTTTCTCACTACATCACTTCCCTAAGAATGACCTG
Organism: Rana kukunoris; assembly: GCA_029574335.1. Taxonomy (NCBI): domain Eukaryota; kingdom Metazoa; phylum Chordata; class Amphibia; order Anura; family Ranidae; genus Rana; species Rana kukunoris. The sequence goes on from CM056059.1 coordinate 81,125,701, forward strand.
TCCTACATGACTGCTTTGGAATCCTTGTGCAATAATTTAGATAAACGTTCTGTTCATATTTCAGTATTGTACACTGAATCAATATCTTCACCCACAAAATTGCCTTAGTTGATAAAATGAGAAACAGATTTAGCTATAGAATTGGAACAGGTCGAATCATATAAGATAGCGAGCTACTTCTTAAAATCTTGTATAAATACATCTATCATTGGAGCCAACTATAAATACTACTTTGGTGGTACATGGTCCCAACTGGAATGGCCTCCTTTGTTTCAGGAGCCTCTGCATTTTGCTTCTGTGATTGCACACTCTAATATCTATGGTGGACATGTCTCAAAGTAAAAGCGTTATTGAATGCGCATCAATAATAACTTTTTTTTCCTGACCCAAGTAAATCTTAAAGTGATTATAAAAGGCAGAAGGTTGCTCATCTTAATGCATTCTATGCATGAAGATAAAAAACCTTCAGTGTACAACAGCCCACCTAATACTTATCTGAGCCCCATCTCGATTAAGCGATGAATGGACACAGAGCAGTGGCTCAACTCATGTGCCCTTAGCAGCAGAAAGGGTCCAGGAGTGCTGGCGAGGGACCTGAGAAGAGGAGGATCTGGGCTGCTCTGTGAAAAACCACTACAGAGAGCAGGTAGGTATAACATGTTTGTTTTAAAAAAAAAAAAGGCTTTAATATCACTTCAAGAAATCAAAGCAACAAGCTCTATGGGGCTATCCTGTGCAAGAGGCTCCAAGATATGTTAAAAGGTTTCCTTTATATTTATAACGGCACAAATTTCCATCGCACAATCGTAGAAGTCAGCTATATCCCATTTGATATGGTCAAAACTAAGCTATCTTGAATCGTGATAAATGGAAGACTTTCTGCACTTCTTAATGACAAAGTAAAGTTGTTTGAAAAGGTTTGGGATCCATGGATTTCCTACCTCTTGGGAAACGACTAGTGTCGTCATTATTTTTCTTATAGAACGGATTGGTTACTTGGTTCTGTCCCCTTTATTTTCTTTCTTTTTCTTCATCCTCTGTCACAACATCCCAGGCAATGCAGTGTCTGTGATTTGGACTGGGGCAGGGCAGTGGAGAGGACCTCGCTCTAGAGATATTCTTCCTATTTGCCCAATCTGGCCAGGTTTGCTCTGTCTCAGATTGACACATTGGATTCGAAAAAACATTTCACACATATTGACTAGGGCCAGCAGGGTCCCGTTCACTTGCTGTTACCTTGTTTGCCTGCAGAGTTTGTACTTATTGGCTTGAATGTTCAAAGTCACATAAGCTGATTTGTATGTCACTGCCTGCAACCTAAGTTGTGAAATTTCTTTTGCATTTGCTTTTCATTCTCTTTTCATATGATGTGTTCTCTATTCCTTACTCTATGTATGAGAGACAAATGTACTGATGTGTCAATCTCAGTATGTTTTGTATACCCCTTTTAATATGAAAACAATACAAATTATTTAAAAAGAAGTAAACATTACAGTGTATTATCTGAGAGACAATAACCAAAAATACTTTTCAGTGCCGAAGAACTGGAATAGTCCACAAACTGAGATACAAAGTACATTTATCCTGCAGTAAACAATAGACATTTAGCAGCGGAGGTAAAGCTGCAGAAGCATTACATGACACCTTTACAGTGCCAAAGCAAACTGCAAAGAACAAGGGATCCTTATCCTGCAAAAAACAATCAAAAGTAAAAAAAATAAAACTATTGTTGCTAAATGACAATCCTGAATCCAAATCTGAATCTGTTTTTAAACAAAGCAGCTGGGGGATCCATGGTGACATCAATGACCATATATTGTCATTTGCTTATTTAAAGGATCACTAAAGGATTTTTTTTTTAGCTAAATAGCTTCCTTTACCTTACTGCAGTACTGGTTTCATGTCCTTATTGTTCGTTTTTGCTTTGAAGTAGCTGTAATCCTGCTCTGATCTCCACACTTCCTGCTTGTCTGTTTCCTTATAACCACAGTGGCCTAGATTCACAAAGCGATTACGCCTGTGTAAATGTTGTTAGACTGGAGTAATTTCGACTTACGGGCGTTTTTACGCTAGTCGAAATCCTCAAACCATGAAAAGACACCTGCGGGCTTCATTTCGACTGTATTACGTGTTAGTACGCCTTCAGATCTACGCTGCCAGAAAATTGCGGCCACTGGGCGGACTTCCTGTTGTTTTTCGCCGTCAGGGTATGCTAATGAGCTTTTGCCTGCAATCCACAAAATTTCGCACTTTCAACGCAATCTCTTACGGCACCTTTAGTCATCTTTTTTTTCCGTTTCACTATACCAGCTTTTTGCTGGTCTAATATTAGACAGCCCATGTTAAGTATGGCCGTCGTTCCCGCGTCGAATTTCAACGTTTTCCGATGTCTTTTATTATTTTTAACGTAAGTCGTCCGGGAATAGGAATGTTCGTAAACGCCGCTACTCAAACAACGAATGACGTCACGACGTGATTTCGCGCAATGCACGGCGGGAAATTCCTGAACAGAGCATGCGCAGTTCGATCGTCGCGGGGACGCGCTTAATTTAAATGCTTCACGCCCCCTAATCACGTATTTCGATTGCGCGGCGGAAAAAAACTACGACACAATAGCGTACGCGCAAAAAAACTACCTGAATTCGGTGTAGAGTCTGGTGAAATACGGCAGCGTACCGTATTTCGATTACGCAGCGGAATATTACGTCTTTGTGAATCTGCCCCAGTGCTGGGAGCTTTCTCATGGTGGTCTAAGCTGTCATTACTGTGTGTCTAAAACTTCCCAGAACCAATCAGATTCATTTTAAAAACAAAACACTGCCCTGGATTTGTTTGTTTTTGTTTTGTGTGTCTTTTTCTACTTCACAGAAACATGAAGCCAGTTCAAAAGTGAAACTAACCTGCAGGCACATTATATGATTTATTTTTATCTATTTTTAATCATTTTGAAAAGGAATCAGTTAACTTTTATGTCTCTATACCCTGTAAACAGTCATTTCAGCAAATACATTTTTTTCCTTTAGTGACCCTTTAATGCAAAGTGAATTAACTCGAGACAGCCTCTCAGATTAAAGCTGACCATACATGTTAGAAAATAGTTTGAAACATATCTGACATGATGGTTCATTTTTTCATCATAAAACTTTGCATTTCGAGAAACAAAATGATCCTTTAACTTTTGCTCAAGTCGTTACACGGTGGCAGGTCGGCTCTCCTACACGAATTGTTGTACCTCTAAGGTTGCCTGCCCAGGCACCTTCACAAGTGGGTGCGTACCGCCGGAGCATGCCCGTGGATTGGGTGGACTCGATGTCCGTCAGCGACCTGCAATCGCCTAGTAAAGAGGCAGAACGGGGATCTGCCAGTGCAAACAAGCGGATCTCGGTTCTGACAGGGGACATGTCAGAGATCTTCTGTTCCCAGTGATTGGGAACAGTGATCTCTGTCATGTCCCAGCGAGTCCATTCCCCCTAGAGTTAGAACACACCTAGGGAACACACTTAAAGCGGAGGTCCAGCTTAAAGAAATGTTTAAGTCAGCAGCTAAAAACACTGTAGCTGCTGACTTTTAATTAGGAAACGTACCTGTCCAGGGTGCCCCCGATGTCGGGAGCCAAAGCCACACAAACGATCGGGTCTCGGCATTCCCACCAGCATCCTCGTTAAGAGAATTAGGAAGTGAATCGGACACACACAAGGTCCCAGAAGACACTGCTCCCCATTTCCCAGTAGGCAGAGCGATGAGGATAAGAAAGAAGACCCACCGCGGACAAGGAAGAGGCAGATTAGGAGATCCCACACAATATACACAAAAATCTCATGCCTTCTGTGCAAAATAATTTTGTATATGTATTTTAGACTATTAAGTGTCATTATAAATTTTAACCCACTGTGCGCTGTCTCTGTTGTTTGTAGATTAGGAGATCTGCCTAGTATATATATATATATATATATATATATATATATATATATATATATATATATATAATTTTTGGCAATTTCTTTTTTTAGGGTGGACCTCCGCTTTAACCCCTTAATCGTCCCGCAAATAGTTAAAACCAGAGAGGTGATCAAAAAATGCATTGGTGTGAATCCAGCCTAAGTGATTACTATATGCTTATTGGGATTTTTTTTACCAAAAACATGTAACAGAGTACATATGGGCCTAAATTTATCAAGAAATTCAATATTTAAAAAAAAATTATTGGATATATTAATAGCAGAAAGTAAAAAAAATATTTTTTTCCAAATATGTCTACCTTTTTTGTTTATAGCGCAAAAAATAAAAATGTAGAGGTGATCAAATACCACTAAAAGAAAGCTCTATTTGTGGGAAAAGAAGGCATACATTGTATTTGGGTACATCGTTGCACGACAGCGCAATTGTCAGTTAAAATAACGCAGTAGACATTTGCGGTTCGTTTCGTTCCGAATTGAAATTCAGCCAAACTTTAATTTTTCAGAAATTCTGATGTTTTACGAATTACAATAGTACCGAATTTAAACGAATCCGAAATATGTTGACGAAATTTGAATTTGAATGTTTTTTGAATACTTTTCTAATTAAAATAGTTTTCAAATTTGAAAAGTTTTCGAATTCGAATCATTTTCCAATAGCAGTTAAAGGAATAGAATAGAAACAAATTGAACAGTAAAGGATATAACACAAAATAAAACAATAGAATATAATCGAGTAAAACAGAACAAAATAGAATAGAAAATAAAAGAACGGAATAGACTAAAATATTATAGAAACAAATAGACTAGAATAGCATAGAAAGAATATAGCCATCTTCTGAAAATTGAATTACCAAATAGGATAAATTTGAATACATAAGAAAAGAATAGAATATAATAGAAAACAACAGAATAGTATAGAAAAAAAACAATAGAATAGAAAGAATATAACCATATTCTGTAATTCAAATTTTGAATACAATACATTTTAATTTGAATAGAAAAGAATAGAATAGAAAATAAAATAATAGAAAAGAAAATAGAATAGAACAAATAGAAAAAAAAACATAATTAAAAAAAAACAATAGAATAGAATTGAAAGAATATATCCATTTCCCAAAATTCTAATATAACCAATTCTAATTGAAATAGAATAGAAAATAACAGATTAGCATAGGAAGATGGCAATATTTATTCTATTCTATTGTTTTTTCTATACACGTGTTATCTTCTATTCTATTCTTGTATATGCTATTCAAATTTGAATTGATTCTATTTGACTTTTTGAAAATGGTTATTTCTATTCTATTCTATTCAAATGTTTTTTATTCTATTCATTTGTATTATATTCTAGTCCATTTTATTCTGTTCTTTTAGTTTTTATCCTATTTTGTTCCGTTTTACTCTATATATTATATTCTTTTATTTAGGGCTGTGCAAATTAACTTTTAATTAATCGATTAATCTTTAATTTTTTTGGTCGATCAAAATCTTTTTGATCGATTAAAATTCTTTCGATTGGTACTCACCTCTCCGCCGGCTTCTGGGCCTTCAGGGAGTTCCGTCGGAGATCCGGTGACATCACGGACACAGGCAGGGCTTGCCGTGTCCATCTGAAGGGCTCCTTTGCTGTGCCTTAATATCTGCATGCCGGTGGGACCTTACTATCTGCCACACGCAAGGGCTGTTACACTTCCCTCTATCACTTCCCTCCATCACCCTGGGATTCTACAACCATCCACTGGGAGTTGTGATAGTTTCCTTCACGGGACATCTACATGCCGACGGACTGATGTTAACCTCTCCTCATCTGGATTCAGCAGTGGTATCGTTGTACACATTTTTATACCAGTATCATACTTAGCTACATGTTTTTATGACTGCTTTTGGTACCGTTTGGTACATCGATTTTATCTCCAGTGCAATATTTATTTGGTTACCTACTTGAAGACTATAAAAGTTTTAATGCTATTCCCATCGAGCGCTGCCTTTGTGTGTTTTTTGTATCCTGCTATCCATTTTTCCAGTGGTTGGGAGCTGCGAGATCAGCTATAAGTAGTTGGATCTGTATGTGCGTTATAATTAATCGAAATTAGTCGATTAATCGATTAAAAAAAAAAAAAACGATTAATCGAACACAAAAATTTTGATCAGTAACAGCCCTACTTTTATTGTCTGTTATATTCTTTTCTATTCTATAATTTTTTTTTCTATTCTTTTCCTTTTTTCTATTTTATTCTCTTTGGAAATTGGAAATTTTTTCGAATTCGATAACTATATGAAAACATTTCAAATGGATGCGAATTCAAATTTTTGAATCAATTTGAATATGAATAAATTACACAAATTCCAAAAACAAATTAAACGAATTTAACTAAACAAATTTATGTAAATAACGAATCGAAACAAGACAAAGCAATTTTGTTTTTGTTCTGCACGTGTCTATAACGCAGTGCCGTATAACAAAAAATGGCCTGGTCATGATGAGGGGTAAATCTTCCAGAGGTCAAGTGGTTAACCACTTAAGGACCGTCGCACGCCGATGTACGTCGGTAGAATCCCAGCAGTGGGGCGCGCTCATGACCCGGTCCTGAGCTCCGTGACCGCGGGATCCGCGGACCCGATTGCCGCCAGTGTCCCGCGATCAGGTCACAGAGCTAAACAGGGAAAAGTAAGTGTAAACAAACCTTTCCCCATTCTTCCTAGTGGCAGTGATCGTCTGATCCCTGTCATAGGGAACGACGATCAGTGACATGTCACGCCAGGTCATGCCCCCTACAGAAAGAATCACACACAAAGGTGCCACCTAGTGGTTAACCCCTCCACTGCCAGCGTTATTTTCACAGTAATCAGTGCATTTTTATAGCACAAATCGCTGTAAAAATGACAATGGTCCCAAAAATGTGTCAAAAGTGTCCGATGTGTCTGCCATAATGGCGCAATCATGCTAAAAAAAAAAACGCTGATTATCATACCATTACTAGTAAAAAAATAATAATAATAATAAAAATGCCATAAAACTATCCCCTATTTTGTAGATGCTATAACTTTTGCGCAAACCGACCAAAAAAAACTTTGTTTTTTATATATTTTTTTTAGGGATATTTATTATAGCATAAAGTAAAAAATATTGAATTTTTAATCTAAATTGTCGCCCTATTTCTGTTTATAGCGCAAAAAATAAAAACCGCAGAGGTGATCAAAAAATCACCAAAAGAAAGCTCTATTTGTGGGAAAAAAGGACGCCAATTTTGTTTGGGAGCCACGTCGCACGACCGTGCAATTGTCAGTTAAGGCGACGCAGTGCCGAATCGCAAAAAGGGGCCAGGTCCTTTAGCTACAAAATGGTCTGGGGCTGAAGTGGTTAAAAAAGAAAGAAGCAACATTGCGGGAGCATTGATAACTCTGTAAAAGTTACACATAAACATCAGTTAGCTTGCATTTACCTTAGAAAAATGTATGCATTTCTTGGTCTACTTTCAAGTGAAACTGCAGTTACACATACTTAAAGTGGTTGTAAAGGTCCATTTTTTATTTTCTAAATAGGTTCCTATTGTTGGTTCACTTACCTTTTCCTTCGATTTCCCTTCTAATTTTTTTTTTCTATGTCTGAATTTCTCACTTCCTGTTCCTCCTCAGACTGACTAACCCCCCGCCAGAACGGCTTGGATGATGGGGGCAAGTTTACTGAGGAGTAGGGATGAGCTCTGGTGTGTTCGCACACGCACGCGCAGAGCCCGCCAGGAAGTCGGCACTGCGCTAATCACAGGCAGTGATACATTTCCAGATCTCTGCACCTGAGCATCGGAAATGTCTCCCTGCCTGGGATTAGCGCAGTGCCGTCCAGACTTCCTGGCGGGCTCTGCACGTGGTGTGTGTGAACACACCAGAGCTCATCCCTACTGAGGAGGAACAAAAAGTGAGAAATTCAGATAAAGAAAAAAAAACATTTAGAAGGGAAATCGAAGGAAAGGGTAAGTGAACCAACAATGCACTAGCCTAAGGCCCCTTTCACACTGAGGAGTTTTTCAGGCGGTACAGCGCTAAAAATAGCATCTAAATACCGTCTGAAAAACTCCTGCACAGCATTCTCAATGCGAAAGCCCAAGGGCTTTCACACTGAGGCAATGTGCTGGCAGGAGAGAATAAAAATCTCCTGCTAGCAGCATCTTTGGAGCGGTGAGAGGAGTGGTGTGTATACCGCTCCTTCCAGGGATGGACTGGATATTGGGACTACAGGGAGTTTCCCGGTGGGCCGATGGCTCAGTAGGCCGGCTTCAGTAACAGCGAACCGCTGCCCCCCTCTTCTACTCTGTCTCTCCCTTCCAACAGCGCTCACCTGGGGGGAACAGAGAAGCAGGGGGAGGACCAGAGGAGCAGGGGGAGGACCAGAGGAGCAGGGGGATGAAAGAGGAGCAGGGGGGATGAAAGGGGAGCATGGGGGAGGGGACAGACAGCTAACTCAGCAGCTATGGCCTGGGAGTTTCCCCCTTCTGCCTAATCTTGTCCCACAAGGGGGGGGGGCACCAAACTGATTCTTTGCCCCGGGTGAAATAATGTCTAGCTTCCCCACTAATAAAGTAGAATGGCTAGTGACTAGTGAAGGGGGAGAGGGGGCTTGAGTGGCTGGGGGGGGGGGGGGGGAGTTGTTCGACCGCCATGGGAGAGACCTGTCAAAGTGGGCCAGTCTGGATGAAGTCCGATTTTCTAAGCCCCGGTGATGTCCAATGACTGTGGTGGCCTTAGTAATGAGGCTTATGGGAGGGGTTGGGGTCAGGGTATGTACATTTCAGATCACGCCCCTTCTGGCCACCTATAGTTCTTGCATAGAGAAGGTAATGCTTCCCAAGTACTGAAATGCAGCACACTTCAAGGTGCTTCAACACACTTTCTATAACAAACACAATGACTTGAAATGTGTAGAAATAAATTCTGCGGCACACAGTCATGGCCAATGTGTTGTCATCGAGGCTTCGAGGGGTTAAAGCTCTTGAAACAAACTTGTTTTCAATAAGTGTTTGTTTGTGTTTATGTTGGTATTCAGGATAATCACATACCTGCTGGTTGCTCTCTCCCTGATCTTTCATTAGAGGAATCTAAACTCTCCCAGAGCTGCACCTAATGAATGTTACATGTGTGATTAGGGTGCATCAGCCGTGCAGCAGGTTGGATTCGGAGTAATCTGCCTTTCAGAGCAGTTTCAGCGTGAATCCCATTAATTGCCTGAATTCTTCCAGATGTCCTTTCAGTTTTACAGGAATTTCAATGTGCCTAGCAGCAGGGGTAACGAGAAGCAATAAACTGTTAACAGGCCTCCATGACTAAACGAAGGCTGCCTTCATTTTCATTAATAACACATCTCCACTCACCCTCCCGATGCTTTGATTTCCCTGCGTCAATCTCAGCAGAAAAGTAAAACTCAACCTCTCTAACGTAGTTTAATTTCACCACCAGCCCTGTGTACTGTCTGAAGAAACCAAATCCCTGATTGACTCCTGCGAGTAAATTTTCTAGCTGTAGAAATTCAAGGGCTTAATCTGTTTCTCCAAACACACAGAGGCTCATCTCTACAGAGGGCAGGCCCTGCGTTCACTGGAAGGACTCGTATACCTGGGAGTGACTGCCATGAACTCCAGCGTACAATTCAGTCCTACCTAAAGGAGAATATTTTCTGGCAGAAACACAGGGACTGCCATAGCTACCGCTTTTCCTAGTTGCCCTGCTGACTCTTTGGTTTCAATCATTTTGAGTTACTGGCTTAAGCGCTTATCAATTGCTGTACAACTATTTACTACAGCGCATATGGACATACCTGTACATCCCCTTTAAATCTCATGGTTGTGGGTGCGTGTGCGCCCGACGCAAGCTCCTTGAGTGTGACCCGCCGCTCAATGTCCACCCAGGTGCCCGCGATCACGTCACAGAGCTGCAGAACAGGGAGATGCCTGTGTAAACTCTGTGGCTCACGCATGCGTTTGCAAAAGCGTGCGGACAAAACCCCTGTTTTTAACGCATACTGTTAGACAGGTTAATTGGTTGTTTTGAAAGCTGGTCGGTAAGTAGGCTTGGTTTTTCCCTGGGCATTCCCCAGGTCACGTTTGTTATCTGCTTTAGCCTTCCATTGCTACTTACTGCTATGGCCAGCTATAGATGGGGACGGTGGACAGGTTTATGCTTCACCTGTGGTGTTTATATTGGTCCAGCAGACCACCAACTCCTTTGCAGCCATTGAGCTACATGCTGGGTGCTTGGTGTGCTCCTGTACCTTTAAGGAGGGGTGGCTCCCCTTCAGTTCACCTGCCCCTTTCTATCCATTAAAATGCATGTGTCTCCATTGTGGGGACGCTCATTGTTTAGTGTTAGGACCACAGATTGAGGGGTTCCTTGGCACGGCTCTGTGGCTCACGCATGCATTTGCAAATCTGTGCGGACAAAACCCCTGTTTTTAACGCATACTGTTAGACAGGTTAATTAGTTGTTTTGCAAGCTGGTCGGTAAGTAGGCTTGGTTTTTCCCTGGGCATTCCCCAGGTCACTTTTGTTAAACAAGGCATTTCCCTGTTCTGTCTTGCAACAGGACACTGATCTACTGCTCCCAGTGATCAGTGTTGTGTCACATGTAGCCCAGCCCCCCCACAGTTAGAATCACTCCCTAGGACACACTTAACCCCTTCTCTGCCAGTGTCATTTACACAGTAATCAGTGCATTTTTATAGCACTGATCCCTGTATATATGACAATGGTCCCAAAATAGCGTCAAAAGTATCCGATGTGTCAGCCATAATGTCGCAGTCACGATAAAAATCCGCCGCCATTACCAATAAAAAAAATGCTATAACTCTATCCCCTTTTTTGTAGATGCTATAACTTTTGCACAAACCAATATATACTTATTGCGATTTTTTTTTACCAAGAATATGTAGAATACATATCGGCCTAAACTGAGGATTTTTTTTTTTATAGCACAAAGTTGAAAAGTTACGCTCTTTTTGTTTACAGCGCAAAAAATAAAAACTGCATAGGTGATCAAATACCACCAAAAGAAAGCTCTATTTGTGGAGAAAAAAAGGACGGCAATTTTGTTTGGGTGCCACGTCGCACGATCGCACAATTGTCAGTTAAAGCAATGCAGCGCCGAATCGCTAAAAATGGCCCGTATCGGGGCTGAAGTGGTTAAAGAGTAACTCCACTTTTCTTGATAAAAAAATATCCCCCTCTGGGTGATCTAAGTACATTACAATTTTTTTCACAAACTTTGTTGCAGATTCCTCCTTTTGTTATTCTGAAGAAGTGTTTGTCACTTCAAACACAGACAAAACTAGAGTTACCTTTTATGTTTTGTAGCTTTACCTGTATTTTGAGTTTATTGACTGCTTATTTAATCTCTTACTCTGTGCTTTAGACAGCGGTGGCAACCTCAGTATTTCTATTAAAACCATGAACTCGATTCATTTTAATAACAATATGGACACAGCTCAATGACGTTATACGCAGGCTTCTTTACCATACAAGTACAACCTGTGTGTATTGTTCATCTGTTTCTTCCTACATGTGTTGCAGCAAAGGTAATGTGTTGGTACATAATCCACACTAACCATTGCTGTGTTACATACTAAACACCTCCAGCTTTGAGTCTATTAATTGAATACAAGACTAATTAAAAGCAATTTAAATAAGGCTAACTTAGTCTATATCAGGAGTCCTTAAAGTTCATGTTTAGGACACATGGGGCTGGACTCACTAAAACTGGAATGTGCAAAATCTGGTGCAGCTCTACATAGAAACCAATCAGCTTCCACGTTTTATTGAACAAGCTGAAGTTAGAAACTGATTGGCTACCATGCCCAGCTACACTAGATTTTGCACTCTTCAGTTTTAGTACATAAACCCTACAGAGACGTACATGCAAACTACGTTTCTTAAAGGGGTTGTAAAGGTTAGTTTTTTTTTTTCTAAATAGGTTACTTTAAGCTAGTGCATTGTTGGTTCACTTACCTTTTCCTTCAATTTCCCTTCTAAATAGTTGTTTTTCTTTGTTTTCTTTGTCTGAATTTCTCACTTCCTGTTCCTCCTCAGTAAGCTGTTCTAAATGACATTCCACCACTCGGATGATGGTGGAAAGCTTACTGAGGAGAAACAGGAAGTGAGAAATTCAGACAAAAAAACAACATTTAAAGGGGAAATCAAAGGAAAGGGTAAGTGAACCAACAATGCACTAGCTTAAAGGAACCTATTTAGAAAATAAAAGAAGAACCTTTACAACCCCTTTAATTCTTCTGGACTGCTCACTGGGAGGGGGGCCTTCTTTGGATGCCATCTCTACTTGGGTGACATGGACAACTCTGGCAGTGGGGCCCTCACAGACTCCAGAAATTAGGTCCCCATCTCCCTACTGCATGTGTTAAAGTAGAGGTTCACCCTTAAAACAACTCTGTGTCATCCCATCCAGCATACTGGTGTCAGCGCCAGTATGCTGATTTTTTTTTTTTTTTTTTAAATCTTTGTACTTACTGTTTAATTGATAATTTTATTTTGTCCCTACCGCGGTTGGAGCGTCACGGCTTCCGAAAATAGCAGACTAGCACTCGTGTATTCCCGGCGCTATACGGCGCCTGCGCACAGACCTAGGAGCTGACTGCGCAGGCGCCGTATATATCCGAGTTCTATTTCGGCTTTTTTCGGAGGGCGTGAAGCGCCATAGCCATTGGACTCGGATATATACGGCGCCTGCACAGTCAGCTCCTAGGTCTGTGGGCAGGCGCCGTATAGCGCCGGGAATACACGAGTGCTAGTCGGCTATTTTCAGAAGCTGTGACGCAAAAATAGACACGCCATTCACCCGCGGTAGGGACAAAATAAAATTATCAATTAAACAGTAAGTACAAAGATTTAAAAAAAAAACGGAATACTGGCGCTGACGCCAGTATGCTGGATGGGATGACACAGTTGTTTTAAGGGTGAACCTCCGCTTAAACTTGTTGTTGCCATCAGAAACAGGCTGAGACTAAAGGGGGGTAGAACCCAATTAAAGTGCCTTGAAAAAGTATCGATACCCCTTGAAATTTTCCACATTAAGTTACAACCAAAAACGTAAATGTATTTTATTGGGATTTTATGTGATAGACCAACACAAAGTGGCACATAATTGTGAAAGGAATGAAAATGATAAATGGTTTTCAAACTTTTGTACAAACACATGTCTAAAAAAGTCAATAAAGAGTCAATAATTTATAGAACCACCTTTCCCTGCATCTACAGCTGCAAGTCTATTTGGGGATGTCTCTACCAGCTTTACACATCTAGAGAGTGACATTTTTGCCACTTCTTCTTTGCAAAATAGCTTAAGCTCTGTCATTTTGGATGGGGAGCGTCTGTGAACAGCAAATTTCAAGGCTTGCCACTCTTAAGGCCCGTACACATGGTAGGACATCCAACAAAATTTCCCTTGGATTTTTGTCCTAATTGATTTGTCCGGTCACACCCATAGCATACAGACAGTCAGACTTTTCTGCAAACTTTTCTAAAATTCTCCCATCATCACATGTTTTTTCTGCTCTTTTCTGCTCTTTACTGCCACCCTTTGGTTAACTTCTGCTATTGTTGGTTGATTTTAACATTGGTTCTGAGCATGCGCATTTGCACTTTGTACAAGAGATGGTAGGATTGCTGTACACACGGTCACACAAGGCACCATCAGACTTTTGTTGCCGAAAAGTTGGTCCGTTCGCAGACCCAACTTTTTGTCGGATGAAACCAGAAAAAGTTGGTCCAATGGAGCGTACTCACGATCGGACAAATTTGAAAAGTTGCAGATTTTGAAGTTGGTTGGCCAAAAGTCCGACCGTGTGTATGTGGCTTAAGAGATACTTCAACTTTAACAGGGTTGTAAAGGTTTGTTTTTATTTTCTAAATAGGTTCCTTTAAGCTAGTGCATTGTTGGTTCACTTACCTTTTCCTTCCATTTCCCTAAATGTTTATTTTCTTTGTTTTCTTTGTCTGAATTTCTCACTTCCCTTTTCTTCTCAGTAAGATTTCCACCATCATCCGAGCGGTGGAATGTCATTTAGAACAGCTTACTGAACACCTTACTGAGGAGGAACAGGAAGTGAGAATTTCAGACAAAGAAAACAAAGAAAAAAAAACATTTAGAAGGGAAATCGAAGGAAAAGGTAAGTGAACCAACAATTCACTAGCTTAAAGGAAACTATTTAGAAAATAAAAAATGAACTTTTACAACGCCTTTAAATATTGGCAAGTCATTGGAAGACAGTGACAGATGGTAGAAATCTGTGCCCAAGTTTTGTATTTATATTTAAATAGGAGGTTGTCTGGTTTTAATGCATTTGGTCTCTTTGTTCTGAAAGTGCAGTTTCCCCTTTAAGCAGCAGATTCTACTCACATTCCCTGATACGAGGGGACGAATAGTAACTTTTAGCCTGGAAGGTAAACACAACCAACTGACCTTTCTTGTTAGGAACAGTTTCCTGGGTCCCAAAAAAAAAGTGTACCACACAAATTGTACCATAGTGCCACAGTGACAGGTGGGCATGATGAAAGGCAGGTATTGTTCTACAGAAAATGGTTTATGGTGACACATTTTTCACATATCCACTCATATACTGGCCCAGTGGGGAAAAAGTCTACTGCTTCCCAGCCTTGACATTCACAAATCAAAAACCACTAGAATAAACATTTACAAATCTGTACTATATATATATATATATGAAATAAAATAATCTAAATATGTAAATGCAAACCAATACAATGTATAGTGGAACCTCGGATTAGGAGCATAATCCGTTCCACAAGAATGCTCGTAATTCAATGTCCTTTCATATCAAAGTGAGTTTCCCCATAGAAGTCAATGGAAGCGAAAATAATTGGTTTCCGCATTGACTTCAATGGCATGCAATACCGCATGTAGCCAGAGGTGGGGGGTGCCGGAGAGCCTCGGGAACAACCGGAAAGGCCAGAGCACAGCTCGGCTAAATTAAGAAAACACCTGAAAGGCTCGGGAATGGAGTATTTCCAAGGTTTTCCAAGCATTTCCGAACTGCTCCGCTCAGCTCAACTCCGGCCCCCCCCCCCCCTGAGGCAAAATGCAGTACTGCACACCGCTTTGACTTTAATACTGCTTGTTTTGCGAGACAACACTTGCAAACCGAGTCAGGATTTTTAAAAATACAGTGTAAAAATATATTGCGAAGCGCTCGTTAACCGCATTTATGCAATCCGAGGTTCCACTGTATCTAGAGTATGAAAAACTACTTGCAGTAAATCTTACAATACAACACGTGTCCTTTCTGGAAGTACACTGCAGGCCACTTTTGGGATAGAAACAGCTCCCAATATGAAGAGCTAAAACCACACTCTCTTATCAGGTCATACAGAACAATTAAAGGTCTCCTCTGCTGAAACAAAGAGCCAATAGCTTTCCATTCATCTCTAACCTACAAACTCTGTTCCAATCTAGCATTCATGTCATTTTCTGATTACAATTAACAAATATTTGTCAATTCTAACT
The DNA here is from genome assembly GCA_029574335.1 of Rana kukunoris. NCBI lineage: Eukaryota > Metazoa > Chordata > Amphibia > Anura > Ranidae > Rana > Rana kukunoris. Next base: position 81,141,180 of record CM056059.1, read on the forward strand.
TGTATGTTAATTACCCTGTTTTTGTGCTGCCTAAAATTGTAATCAGCTGATTGCTGAGACATATTTGAAAACAAATTGTTACGACCTTTACAAAATTAACCACATAAATGACAGCCATCTTTTACGCCTACAGAGACCATCCAAGTATTCCTCAATTTTAGGGCACACACAATGGAATTGCACCCCATTGTTGGTGTCACTGGGAAGAGTTGTGCCCCATCATTGGACCCCATCCTTGCTCTATTGGGAGTAACAGTGCCCCATAATTGGGTGTCATTGGACCACATTGTTGGTGTAATTTGGACAAATTGTGCCCCATCATTGTTATTAGTGAAAGGAATTGTGCCTCCTCATTGGTGTCAGTGGGGGGGGGGGGGAATTATGGCCCATAGGGCCGCATTTAGCCCACCGGGCCGCAATTTGGAGACCACTGCACTAGGGAATACTGGTGGCAGGATGCTGGGTAATACCGGATTTCCTCTCTTCGCCTGTCAGCGTCTCAATACCTTTTGATCAGGACCATGGTCTCTCCCATCATTATTGAGGAGTGCTCAATGGAAACGGCCTTCTTTCCTGAAAGTTTTTTTTCTCTCCAATGTTGACCCTGCAAAAAGCCCAGCGATTCATGTCTCACAAACTGGCAGGCCTTGGGTGCTGGGTTATTACCCCCCCCCCCCTCTCCGTTGGGTAGTTGTTTTGCCAGCAGAATACCCAGGTTGGGAAGTTAGTTTTATTATTCTGGTTTTCTGGCCAGTTCTTTCATGTTCCCTTTGCCTTTTGTCACCTGACAGTATGCTTTTTAATCTCCAGGTAAGCTTAACAACATCACAGTGGTATCCTACATCAGGGGTGGGTCAGTCCACTGAGAAGAGGTAGAGATGACTGATCTGGGTGGAGTAGACTCTTCCTTATCTCTTTGAGTCTATATAGAATTTCTGGGAAGAATCCATATTCTGTGGCCCAATTGGGCAATATGTGGTTCCTACATCCAGGGCTAGCCAAGTGGATTTTTATCTCTGGACAATATTTTCAGTTAGATCTGGTAGCATCTCCTTACTGTTATAAGCTGGAAAGCTTCAACCTAGGGGTATGGACCAAGCTCTGGGTGTGGATGCTTAGTCAGATCAGGAAAAGTCTCACAGGCCACATGCTTCCAGTTTGATCCATATACACATTTTTTGGGAGGTCTATTGCTAAAGACCGTGGCAATTTTTGCAGTAATTCCCTATTGGCCAAACAGGCCTTGGTTCCTGCCTTTGATACCGGGGTATTAGATTGAAGTCCTTTCTCTTGGGTCAGATCTTCTGTCGTAAAGAGCAAAATTCCACCCTTGTTCATCTCTTCCACGTTCTCATCCTGGCAGGAAGAGACTTATCAGGTTTGTCTGTTGTTTCTCTACTTAATATCTATACATCCTACAAAAGGATTTGAATAGAGCTTGTTCAGTTTGGACTGCTTTGTTTTCTTTGCGTCAGTCCTCTGGTCAGGTGCATTTTGATCTGATCCTAAAGCTCTCTTAGATCTCTGCAGTCCCTGTTATATACAATGTCTCATGGGTAGACTATCTCTTACTCATCCAATACTTTGATACAGGGTTGCATCCGAGACTCTAGGTGGTGTTTACTACTTGACCTGGACCTCCTTGCCAGCTCTAGATGAGATTTTTTTGCAGTCCAGCTTGGATAAAGACTTTTTAACTTGAGTTATGAAGACATTCAGTCTAAGGGTTACCGTATTTTTCGCTCTACATAAGACGCACGTAGGTTTTAGAGGAGGAAAACAAAAAAAATAATATTCTGTACCAAAAATGGTGTACTAAAATATTTTCCAGTGCCTATGAAATGCAGCCAGACCAGTGCCATAAATGCAGAGCGACTATTGCCAGAAATGCAGAGTGACACGCAGAGTGACCATTGCCATAGATGCAGAGTGACCATTGCCATAAATGCAGTGACATGCAGAGTGACCATTGCCATAAATGCAGAGTGACACGCAGAGTGACCATTGCCATAAATGCAGAGTGACACGCAGAGTGACCATTGCCATAAATGCAGAGTGACACGCAGAGTGACCATTGCCATAAATGCAGAGTGACACGCAGAGTGACCATTGCCATAAATGCAGAGTGACACGCAGAGTGACCATTGCCATAAATGCAGAGTGACACGCAGAGTGACCATTGCCATAAATGCAGAGTGACACGCAGAGTGACCATTGCCATAAATGCAGAGTGACACGCAGAGTGACCATTGCCATAAATGCAGAGTGACACGCAGAGTGACCATTGCCATAAATGCAGAGTGACACGCAGAGTGACCATTGCCATAAATGCAGAGTGACACGCAGAGTGACCATTGCCATAAATGCAGAGTGACACGCAGAGTGACCATTGCCATAAATGCAGAGTGACACGCAGAGTGACCATTGCCATAAATGCAGAGTGACACGCAGAGTGACATAAATGCATGACACGCAGAGTGCCATAAATGCAGAGTGACACGCAGAGTGACCATTGCCATAAATGCAGAGTGACACGCAGAGTGACCATTGCCATAAATGCAGAGTGACACGCAGAGTGACCATTGCCATAAATGCAGAGTGACACGCAGAGTGACCATTGCCATAAATGCAGAGTGACACGCAGAGTGACCATTGCCATAAATGACACGCAGAGACCATTGCCATAAACAGTGACACGCAGAGTGACCATTGCCATAAATGCAGAGTGACACGCAGAGTGACCATTGCCATAAATGCAGAGTGACACGCAGAGTGACCATTGCCATAAATGCAGAGTGACACGCAGAGTGACCATTGCCATAAATGCAGAGTGACACGCAGAGTGACCATTGCCATAAATGCAGAGTGACATGCAGAGTGACCATTGCCATAAATGCAGAGTGACACGCAGAGTGACCATTGCCATAAATGCAGAGTGACACGCAGAGTGACCATTGCCATAAATGCAGAGTGACACGCAGAGTGACCATTGCCATAAATGCAGAGTGACACGCAGAGTGACCATTGCCATAAATGCAGAGTGACACGCAGAGTGACCATTGCCATAAATGCAGAGTGACATGCAGAGTGACCATTGCCATAAATGCAGAGTGACATGCAGAGCGACTATTGCCATAAATGCAGAGTGACACGCAGAGTGACCATTGACATAAATGCAGTGACATTCAGATTGACCATTGCCATAAATAAAAGAGAGATTGCCTGGCGCCCACGGAGGTATTGATGTCTGTCCCCACGCTCTTCTGTCTTTTCCAGTGGTGATGGGGTGCAACATTGCCGGGGCAGCGGGGGTGGAGCCAGTGGCGGCAGAGTGGCAGAGCCCGACATATATTCGCACCATAAGATGCACAGACATTTTTCTCCTATATTTCTGGGGGGGAAAGTGCATCTTATGGTGCCAGAATGTTTGCTAATATTAAAGCTTTAGGGTAGGAAGGATCCTTTGGTGACTTACAGCTCCAGGTGGGATCCCCTCAAGTCCAGTTGGAGTAAGGATTGAGCCATGATGTCAATCTCTCTAGGGCTACATCCTCAGCAGGGAGCTTGGCGAGAATCAGGGCATTTAAAGACCCCCTTGACAGCTTGCTGCTCCAGATGGAATCTCTTTAAGTCCAGTTTTGTGTAAAGTCTGCCATGATACAGCATTTCTATGTTTTTTTTCCCTCAGTCAGTAGGTTTGCCAGGATCTGGGCCTTGTACTAAGAGGGATCTTTGTGGCTTTCTGTCTAGTACGGGTAGTGTTTATATCTATACTGGGTAACAATCTGAGGTGGCTTTAGCATTCTATGAGAAGAAAGGATTTGTTCTTCCCATATGTAGGACTACTAAGAATAACTGGTTCCATGCCATGGATATTGGGATACGTTGAGCATGCTCACAAGCTACAGCTTTGATCAGAGTTTTAGGACATTTGTCACTCTGTCTAGCAGAATCAGTGGGGTGGAGATGTCATCCAGAATATTTGCTGGATGGGTCATTCCAGCTAGCCACAGGAGTGTGTTGGCTTTGTGGGGCCCCTGTGAAAAAGCACCAGGAATAGTTGTAGGAGGATGACAAGTCTTCCATTAAAGCTGTTTTGGCTCATTGTGGGGTGTAGCTAAATTCCTTATGCTGTAAATATCTATCTATAGGGTTTCTGTTAGCTATGACTTAAAATCTACTTTTTCGACACCCCAGCCTTGTTTTCTGGACTAGTTAGTTTCCTAACATATGCTGCCATAGAAGTCTGAAAAACAGAAAATTTACAATCAAATACTTACTGTAATTTTCCTTTCCTGATGAAAATGGGGTCCTATGGGGGAAGAAGCGGGGCTACCCAAACGTATGCTGCCATGGAGTCCATCAGGAATGGAAAGTTACGGTAAGTATTTGATAGTAAATTTTCTGTTTTTCCATTAAAAAGTTTAAATTGCTACACTAACTAATTTGTAATTTAATGTTATTTTAAAACTTCTCTTTTTAATGTAATTTAACTGTCAAAAAAATGCAATATGGCCGCCTAGTGGTGTTCTGTACACTACTGGTGTAGGGAAAGCCCTCCATGTTGAAAAGGTTGAGAAAAACTGATAAGAGATGCAAACTCTGCAGATTTCCTGATTTGACTAGAGTGTGCCTGGTGGTGGTTGTAATTAAAGCAGACACTCCCATTCATAAATCAATCTGAAAGGATATGATGAAACAAGCTATTTCTTCAGAACAGGAATAGGAAGGTATCTGCAACAAAGTCTGTTAAAATCCTTGCAATATACCTTAATCACCCAGAGGGGATTTTTTTTATTTCTTTATTTTTTTTGTGTACTTACATTTCAAAATCCTTTGTCTCTCTTTCGTGGCAAATTCTACTTCCCACCCTTATTCTGCAATGCTCTATAGTGGAAGAGATGAGTAACAACCACACCCCTTATCAAAAGTATTCTCACATGAACCATAATACAGAAGAAGAGATGGTCATATCAGAACAGGTCTGATACTAAGTGCACAGGTCTAGCCTTGAACTCCCCTGTAAAGATAATGAGGTCTGAGTAACCCCAAACTGAGTGGGGAGAAGGGGAAAGTTGAGTTGAGCACAGTGTTTTCATTGTTTTCAATAAAACACCAAAAAGAGCCTTTGGAAGAATGCAGGAAATGCTGGGACTTCAATTGCTTTTAAAGAAAGAGGACTATCTGATAGAGGTTTAGTAGGAATATTCATATAAAGCTTCTAACTTTATATCCAAAAAGCTAAGACCGAATGTTGCAAAATAGCTAGCAGATTTTAGGACTGAAAGGTCAAGGACAGATCAGTCACCATTTCATTTTACATCATCCTGGGAAGACAGCTGTAAAAGCCAAGAGGGAAGTGATTACACCAGGAAAACTATTTAGGATGTTAACAGCACAGATACACATGCAGCCACCCCATCACAGAATATTGTGATTTTGTTAGAATAGTCGTTGTGATTAATGAGTCAAAATGTACACATTTATGTCTAGAAGATGGAAAAGGTAAGAATAAAGAATGCAAGTGAAACCTTTCTCTTATGGACGGTACACAAGGTGATAGTACCAAATAAATCATGTTACTATTGTCCCTTTAAAAAATTAAAATACCCTGAAAAAGAGAACACTTTACATACGTGGACAGGTACTGAGCTACAACATGGAGAAGGAGACACTGCTCTTTATTTGCCTCTCTTTACTGTGATATTAATGTTGTGCACCATCTTCCTCCAGCCAGCAGGGGGAGTGATAAAGCCAAGCAAGCCCATAGACTTCTATGCAGGGCTCTGTAAATGGTGGGAGTTGTAGTTGTTGATGGCACCCATATAATGTCTACTGTCACGTACCAGGTTGGAGGCTGAGACGTCGAGATGGCCCCTCCTGTGGCTGAGTGCAGAGTACCCCTGGAGTTGAAGATAGAGGGTACTATGCCCAGAGATGCATGGATTGCTTCCCAGTGAAGCTGACCGATGGTTCCAGAAGCGGCACCCAGAAGCAGAAGGTGGTCACAACGAATGATGCTCTGGCAAATCTTGACAGATGGAAAAGCAGAGACAATGTCAGAGGCCAGGCTGGGGATCAAACACAGGAAGGCAGTCAGAAGCAGAGGCAGGAAGTATAGTAGTGATCAAGCTGGGGTCAGACACAGGAAGTCAATCTGGAACAAGCAAGAGCAGGTCCATGCAACAAGCCAGTTTCAGAGCCAGGAGAGAAGCCAGAGCAGGTCAGGGTAAGCTGGATCGGTAACAGGTAATCAAACAGGATCAAGGAACACAGGATACAGAGTTAATGATAATCCAGTGATTATGAGAGTATCTGGAGCCCTTATATAGGCCAGCAAACACTTGTTACTAGCACATTTTGCTAATGCACGTTCACCGTCGCGAACACGCTTTTGCCATTGCGTGCCGGTTGCTAATGCACATGCTCAGATTAACATGGCCATATTGGATATTGGCATATCTGCCAGTTCTTCTCCGTTTTTTTCCCTGACAGCTACATTATAATGGTTACATTACAGATCCCAATATGCACTGTGCAGTAGGAGGAAAAGAGAGAGAGTTTGTATTTAACTGTCTGGGAAAAGTCTTCCTCTTAGCCCTTAGGGAGTCAGAGGGACAGCACCTTTGTCTGGATATTTGCCTGTCAGCTGGAGACCATATCAGCAGAGATCCACCAAGCCTTAGTCTGGGAGTGGGGAAACCAGAGGGCAGTGCAGCACTGCCCACATCGCAGCACTTGCCCACTGTAGTAGGGAAACTGGAGCATTCACTCACCCTTTGCTTCCCACTGCTGATCACCAGAGGCCTTTTGGGAGAGACTGAGGGGGGCCCCCCTTCTATAACAAGAGATCACAGCAGCATCACAGGGACCTGTGTGAGGGCTGTTTACACATACTGCGCTTATTCCAAACCTAGACTACATCTGAACCACATCTTGCACCTGTGGCAAGACAATACCATACCTATACTGTACCTATACTGCATGCAGTTTAACTAGGACTGTTAAGTGCAAGGACATTCTTAAAGGGCCCCACTGATAGCCGGCAGAAGAATAGCAGAAGAATATCTCAAAGGACTGCCCCTCCCGTATAATTATTCTGCAAGCCCCCTTTTTCCCCCCTCAGGCCACTCCGCTAAGATCCTCCTTTTCTTTTGGAGAGTGCATATGTTGTCTTTATCTAGGACTAACATCGCCACCATAAATGCGCTCCTAAAGTATAGTTCCAGTACTCACTGAATTCAACTTTACTACTGCTCACTGCTGCACTTGAGGTGACCTTGCCACTGTTTATTCTGATCTGGATGCCTAATGTCATTTAATGCCTATTCCTTAAGCCCTGTACACACGATCAGTTTGTCTGATGAAAAAAATAGAACATGTTTAACATTTTTGACCGATGGTGTGTAGGCAAGACTGATGAAAGTCAGCTTCATTGGATAACCAACGGAAAAATCCATCAGAATAGATTCCATCAGATATCTGATCGTGTGTACAGGGCTTGACTGTTAATCACTTTATATGCCAAGTTGTGTTATTACCATTGTTAATCCATTTTATGATTGCCTAGTTACCAACCCTATTGGGTGATAATATATTAAGTTTGCTTTTACTATCTGGTTTGGTACCTTTTTTCTTTAATGTATCACTACTATTGGGTACTAAGTAGGGTTGTCCGAATACCACTTTTTTAGGACCGAGTACAAGTACCGATACTTTTTTTTAATGTGTCCCCAAATGCAGCCATGTCCCCCCAGCCATGTCCCCCCACATATTGCAGCCATGTCATGTCCCCCATGTTGCAGCCATGTCATGTCCCCCACATATTGCAGCCATGTCATGTCCCCCATATATGCAGCCATGTCCTGTCCCCCACATATTGCAGCCATGTCCTGTCCCCCACATATTGCAGCCATGTCCTGTCCCCCACATATTGCAGCCATGTCCTGTCCCCCAAATATTGCAGCCATGTCATGTCCCCCACATATTGCAGCCATGTCATGTCCCCCATATATGCAGCCATGTCCTGTCCCCCACATATTGCAGCCATGTCCTGTCCCCCACATATTGCAGCCATGTCATGTCCCCCACATATTGCAGCCATGTCATGTCCCCCACATATTGCAGCCATGTCATGTCCCCCACATATTGCAGCCATGTCCTGTCCCCCATACCTGTAGTAGATGATGCCGCGTTAAACCCTGTGTATTGTAATCGCCGCATTACAGGAACCTTTTGTTTGAATTCTTAATGCCCGCCGCGTCTAGACACTCCCCTTCTCGGGATTGGATGGATCCGTCCAATCTCGAGCAAGGGGGAGTGTCTATACAAGGCTCAGTGCATAGACACTCCCCCTTGCTCGGGATTGGACAGATCCGTCCAATCCCGAGAAGGGGAGTGTCTATACATGGCGCGGCGGGCATTAGAAGAATTCAAACGAAAGGTGCCTGTAATGCGGCAATTACAATACACAGGGATTAACGCCGCAGCGGCGGCTTTGTGGTATGCGGCGGCTTGCGGTGGTGGCGGGAAGTATTCTATTTAGGCATCGGGGGGGTATTTGCGCGAGTACAAGTACTCCCGCAAATACTCGGTATCGGTCCCAATACCGATACTAGTATCGGTTTCGGGACAACCCTAGTACTAAGCATTACTTTCAGTGGTTTCCTGTGCTATTGTATATATTTTTACATTTCAACTTGGTGTGTCAGTGAGGCTGAGGTTCTTGAGAAGGTTGCGGCAAAGAGCAGAGGACCCAGCGATTCTTACGGAGGTAGTGCTACATATGTACCCGTTCCACCACCCATACATGGAAACTTTGTCCCTGTGTGCTTTGGTAGGCTCAGCAGATGGAACCACAGCATGTGGCAGAGAAGACAGGCATTCAACATATTCGGTATTATGAAGGATATGAAAACTCTGCTGGCAGCTTTTGACTGTAAGGGCTCTTTCACACGTCCGTTCAGTTTTTTAGATCAGTTTTTTCCTCCTTCAGTTGATCCGTTTTTTCATCCGTTTTTTCATCCGTTTTTCATCCGTTTTCCGTCCGTTTACATCCGTTTCCGTTCCGTTTTCCGTCCGTTTTTCATCAGTTTTTTTCATCCGTTTTTTCATCCGTTTTTCATCCGTTTTCCGTCCGTTTACATCCGTTTCCGTTCCGTTTTCCGTCCGTTTTTCATCAGTTTTTTTCATCCGTTTTTTCATCCGTTTTTTTTTTTTTAGAACTTTTTTTTTTTTACATATTTTGATGAAAAACTGACGTTAGCGGATCGGATGGTAAACGGATGATCCGCTAACGTCCGTTTTTCGTCCGTTCCGTTTTTTTGACGGAAGAAAAATAGGGTTTTCTTCTGTCCAAAAAAACGGAGCTTATCGCAGACGGATGTTAACGGACGTTAGTGGATGCTCATCCGCTAACGGACGCTAACCCATAGGGAAGCATTGAGGTCCGTTAACGGACGTCCAAAAAACGGACGAACTGAACGGACGTGTGAAAGAGCCCTTAGAGGGTGAAGATTCCAGGGACAAAAAGGCAAGACAGGTACTTAAACATTTGCTTTTTGCAGGATATTTTTGTCAGGACATGCTTTTATGACCTTAGAAAGCAGTTGAAATCTCATCATCTGTCATGGACAACAAAAGTAAAACCCTTAATTGACCAGCTGTCATATAGGAAGCTGAATGTTGACCCTGTCACAAGCAGTTAAGGAAGGGATTCATGTATTTGAAAAGAAGGTAATTAGAAGAATATATAGAAGTATCCTTGAAAATGGAACTGGAGCTGTCTGTTTATAAATCCTTTGACTGTTATTCCTATCAGATTAGCCCCCGCATTATAGTTTCTACAACTAATAAAAATGATTGCAAGAGAAAATAGAACTGAATATACAACTATCATAACAGGCTTTTAAAAAGAAGATACAAGGATACTAGACTGCAAGGCTTGGTTCCAGGGCCGGCCTTTGCGCTGTGCGGGAAGTGCGGTCGCACAGGGCGCCATAGCAACATGGGCGCCTTGCGACCGACACAGATTCTTCAATAATTTTTCGTACTAAGTAGTGGGCGGGGGGAGCGTGCCGCCGGCACCTCCCCCCCCCGCGCGCGACTGCAGAGGACTTTGGCGGGTGGCAATGGCATGGCGCGGTACCGGATGCCTAGCTTTGCAGAGGGGGGGCGGCGAGCCGTCGGCACACCCAGGACCTGGCCGCAGCGATCCCCCTACTCTGTGGCAGCTTTGCACGTCTAATGAGTCTCGGCTGCCTGTGCCTGTCTCACAGTCACAGGCAGCCGAGCAGTGAAGCCGCCTCCCCCTTGTCTGCACTGTGCTGTGTGTGCAGCACGCAGCAAGTACATCATTTATCTGTGCCTGCTTTACGGGTCTGAAGGGGGGGGTGTGTTCTGTATTTTAGGGGGTGGTGTTCTGTATTTTAGGGGGGGTGTTCTGTATTTTAGGGGGGGTTCTGTATTGTGGGGGAAGGTTCTTTATTATAGTGGGGTCTGCACTGTAGGGGGGTTCTGTATTGTAGGAGGGGGGTTCTGTATTTTAGGGGGGGTTCTTTATTGTAGAGGGTCTGCTCTGTAGGGGTGGATCTGTATTGTAGGGGGGTCTGTATTGTACGAAGGGGGTTCTGTATTTTAAGGATGGGGTTCTGTATTGTAGGGGGAGGGGGTTCTGTATTGTGAGGGAAGGTTCTTTATTGTAGGGGGATCTGCACTGTAGGGGGGTACTGTATTGTAGGGGGGGTATGTATTGTAGAGGGGGATTCTGTATTGTAAGGAGGGGTCTGTATTGTAGGGGGAGGGGTCTGCACTGTAGGGGGGTCTGCGTAACATGCAGGGGGTCCAGAACTGTTAGGGGGCGTCTATGTAACATACAGGTGTCTGGGGCTGTGTAATGTAAAGGGGTGCAGAGGTGCGGGGTGCTGTGTAATGTAAAGGGGTCCAGAGCTGTGGGGTGCTGTGTAATGTAAGGGGCCCTGTGGTGCAGGGTGCTGTGTAGTGTAAAAAAGGCCAGATGTGCAGGGTGCTGTGTAATGTGCAGGGTGCTGTGTAATGTAACAGGGCCCAGAGGTGCAGGGTGCTGTGTGTAATGTAAAGGGGTCCAGAGGTGCAGGGTACTGTGTAATGTAAAGGGGCCCATAGGTGCAGGGTGCTGTGTAATGTAAGGGGTACAGAGGTGCAGGGTGCTGTGTGTAATGTAAAGGGGTCCAGAGGTGCAGGGTGATGTGTAATGTGAAGGGGCCCAGTGATGCAAGGTGCTGTGTAATGTAAATGGGTCTAGTGGTGCAGGTGGCACAGTGGGGTGTTTTTTTCATTTTACCGTGGTGGGGCAGATATAGGATGCCCCCCGGGTACCAAATGCTCTAGGTACGCCTGGCAAGCCACAGGCGGATTCTGCCGGAAAGATGGCGTGAGCGGCGGTCCTTGCCTTGCTATGAGGAGCAGGGATGAGGAGCGGGATGAGGAGCTCATATGCCATGCGCACTGAGAAGACAAAGGAGGGCATGAATCCACAGAAGCAGGCAGCAGATGTAAAAACCTTTTCTGTAAGTAAATTCTTTTTTTTATAAATGCAGTGTACTGCTTAATGTCTGTTTTGTATTTTCTTATTTAAATAGGGTATTTCTTAAATGAACAGTAAATTCAAAAGTAAATTTTTTTTTTATTGTAATTATGTTTGATATTTGATTGTAAATTTCCAGGTAGTGTTATTATACCGTGTGATTTACTTTAAATGTGGCGTATTATACCGTGTGATATACAGTATATGTGGCGTTATTTTAGCGTGTAATTTGCAATATAGGTGGCGTTATTATACCATGTGAATAAAAGTTGTATTTTTATCATAGCTTGTAATCTGTTTCTTGGGAACTTAACAGAATGAAAGGCTTTAAATGGGGCCGGTATTGGAGAAATGGGTGTGGACACTGAAAGGGTGTGGTTACTGAGGGGTGTGATTATTAAGGGGCGTGGTTACTGGGGGGCGTGGTTACTGCGGGGCGTGGTCACTAGGGGGCGCTGTAAAGCTTTCTCGCACAGGGCGCCTAAAGGCCTAAGGCCGGCCCTGCTTGGTTCACACCTACAGGTACAACCAAGCACAGGCACAATTTTTCACATGTTCCCGTGTACCATGTATAGGACAGCCTCATTCATTCCAAAGCCTATGCATGAAATTCACTTTTTTTTTTTTAAAGCGCAGTACCATGAGGTTTCAATAAAATATTACCTGGTGATCATGATATGAGGGCCCTTGTTCAGACACCTACTAATGTATGTAAAAATATATATAAATAAATAATAAAGCACTAAGGCTCCATTCACATATAGGCGTACGCTGTAGCGGCGTATTGCGGCGACAAATCAATAGGCGTTTTGTCCCCGCAATTTGCGGCGACAAAACGCCTATTGATTTTTTGCAGAAGAGGTGAATTAACATTGCCGGCTATGCCCGTACGCCCGATACGCCTGAAAAAAAGGGTCCGGGACTTGTTTGAGCTTCAGGCGTATGGGCGTTTGGGCCGTTGGGCGTTCAGCGTGGAGATGTGAACCATCTCCATAGCCGACAATGTTAATTCGCCCCTCCAGCGTATCTAGGGCTGCTTCAGCGTCGGGCGTAAGGCGACAAAACGCCTAGATGTGAATGGAGCCTAATACTTATTTTGAACAGTTTTCCTTTTACTAATGGCTCCTTTTTTTGAAGGTGGAGGGACATTGATATAATAAATTAACTTTGCAATTTACTGCGGGGTCAGCTGTTTAAGGGGTCATCGAGACCTATCCATTCTGATGTGTTAACGCATGTTTTCTGTGTTTCAACATGCAATCCCATAAGGGGGTCAATTATTATGAATGAGCTATCAATGTTCCCCAACTGACAAAAATCAAATATGCATAATATTTTTCCAAAGCATAGTACCACGATGTGAGGTAGTGTGTTAAAATGTGTTGTGGTGCATTGCAACACATGCGTGAAGGTAAGTTGGGGCGTCATTTATAGTTGGTAAGATTGAATAAAGACACTAGTCCAGGGGTAGGGAACCTTGGCTCTCCAGCTGTTTTGCAACTACAAGTCCCATGAGACATTGTAAGACCCTGACAATCACAGGCATGACTCCTAGAGGCAGAGGCATGATGGGATTTGTAGTTTCACCACAGCTGGAGAGCCAAGGTTGCCTACCCCTGCACTAGTCCATCCAGTTTAACCTGTGTGTGTGCGGTTTTCCACATCCCTGTATATTGTGTTTTCTAAGAAATACATTCCAATTTTTTTTATCTACACTATCCATTGACACCACGAACTGTAAAAGGGAGTTACACATATTTCTAAATATGGGCATTGGCCAGAGAAAAGCCCACATTGTTCGACCTCTTGATGTAAATTAGTAGGGTAAAATCCCTTTTAGGTGAAGGCATCAAACTAGCCTGTTTATGCCTCGTTTCCACTGAGCGGATCGGTTCGGTTCGGTACGCTATTTTGGGTGTTTCCATTATGAAAGCGTGCCATAAAAGCGAACCGTACCGCACCATTCTGGGTCCTGCTTCAGATGTGGGGCCATAGAAAATGGAATGGTTCCATTAGGGCGGACCTACAAATACATCTCACTGATTGGTGGATGTGCTAGGCTTTTTTTCTAAGCCTTGTATGGTCCCGGATGCTCCGATTTGCAGTGGAAATGCTCAGCAGTATAGACCGGACCATTCTAAGCGACCCGAACCGATCCGCTCAGTGGAAACGAGGCATTAGACTACAAGTGTTTCAAACATTTCTAACCTTCTGACGCACTGGTAAAAAACTTGGCCATTATGATAAATCCTTTAGGAACATAGGCCTAAAGGGCATTTTGAAAATCACCTCCATGCAGCATTTCTCCAACAGAGCAATTTTAACCACTTAAGGACCGCCTACTGCACATTTACGTCGGCAGAATGGCACGGCTGGGCACATTAACGTATATATACGTTGATTTTAGTACCTAGCCGTGGGTCACGGGCGCGCGCCCGCGGCGCGGTCCCGTGACCCGGTCGGAAGCTCCAGGACCGGGACCGCGGCATTCGCAGACCCGATCGCCGCTGCAGTGCGGCGATCCGTCCCTGGAGCGGAAGAACGGGGAGAGCCGTGTGTAAACACGGCTTCCCCGTGCTTCTCTGTGGCCGCAGCATCGATCGCTTCATCCCTGTAATAGGGGGACGCGATCGATGACGTCACACCTACAGCCACACCCCCCTACAGTTGTAAACATAGTCACAGCGAAAGTTACAGCGCCACCTGTGGTTAACTCCCAAACTGCAACTGTCATTTCCACAGTAAACAATGCAATTTAAATGCATTTTTTGCTGTGAAAATGACAATTGTCCCAAAAATGTGTCAAAATTGTCCGAAGTGTCCGCCATTGTCGCAGTCACGAAAATTGCTGATCGCCGCTATTAGTAGTAAAAAAAATTTTTTTATAAAAATGCAATAAAACTATCCCTTATTTTGTAAACGCTATACATTTTGCGAAAACCAACCGATAAATGCTTATTGCGATTTTTTTAACCAAAAATACGTAGAAGAATACGTATCGGCCTAAACTGAGGGAAAAAACATTTTTTTTATATATTTTTGGGGGATATTTATTATAGCAAAAAGTAAAAAATATAGATTTTTTTTTAAAATTGTCGCTCTCTTTTTGTTTATAGCGCAAAAAATAAAAACCGCAGAGGTGATCAAATACCACCAAAAGAAAGCTCTATTTGTGGGGAAAAAAAGGACGCCAATTTTGTTTGGGAGCCACGTCGCACGACCGCGCAATTGTCAGTTAAAACGACGCAGTGCCGAATCGCAAAAAGGGGCAAGGTCCTTTACCTACATTTTGGTCCGGGTTTTAAGTGATTAATAAAATACTTGATACAAGCTCTTAGGCCCCATACACACGATCGGACATATCCGATGAAAACGGTCCGCGGACCATTTCCATCGGATATGTCCGATCGGGAGTTTGATCCGATGGCGTGTACACACCATCGGATCAAATTCCCCGCCGCCGGACGGCGCGGTGACGTGGCGGTGACGCGGCGGTGACGTTGACGCCGCCGCGTCACCGCCACGTCACCGCACCAGGAAGTAAAACACTTCCGCGCATGCGCCGAATCCATTCGGCAGCGGCGCGGCGGCGGTGGGGGCCGACATGTCTGCTGGTAAGTGTACTAACCAGCAGACATGTCGGGCGGACAGATTCCCACCGGATAGATTTCAAAGCATGCTTTGAAATCTGTCGGGTGGAGAAATCTGTCCGCTAGCCCATACACACGAGCGGAGATGTCTGCTGAAACGGTCCATCGGACCGTTTTCAGCGGACATATCCCCTCGTGTGTACGCGGCCTAAGAAAAGTAATGCTCCACCAAAACACTTGTGAAGAACTTGTATGAACCACTAAACACCACATATATCAAAAGTCCATGTAGCATCTGCTTAATATTAAGGAGCTTCGGGGATTCAATGCAGCAGAATGACCAGGTAGTACACACTGGCATCTGGTTAACAATCATTTTGGCTTTACAAACCTGTTTTTTAGATTCAGATTTGCCAAGGTTCACTGTGTCCCTCAGGTAGTTTTTCCATTCTGCTTACTGTGTGGTGCATCTCATGTAAGTCTCCCACATTAATCTACAGCTGTTTGCATGCACTGCAAAAAAATAAATCCCAAATATAATTGGAATTTTTATTTGCTTGTCTCTACGTTTACTGCAGTTTCCTCAAGCATGTTTTGTGTACTGGTGACCTCCTGCGAGAAAGTGGACAAGCTGAATTGTCTCCATCCAACCAAAGGGATCCCGAGAGGAAAGCAGCAGGGGGCTTTATTGATGTTTTTCTAGTAAATGTTTTGCAATCTCTTTCGTTAATCTGTGTGACAAATATGCTGAAATACGTGAGGACGCATCAAACATTGTTAATTCAGGTAATATCTGATTTCTAATTCACATGCGGAGTTGTTACAATGCTCGAGCCTGTGCGTAGCAGGAACAATTTGTGTGTTAAAGTATGCGTGCGCTGTTGGTTACTTTTACTGGTTACAAAAAGTGTGTACTAATTCAGACCCCATAAAGGAATTTCTGTTTGGCGGTCAATATTGGTGCCAGAGAGAATGCTACAAAATACAAATCATAGTTATGTTCACACCATGGAAGATGTTGATGTGTGGTAAATATGTGTTATGTTGTGTTTTAACCACTGGAATGTTTTACCCCCTTCATGACCAGGGTATTTTTTGCTATTCAGCTCTGCGCTTCTCTAACTGGAAATTGCAATACTGTATGATTTTTTTTATAATTTTTTTTTTACATAAATAGAGCTTTCTTCTGGTGGTATTTAATATATATATATATATATATATATACATACATACATACACACACACCACACACACACACACACACACACAAGCAAACAAATACCACAAATTTTGGGAAAAAAAATAAAAACATGATTTTCATTTTTTTCTCCGTTTTTGTTAAAAGATTTCTTAAAAAAAAAATATATTTCTTCATATATTTAGACTAAAATATAATCTGCTACATGTCTTTGTAAAAAATAACCCAAATCAGTGTATATTATTTAGTTTATGTGAAAGTTATAGTATCAGAATGCTAAAGAGTAGAAACCTATAGAGCAAGGAGGCATGGGTTTACTTGACTAGGCATCTCACTTAACCAGAATAATCGACTGGCATTGTCACAGGGCGGTGAAGGATGGATTGGGTATCACTGAAAACGGATCTGAACCCAATTCTACTAAAATACTCGCCATGGATTCCCTGGGGGAGCTACCCTCTTAGTCTACGACGGCACCCACCAACGGGAAACACCCTTCAAATCTTCCATAGGTTGGCCACTAGCTCAGACGTCACATCCTAAAAGACAATCCCTACCTTACACCTGGCCTAGGTACACGGCATTTCAACTTAATCAACAATCAGACTCCCTTCTAGCATGAGACTGTTTCATTAACTGTAAAATAAAAGATTGGACTTCACTGAAGGAGGGTACATTCCTATCACATATGCCCTTCTGGGCTTATTTACAACTACGCAGTTACCTAGGGAAGGGGAATTTATTTTTATTTTTTTAAGTGTATTTTTGTGCGTGAACTCGAGAGAGAGGAGCCGGACGGCAGGAGTTGGGAGTAGGCAGACCCTCCCCCCAGAGGCAATCGCCATCCTTCTCCATGCCCCTGGTGGCAATGGCGGGTGTGAGGGGGGGCCTCCCCCTCACCCCGCCCTACCTGCTCCTCTTGGGAGCCCAACTGGGGCCCAACGGGACCCCAATGGGGCAGAGGGACTCCCCCTACGAGGAAGTGAGGGGGCCTAGGCCACCCAGCCAGCCCCGTAGGACCTTCGCCTCTCTTTATTTTAGGAGACCGCATGGCCAAAGTGCGTGTGTGTTAAACCAATTTCGTGTGCGTGCAAGTGTGGTGGTTTTTGTGGGGGGGGGGGTGGGTGTACTAAGCACAGGCGTACCTTGCATAGCACACCCACCGGGAGTCGGGCTGAGACCACCAAACTCAATTCACATGTAGCCGAGACCGGGATCCGAACCCTTGGCTGCAGAGGTGAACGGCTTGTCAGCGCAGTGCCAATCACGTTGAGCCACCACAGCTCCTCCTGGCAAGGGGAATTTCCATTGACCCCTTACGGAAATGGAATCAGTATGTCATAGGGGCACACAGTTCGTTAAAGGCACCTCTACTGCATACTCATGGCTACAAGACCCAAACCCCATTGACTTGGACAGACTCAGGAGGAAATGGTTGGAGGAACTGCAGATGGAGATCACTGCCAAACAATGGAGGTATGCTTGTATCCTTACCCACAAATGTTCCGTCAGCATGAAAATGCAAGAAACAGCATCTAAGCTTATGACAAACTGGTACAATACCCCGCCCAAGTTGCATGGAAGGAACCCACAGACTGCTGCATCATGCTGGAGGTGTCAAAAAGAGAGGGGTATGTTGTCCCATATGTGGTGACATTGCCCGCTGATCGTACCATATTGGGATAAAGTCAAATCCTTGATCAAATAACGGAAACCAAACTCACCTTGAAAACGAATTTCTCATGTAAGAAATATAAGCACTCTCTATCAAAACACCTACTTAATGCAGCTAAGTCTCTAATCCCTTTACACTGGAATTCTCAATGGGTTCCCTCCATCGCGGATTGGCTTCGTAAGGTTTCGGACATTTATGAAATGAAGGAGACTTCATCACATGCTAGTGATAAGGTAATAGATTTCATAAAACATGGCAAACCTGGCTCTCCTTCAAATACTCCTAAGCTTATGAAGACAGCCTGACACCCCAGATTATATAGACCAGGGGTCTCAAACTCAAATTACCTGAGGGCTGCAAGACAAGTTTTCATATCCCATGGGGGGCCGCATGCAAACTTTCAAACTTCAAAAACAGTACTGGTGTCAGCGAACGTATTATTAACCCCCAGCTCTGTGTCAGTGGACGCAAATTTTTAACCCCCAGCACTGGTGTCAGCGGACACATTATTAACCCCCAGCACTGGTGTCAGCGGACACATTATTATCATCAGGGTACAGCACATCAAGGCACAGAGCCCAGCAAATCAGGGCACATGGCACAGCACATCAGGGTACAGGGCATCAGGGCACAGCGCACATCAGGGCACAGAGAACAGCACATTAGGGTACAGGGCACAGCGCACATCAGGACACAGTGCACATCAGGGTACAGGGCACAGCACATCAGGGTACAGAGCCCAGCACATCAGGGCACAACAGGGTACAGGTCACATCAGAGCACAGCACATAGGGGTACAGCACAACAGGCCACATCAGGGTACAGGGCATGGCACAACAGGACAGGACATATTAGGACAAGGCACATGGCACATCAGGGTACAGGACTTGGCACATTAGGACAGGGCACATGGCACATCAGGGTACAGGGCACATGAAACAGCACATCAGGGTACAAAGCCCAGCAAATCAGGGTACATGGGCCACAATCAGAGCACAATCAGGGCACATGGGGCATATCAGGGCACATGGGGCATATCAGGGCATATTAGGGCACATGAGAGCACATCAGGCACAGCACATCAGTATAGGGCACATGGCACATCAGGATACAGGGCACCCTGATGTACAGAGCCCAGGACATCGGGGGACATGAGGCACATGGGGCACAATCAGGGCACATGAGAGCAAATCAGGGCAAGGGTCAGCGTTTACTTGTTGTTTTCTTCAGATGCAGAGCAGTGCAGGAAGCGTCTGTCAGAGGTTCACTTCTCTCTCATGTCACGCTGCTACTCCCCGGTGGCCCCTCCCCTCTTGTCGTCCATCCCAGATGATGTCACAAGCAAATGGGGATGGAAGAGAAGAGAGGAGGGGCCGCCGGGGAGTAGCAGCGTGACATGAGAGAGAAGTGAACCTCTGACAGACGCTTCCTGCGCTACTCTTCATGCACCTCGATCTACACTTCCGCGGCACCCGCCCTGCATGCAGGCTATTTATTAACGGTCCGTGGGCCGGTACTTTGAGACCCCTGATATAGACACACACATACTGGTGACCTCACAGCCACCTTCTGTGGTCTCCTGCGTATCCACACGGATGACCTACTTACAGAAATATATCTGATGACATTCTCCTCTTCTATTACTCTCAATTTTTCCATTCTTTCTTTTCTTCAACTCCAGTTAGCAATAGCAGATAATAGGATTATAAACGTACTATACAGTTGCAATAAAAAGTATGTGAACCCTTTTGGAATTATATGGATTTCTGCACAAATTGGTCATAAAATGTGATCTGATCTTCATTTAAATCTCAAAAATAGACAATCACAGTCTGCTTAAACTAATAACACACAAAGAGTTAAATGTTACCATGTTTTTATTGAACAAACCATTTAAGCATTCACAGTGCAGGTGGAAAAAGTATGTGAACCCCTAGACTAATGACATCTCCAAGAGCTAATTGGAGTGAGGTGAAGCCAACTGGAGTCCAATCAATGAGATGAGATTGGTTACAGCTGCCCTATAAATAACACACACCAGTTCTGGGTTTGCTTTTCACAAGAAGCATTGCCTGATGTGAATGATGCCTTGCACAAAAGAGCTCTCAGAAGACCTACAATTAAGACGGTAAGACAAATTGTCTATAAATGGAGAAAGTTCAGCACTACTGTTACTCCCTAGGAGTGGCCGTCATGTAAAGATGACTGCAAGAGCACAGTGCAGACTGCTCAATGAGGTGAAGAAGAATCCTAGAGTGTCAGCTAAAGACTTACAAAAGTCTCTGGCATATGCTAACATCCCTGTTAGCGAATCTACGATACGTAAAACACTAAACAAGAATGGATTTCATGGGAGGATACCACAGAGGAAGCCACTACTTTAAAAAAAATATTGCTGCATGTTTACAGGTAGCACAAGAGCACCTGGATGTTCCACAGCAGTACTGGCAAAATATTCTGTTGACAGATGAAACCAAAGTTGAGTTGTTTGAAAGAAACACACAACACTATATGTGGAGAAAAAGAGACACAGCACGCCAACATCAAAATCTCATCCCTACTGTGAAGTATGGTGGTGGGGGCATCATGATTTGGGGCTGCTTTGCTGCATCAGGGCCTGGACGGATTTCTATTATCGAAGGAAAAATGAATTACTAAGTTCATTAAGACAATTTGCAGGAGAACTTAAGGCCATCTGTCCACCAGCTGAAGCTCAACAGAAGATGGGTGTTGCAACAGGACAACGACCCAAAGCATAGAAGTAAATCAGCAACAGAATGGCTTAAACAGAAGAAAATATACCTTCTGGAGTGGCCCAGTCAGAGTCCTGACCTCTACCCATTGAGATGCTGTGGCATGACCTCAAGAAAGCGATTCACACCAGACATCCCAAAAATATTGCTGAACTGAAACAGTACTGTAAAGAAGAATGGTCAAGAATTACTCCTGACCATTGTGTATGTCTGATCTGCACCTACAGGAAACGCATTTTGGTTGAAGTTAAGGAGGTTTAACCAGTTATTAAATCCAAGGGTTCACATACTTTTTCCACCTGCACTGTGAATGTTTACATGGTGTGTTCAATAAAAACATGGTAACATTTAATTCTTGGTGTGTTATTAGTAGGGATGAGCCGAACACCCCCGTGTTCGGTTCGCACCAGAACGTTCGAACAGACCGCGAACATTTAGAACCCCATTGAAGTCTATGGGACTCGAAAATTCGAATTCAAAAGTGCTTATTTTAAAGCCCGATATTCAAGTTATTGGTTGAAAACGTCTTTGAGAACCCGGGTCTTGCCCCAGGGAACATGTATCAATGGAATATTTTTTTTTTAAACCGTAGTTTTTTCTGGAGCAGCGATTTTAATGATGCTTAAAGTGAAAAAAAAAAGAAAAATTCCTTTAAATATCATACCTGCTGGGTGTCTATAGTAGTGGCACGTGTTTAGAAATGTCCCTGCACAAAATGAGATTACTATAAGAAAAAATAAATTTAATACTGCGGCTTTAATGTAATGTTTGGTCCCTGCAGTTTGAATAAAAAGCATTGAAAAAAATAGCATGAGTTTCCCCCGCCACCACTCCCCCCAGGTCATTACAAGACCCAGTGCCAATCCTGACCTCCCTGGGGCCCTAAGCAAAATGACATGGCACATTAAAAATGAGAAGCGGGGGGCTCTGACGACAGTGACATGTCACATTAAAGAAAGTTGAGAAGCAGGGGGAGGGGGTATTCTGCTGTCGTAAATTACTTCTCACCAGGCGGGGCCTCTGGTAATTTGGGGGGCCCTTTGCAGTTTTTCGGGGCCCTAAGCGGCTTGCATAGTGAGCCTATATCGAGGATCAGCCCTGACAAGACCCTTTGGCCCTATATACTTTGAACAGCAGTATACAGGCGGTGCAAACAAGACAAGGACTGTAGGTTTGTTAAGTGGAATCTGAACCATGTCATACTTTGCTGCTGCATATTGCACAATTTCCTAAAGAGACCCTCAACAAACTACATGACACTTGTGCCTGATGAGGGCATTGATGTTCCAGTGGTGGCCCATGAGCCTGTGACGATAGAGGCTTGGCCCCCCAAAGCGCACATGCTGTGTGGCACCAATATGTCGATTATTTTAGGGGTGGGGGGGGCATTACAATGCCAGATCTTGGCTCAATAAATTATCTTTTTGTGAAAGAAAAATTCTAGAAAAAAGTGGGGTTGCCATCCAGGGCCACCTTTGAACAAATTCTGTGAAGAACTCCTGTTCTCTGAAGGCCTCCATTATTTCTGCAAGTCAAAATTTACCAAAAAAAACAAATGTCAGTCAAGCCTTAGTTTTCTCCCCATATCTAACCCACAAAGTCATCCACTGATCATAAAGTTCAAAATCAAGTTTCGTATCGTCGCACTGCACGATCGTTTTCCTGACGTTTTCTGCTGACTATGAACGATGTTCTCACTCACACAATATCCCTTTATACACTGCGCATGCAAGAAGTTCTGCAAGTATCCCCGCCCATGATGATCGTTCTAGTAATTGCCACGCCCCTTTTCGGTCGGTCAATGCACTTCACTGAACACATGATGGAGGAGACTCAGGAGAGACATGAAGCTGCAACCTCAAGGCACGAGAGAGGCTAGGCACACACCAGGAGCAGGAGGAGGTACAAAGCCACCAACATGTCCTTCGATGAGATGGTGGAGATGGTTGCCATTCTTAAAAAGGAGGACTATGACTGCAAAAAAGGGCCTTACAAGAACCCAAATAAAGTCAAGGACCAGATCATGGAGAAGGTTCAGAAGACTATCCATGAAAAATTCAGGGTGCAGAGGTCCAGGGAGCAGTTGCGCAAGCGATGGTTTGACCTGAAAATCAGAGAGCCGGAGCAGATGGAGTAACTTTTCATCATGTGTACTCTGATTATTTGTTTTTATTATTTTGCGACATATGCTTTTTCTTTCAGGTTGTATATATACAGTTGAAGAATAGATGTCATAATAATTGGTCGTTCATTCTATTTATGATCTTTTTATGTGAGACCAATTTTTTATTTAATGTGTAGATGTGTTATTAACTAGATTTAAATAATCCAACTTCAGTCAATATACAGTAAAAGGAGATTATGCTCAGCATTTGGTTACACATATGGACTCAGTAGCACAAGTGTTGGCAGGGCCGATCCTATAGGCTCACTATGCAAGCCGCTTAGGGCCCAGCAAAGCTGCAAAGGGCCCCCCAAATTACTAGAGGCCCCGCCTGGTAAGAAGTCATTTTCGCCCCCTCATCCCGCTTCTCAACTCGCTGGCTGCATGGGAGAAGAGGCAGAAAATTAGCTCCCCTTGGTTCTCAATTTAATGTAAGATGTCATTTCCGACAGCAGAACACCCCCTCCCCCCACTTCTTAACTTTCTGTAAAGTGACATGTCACTGTCGTCAGCGCCCCCGCTTCTCATTTTTAATGTGCCATGTAATTTTGCTTAGGGCCCCAGGGAGGGCAGGATTGGCACTGAGTGTTGGCCACAAGAACAACCTAGTTAGGGTGTCACACAGAGGTGATCCAGTGGATACTTGGTGTTTTTCTATGTAGGTTACTTGGCCAAAGATAGAGAAATGCAGCAGCTTTGGTAATGGATAAAATCCTGTGTTAAGCTTAGAAGGATTGTAAAAACAGACAATTGTACCACACTTTATAAAAAAGAATGACTGATATTCCTCTTTCAGACCTCTAATCTTTTTGATTCATGTATCCCTTTTTTTACAATCTCATAGGGCACAATCAAGCTGCCGCAGTGGAGCCGACCAACCCCACACCGAACCAAGCCCCACCCTCGCCGGATGTGCAGGAAGTGGAAAATGCCACCACATCAGGTCAGTGTCATACAGCACAGCTTCAGGTAATACATGTAGGCCTGCATAATTGTAATACATGTTTTTTTTTCCAAATTTCAGGAGGTATTCCTGCAGTTGGGGGAGGATTGGACACAGACAGTGCCCAGGTCTTAATTCGGGAGGTCTATTCCTGCAGGTCCCAAATTGAGAACATAAACATTGCCTTAGGGCAGCTTCAAAAGAAAAACCAAGAGGTGGACCTGATTGATGTGCTGGGGAAGGTTTAAAAAAAAAAATAGATGTAGACAAGTATTTCAAAGCAAAAATATATTTGACAAAAAAAAAAAAAAATTTAAGAATTTCTATTAAGATATTTTTTGAAAAAATAAAAATGACACCTTTTGTCGTGTGAAACAATAAATATTTTTGGACACTCAACAATGTGTGGCTTATTATTATATCAATGCTGCCTAAAAGAACAAATCTAGATTTGTGGTGTTTACATTGACAATGATGAGTATTTAGTACAGGAAAATAAACATGACACTATGATAACGTAGGAGAAAGCTAGAATGAACTCAAATTAGAAAAGAATCAAACAAAGAAAAATACTAGAACAGGGGCAGAAAAATTGGGCCTTAGGCACTGGTGGCGGTGCCACAACACTGCAACCCCTCACAGATACTATAATTGGAGCGCAACAAAGAGCCACATGCAAAGGATTGCATCAAAAACTGTTATTAGACGCCCCTGTTAAACAGGGGCAGAAAAATTGGGCCTTAGGCACAACACAACACTGCACCCCCTCGCAGATACTGTAATTGTAGCGCAACAAAGAGCCACATGCAAAGGATTGCGTCAAAAACTTTTATTAGATGCCCCTGTTAAACAGGGGCAGAAAAATTGGGCCTTAGGCACTGGTGGCAGAGCCCAGAAACAAAAATCTCCTTACTAGCTATCAGCAAGATCAGTGAGGAGGAAAAGGATATTCTTTTTTTTTTTTGATTAATTCTCTTTATTTCATTATCTTTCATGTTTAAAAAACAGATTACATACAAAATGTATTTTATACAAAACAGTATTTCATTCCCCGCATACCATAATCTTGGACTTAACCTCTATTGAGTACATTGTTATCCCATTCTCCCCCTACCCCCCCCCCCAACCTCCCACCCTTAATTTCCAGTTTGCTCCTTGGCTTTTCATACCAGATATCCTATTTCGAGTAACCACAGTTTCCATATTTTATCAAATTCTTTGATGTTTCCTCTTTTAGTATAAACTGTTTTCTCTTTCCATATTGTTTCTGTCACACTGTTAGTTCACTCTCTTAATGATGGGGGGTTTACTGCTTGCCATCTTTGGGCGATTAATTTTCTTGCCTGGAATAGGCACCTTGCTACGGCTTTTGTGGTACTCGCCAGCCCTCCCCTTTCTTCCCATATTCCCAATATGCACGTTCTAGGGTCCATCTCCAACCCAGTCCCGTATGTTTTGTTAATGATTCTGATGATCTCTAGCCAATACCTGAATAATTTGGGGCATCTCCATAACATATGTAATAAGTTCCCCGTGTCCTGACATCTGGGGCACCCTTTGTCCGTTCTCCAACCAAAACTAAATAGTTTTTTTTGGGGTAAAATATGCCCTGTGTATCATCTTTAGAAAGGATATCTTTTGGGCTGGTGAAACTGTGACCATTTGCCCTCTCTTCAGCACCGTCTTCCATTGTTCTTCTGTTATAATTCCCAGGTCTTCCTCCCATTTCTTTTTACTTTTAAGCTGCATTGGTCCCTCTGTTCTCCTCACATATATATGGGTAGATTACGGATATAAACCCTTTCTTTATCCCTCCTCTTATTTTTTGAGATATTTGTGGCTTTATCCAGTTTGGTCCTGCTCCTTTAAACGGAGTATTTAATGCATGCCTGACTTGGAGATACCTGTAGAACGTGCAATTGGGAATTTTGTATTCCTCTTTCAGGGTGGCAAATGTTTTTAGAGTCCTTCCCTCATATAGCTGAGCCAGTCTTGTTATCCCTTTTACTGCCCATTCTTTAATCACTCCCACTGTTTCAAGTTCTTGTAAGTTCCTGTTATTCCACAATGGAGCGTACTCTGTCACTCCCACCTGTCCTCCTTCTATCGTTATGGCTTTCCACACTTTGGTTACCAACTTGACCGTGGGGGTCAAGTTGATAAATGAGTTGGCCTCCATCACCTCCATGGTTGTTTCATGGGGGGCCCCATAGATCATTAAACTTCTATTCATATCCTCTCCTGGTTCCGTTTTGACTCCTATATGCTGCAACTGTGCGGCCAAGAAGTAGCAGCGTGGATGGGGTACTGCCATTCCCCCCTCTCTCGTTGGCAGCTGCAAAGTCTGTAGTCCTATCCTAGCGAGTCCTCCTTTCCATATTAACTCCCTAAACAGGACATCTATCTTCTTGAACCATTTTTTATATATCCATATGGGTGTATTATGTAATACATAGAGTAATTGCGGCATCCATACCATTTTAATTAGGTTGCACCTCCCAGCCACTGATAGTGGGAGATGCCGCCAGATCCCAATTTTCTTTTTAAATTTGAGTATCAATGGTTCTATATTATTCTCTATGTATTTATCGAGATCCGATGTAATTATTATACCCAAATACTGCATTTTCCCCACTATATCTAACTGTGGGATCGCCTCCTGGATCTGGTTCCTCATTGGGTCTATCGGCATCAAGGCCGATTTCTCCCAATTGATCACCAGTCCAGATATATTGCCAAACTCACTAAAAATGGTCATTGCCCTTCTAATGGAGTGACCTGTGTCCCCTAGGAATAGCAGAACATCATCCGCATATAGAGCAATTTTCTCCTCTCTAATCGGTCTTATAAATCCCTTCATTATCCTGTCCGTTCTTATGGCCATGGCAAGTGGTTCCATCGCTAATGCAAAGAGCAGGGGTGACAATGGACACCCCTGCCTTGTGCCCCTCTCCAACGTAACCTTTCCTGAGTATACATTATTGACTCTAAGTTTTGCGTTCGGGTCCTTGTACAGTATTTTAATCCATCTAATAAAGGTGGGGCCAAACCCATAGGCCTCTAGGGCATACCAGATGTATTTCCATTCTAAACTATCAAAGGCTTTGACCACGTCTAAGGACATGACTGCCCTATTGCCGATGTTTTCTGTGGGGATTTGTAGGTTAAGAAATACCCTCCTAATATTTATGCTGGTTGATCTACCTGGAATAAATTCAGTTTGGTCCTGATGAGTCTGAGTCATGAGTCTGGCCATGATTTTAGCCAGGATTTTAGCGTCTGCACATAGGAGGGAGATAGGGCGGTATGATGATGCTTCCAGTGGGTCCTTCCCCTCCTTGTGCAGCACTATTATCGTGGCCTCTGTCATTGAGGTGAGCAATTTACCCTCTAACATGGCCTCATTAAATACTTTCAAAAGTTCTGGGAGCAACACCTTCCCGTAATATCTATATGTCTCTGCTGGTAATCCGTCAGGTCCAGGGGACTTCTGATTGGCCATTTCTCTGACTGCTATCTGAACCTCTTCTAATGTTATTGGTTTCTCCATTTGTTCCATCTCCGTTCCTGTGAGAGAGGGCAGTTCTAGATTTCTAAAAAATCGTTGCAATTCCTCTCCTCCCGCTGTTCTTTGGGTCTTATATAGTTTTTCGTAGTATTCTCTGAATGTATCCGTTATCTCTGCCACATTTGTGGACACATTACCGTTACTACTTTTAATGGCCGGGACAGCAGAAGGCGTGGAATTTGTTCTTATTAAATGGGCCAGCATTCTTCCTACCCCCTCCCCCTCCCCATATGCCGCTTGTCTTTGGAACATTCTCTTGTTTTCTGATTTTTTTGTCAGCTCTATTTTATATTCTTGTTGCTTATCTAGCCATTTTCTTTTCCTCTCCTCTGTTGGATATGCTATATATTCTTTTTCGGTGTTCGCTACTTCATTTCTAATTCTACTTTCTCGTTCTTTTGAGATCTTTTTTGCCTTCGCCACCTGTTGGATACATATCCCTCTGAGGAAGGCTTTCAGCATGTCCCACATTACCCCCCGTGTCGCCGTTCCCTCATTAAAATCTATGAACTCTTTTATTTTCACCATTACCTCCTCAGTGTTTCCCATTAATTCGAACCAGAGGGGGCTTATTTTCCATACCGTAGCAGATCTTCTTCCCTCTAGGTTTACCGTTGTTATCACCGGGGAATGATCTGATATTCCCTGTGGTAGATATTCTATTTCCCCGATTATTTGAGAGGCTTCCACATTGCCCACGACAAAATCAATCCTGGATAATGTGGCATGGGTACTAGAGCAACAAGAGAACTGTACCCCCTCCGGGTTTCTCTTCCTCCATACATCAAACAACCCTGTCTCTTGTAAAAACAGATGAAGGTGGGTCTCCTGTACATTTGTCATAGAGAACCTATCCTTTTTTTTATTTAATACTTCGATAAAATCCCCCATTGCAATGACTGGTATCCCAGGTTTATCCAGGATAAAGTCCATAAATTTGTACATAACCTCTAGTTTGAATGGGGGGGGGGGGGGATATATATATTAGCGAGTATATATTCCCTGCCCTCTATTGCACAATATAGGAAAACGTAACGCCCCTCATCATCAATGTTAACCTTCCTGCAAGTAAACCCCACTCCCCCTTTTATCAGGATTGTCACCCCTCTTGAGTATGATGTGTGAACTGAATGGAATTGATGTTGAAATTTCCTGTATGGAATCTGTGTTTTACTGTCATTTGTAAAATGGGTTTCCTGTAAACAAATTAATCCCACCTTATAGCCTTCTAATGCATCAAAAACAACTGCTCTTTTAGCTGGTGTCCCCATCCCACGGACATTCCAAGATCCTATTTTCAAAATTCTACTCATTTATACATACTTTTATATATTTGTATATTTCGTGACCCACAAATCTCTCTGTGATAGTCTTATTTGAAAATTCTGTGAAAAAAAGGGAAAAAAAAGAGGAAAAAAATAAAAAAAAAGCAGTGGGGGAGAAAACACTCTCGATCTCATAATACAGTATAGACCAAGGCCATGTCCCCTGCCCTTAACATTTCCTTTGAAAAAAACGTGTGAAATGTGTGTTTTATCTTTTGTATTCCGTATCATTTTACTCAATCCCTTGTGGTATAGTATCCGTGTATTCCTGTGCATTGCCACACATTGTGTGTATCTATCGCTTATCCATTCAGTACTAAATCCCGTGTCTTGCCCCACCCCACCCCCCTTCCCCCACCTTCCTAGGTAACCCCTAAGGGCTAGTTTGGTGACCGGTTCCACTACTGCCATACTTGCATTCATTCTACCCACCTCCCCTCTCCCTCCACCCCCTTTTCCAATCATACCATTCCTCCATTCATATCTAGTTCCTCTCATTGAGTGCGTGCTCCACCTCCCACCCCCCCACTCCCCCCTTCATAATGTGTTGAATTAATTTAAATTAACCCCATAATCCCCCCTTCACTACTTGGAATTTATGCGTTCCCTCCTTCCCCTACTAATAGTTGATCTTTTTTTTCCTCCAGCCAAATTGCCGCTGCCTCAGGCGTGTCAAAGAAGAAAGATCTACCCATCGCTGACACCCGTAGGCGTGCCGGGTACAATAAACCATAAGAAAGGTTAATCTTTTGCATTTTACGTTTAACCTCAATGAAGCCTGCCCTCCGCTTCTGAAGCTGAGGGGAGAAATCCGGATAGAATGAAACCTTAGAGCCTTCAAACAAAATGTTTCCCATCTCTCTACTCTTTCTCAGTAAAGTCTCTTTGTCCCGATGGTTCAAAAATTTTAAGAGCATCGATCTCGGGCGACCTCCAGAGGGAGGTGGTTTAAAAGGGACTCTATGTGCTCGTTCTATGATAAACACCTGTGAAAAAGACTCTTTTCCAAATACTTTTATAAACCAGTTTTCTAGAAATTTTATCGGCTGAGACCCCTCACTTCTTTCTGGGAGCCCCACCAGCCTAATATTGTCCCTCCGGAGTCTGTTCTCTATTTCATCCACTTTTTCCTCTATTTTGTCAGTTTGTGTCTTCAGATCCTTCACATCTTGTTTAACGGGGTGCAATTCGTCCTCTATTTGGGATATCCTCCCCTCCACCTCCAGTATCCTTTTGTTGGTTTTCTGAAGTTTCTGTCTCACCGAGACCAACTCCTCTTTTATACCCTTCATTTGATTACATACCTCCCCCAGTGTTCTTTTACATTCATTCACCGCCAGTAAAACGTCTTTTATTGTTGGAACTTCTTCTGGTGGGATGTTTACTATTAGGTCCATATCTACTGCGGCTGTATTCTTATTAACAGTGGTTTTAATTACCGCCCCACTTCCTGGACCTTGGCTTCTTCTTTCTGCGTTTGTTTTCCCTAGGGCCTGGGATGCCTGAGAGGGGGCACTTTTACTGGGGGTTTGTTCTGCTGCATGAGCGTATTTTTCCAATTTAGCCGCTGCAGTGGCCGCTACCCCCCCCCCTTGTCCTTGGCCGATCTTAATGATTGTGGGTCCGACATTGTTATTGGTAAGAAATCGCAGGGGAGGAGGCGATAAAAAAAAAAAAAATGAAGGCCGGTTTCTTAGGGTTTCTTAGTGATAGATCCCGGGTGGGGGGTGATGGAGGGTGGTGGAGAGGAATAGTATGGGAACAGCCCAACAAAATGAGCCGTCCGCCGAAGAGTTAGTTGCCTGGATATTCTTAACTTTTGACTTTTTGGTCCCTCCTACCCACCAGTTCGAGGGGAGATAAAGTGCAACTGGGAAACAAACAGGTTTTTCCTTCCCTTCCCCCTTTGGTCAGTTAATCAAACTGTTGAGCGGGTAATCAGGCCATTTAATAATACACAGATCCTTTTATAATAACCTTCTTCTCATTAAATCAGGAAAAGGATATTCAGTCAGCAGCATAACAGGACAGTCACTCAGCATCAGCATAGGCAGTCTCCAAGGGATCTGAAATTTAATAAAAATTATTCAGTTACATCAGCATCAGGTGTTTGGTAGCTGGTGTTGATCCAAGCCTGATTCATTTTATTGAAGGTCAGTCGATCAACTGAGTCAGTGGAGAGGCGCACCCTGTGATCGGTCACAAAGTCTCCAGCAGCACTGAATGTGCGTTCTGAAAGAACACTGGATTCAGGGCAAGCCAGTAGCTCAATTGCGTACTGTGCAAGCTCTGGCCAGTGATCCATCCTCAAGACCCAGAAAGACAGAGCATTTTCGGTGGGGAAGGTGTCCAAGTCTGATCTTGCCCCTAGGTATTCCCGCACCATGTAAACCAGACTCTGGCGATGGCTGCTGGAACCGGTCATACCTTGGGGCTGCGGAGTGAAAAATTGTCTGAAGGCATCAGTCAGACGGCCACCTTCTCCACCGCTCCTTCTGTGACTCACCGAAGCCTCAGCAACACGTTGTCCAGGACCAGATTCTGGGAATGCGTTACACAGACCCTTCTGCAAGGCCCCCTGAAGATGTTTTATCTTCTGCTCCCTCTGCGACGGCAAGATAAGCTCCGCAACCTTACTCTTGTAACGTGGATCAAGGAGAGTTGCCAGCCAGTACTGATCCCTCTCCTTGATACCACGAACACGAGGATCCTTACGCAGGCTTTGGAGGATCAGGGAGGCCATGCAGCGTAGGTTTGCTGAGGCATTCGGGGCACAGTCCTCTGGGTCACTGACAGGATCCACAGCCACCTCATTCCAGCCACGTAAAAGTCCACGGGTTTCTTGGGACTGTAAGTGATCCTTTGAAGACTGCTGCTGCTGAGTGCTAGGCTCCACCTCCATGCTGCTGATACAATCATCCTCCTCCTCCTCCACCTCGTCCTCTTCCTGTGTGCTAGACGGGCATGCAGGACCACTGTCTGGATAAAGGGGGCCTTGAGAGGTAAGGAAGTCCTCCTCTTCCTCCCTCTGTTCTGCCTCAAGGGCCCTGTCCATTATTCCACGTAGCGTGTGCTCCAACATGTGAATAAGAGGGACAGTCTCACTGATGCATGCACTGTCACTGCTCACCCTCCTCGTGGCCTCCTCAAATGGTGACAGGACAGTGCATGCATCCCTGATCAAGGCCCACTGACATGGGGAAAAAAAACCAAGCACCCCTGACCCAGTTCTGCTGCCATATTGGCACAGGTACTCATTGATGGCCCTCTGCTGCGTGTGCAGCCACTGCAGCATGGCCAACGTAGAGTTCCATCTGGTGGGCAGGTCACAGATTAGGCGGTTCTTGGGCAGGTTGTATTCCCTTTGGAGGTCTGTCAGCCGAGCAGTGGCATTATATGACCTTCGGAAATGCACACAGACTTTCCTGGCCTGCCTCAGGACATCCTGTAAGCCCGGGTACCTGCCCAAGAACCGCTGCACCACCAAATTCAGAACATGAGCAAAACAGGGCACATGGTTCAGTTGTCCCTGTCGCAGGGCAGAGAGGAGGTTGGTGCCATTGTCGCTAACCACCATTCCTGGCTTAAGCTGGCGTGGTGTCAACCACCTCTGAGCCTGCCCCTGTAGAGCTGACAGAACCTCTGCCCCAATGTGTCTCCCAAGCACACCAGCTCTAGCACCGCATGGCATCAATTGGCCTGCATTCCTGCGTAGCCCTTCGTACGCCTACGGAGCACGGCTGGTTCCGAGGGGACATCAGCACAGGAAGAGGCCACAGAGGAAGAAGAAGAGGAGGGGGTGGAGGAGAGAGGTGTGTCACAACCAGTAGTAGTGTTTTGGAGGCGTGGTGGCAGAACAACCTCCAACACTACTGTACCTTGCCCTGCGTCCTTCCCAGCTGCCAGCAGAGTCACCCAATGCGCCGTGAAGGAGAGGTAACATCCCTGTCCATGCCTGCTGGACCATGAGTCAGCGGTAAGATGACCAAATGGTATAGGAAAAAAGAGAGAAGGCTTCCAATAGTGCAGACGTTATAAAAATGTATTGTAAAATGCACAATAGCAACTAATAAAACTCTCTATAAAGAGTTGCACACAATTTCCTTGCCAGGATGTTTAAAAAAGAAGCGCCGTTCGTGTTCGGGTTGCCGTTTTGCGCATGTGCAGTGCAAAAAAAATGTGACGCCCTTTGGGATTTCAGTCCTTCACGCTGTAGTGTATTACCAATTGTTTTCTTGGTGACTATGGTCTCAGCTGCCTTGCAATAATTAACAAGATTCTCCCGTGTAGTTCTGGGCCAATTCCTCCCCATTCTCATTATCATTGAAACTCCACAAGGTGAGATCCTGCATGGAGCCCCAGACCGAGGGAGATTTACAGTTATTTTGTGTTTATTCCAACTGTTGCCACCCTTTCACCAAGCTGCTTGGCGATGGTCTTGTAGCCCATTCCAGCCTTGTGTAGGGCTACAATCTTGTCCCTGGCCTCCTTGAAAAACTATTTGGTCTTGGCCATGGTGGAGTGATTGGAACCCGATTAATTAATTGCTTCTGTGGACAGGTGTCTTTTATATAGGTAACAAGCTGAGATTAGGAGCACTCCCTTTAAGAGAGTGCTCTTAATCTCAGCTCATTACCTGTATAGAAGACACCTGGGAGCCAGAAATCTTGCTGATTGATAGGGGATCAAATACTTTTTTCACTCATTAAAATGCAAATCAATTTAAGCGAGGGTATTGGCAAATGGGTGTTCAGACAAATTTTCCCTTACCAGACGCACAAGACAGGGATTCCTCCTGTCCCCTTTACTGTATGCACTTGCAGCGGAACCCTTGACGATTGCGATGTGATCTTACCCTAACATAGTGGGACTGCGAGTAAGACACATGACTGAAAAGGTTAGTACCTACGTTGATGACACTTTACTATACCTAGACGGCTCGACAGAGGCCCTACCCACTGCCCTAGACCTTCTTTGCCCCAAGTGGACGAACTCCACAGGCGACCCCTTTATTGCGATCACGGGGGGAGTGAAAGGTGCAGAAAAAGTGGGACCATGTACCTTAATGCTCAATCACTATAGACGTCTGTGGGATGTAGTCATGGATAAACTCAAACTACTCTAGGTGCACAATCACACCTCGATATGGCACAACATGACCCTCCTTGAATTTCAGTCTATCCCTGACTCTGAGCTTTGGAGCTCCAGGGGCATTTTCTACCTATGCCAGCTGACTCTCGACGAAGAAATAAAACCTTTTGACAGATTAAAGGCTGAGTTTTAGCTGCCCAATTGTATGCTCTTCAGATACTTATAAATTTGGCATGCCTTCAGCACGCAGTTCCCGACTCGCACTCCTCAACTGGACAATAATCCGCTAAAGAAAGTGATCAAAAGCTCCGACCCTAAGAAATTGATTTCAGTTTTCCTTGTCAAAATATCTTTATTTATGTGATAAAGAATGTACAAGTGCATAACAACAATGAGAGAAGAAAAAAGTGTACAATAGAGGGTATACATCATAAGAGAAACTTCTTGACTTGTAAACCTAAATATCTTTGGTTACAAGAGAGACAATTTACAGGTAATTAAACAATGCATACAAAGTCATTGGTGGCAAAGTGAATAAGCAAATATAGTAACTGACTAACTAAATGACTAGCTATGTGACTAACTAACTATCGACCCTGGATCGCTTAAGGGATAAGCCATGTAACCAGTCTGATCTGGGCTAAATCCAGGGTTATGTCCTGTTCTAGGGTTCTGCTATATAGGTTCAAGAAATTTCAACAATATACAACTTTGTATCAACAAACATGAACATAGGAATTGTTAATTTGAGAACAAGAGTTCAAAGGAGGGGGAGAGAAAGGGAAGAAGGTGTAGGGGGAGGGGAATCCGCAGGAGCGACCTGATCTCCGCCGCCGGAGAGAGGCTTGAGCGGGGGGTGCCAGTTTGGCTGGACTACCATGGCAATACAACTTCATTATTAAATGCGTTCGGAAAAGCATATGTTATCCAGGGTTTCCATAGACTCTCAAATCCGGTGGTCGTGTCCATGTCAATAGCCACCATCTTGGCGTGGGACATTGCTGTGTTCATTCTATTTGTGACTTCATTTAGTGATAAATTAGGGGTTTTCCATGCTCTCGCAAGGGTTTGTTTTGCAGCAGTAAGAAGTTGTATGATTAGTTTGAACTGTTTGTGTTGGAGATTATCAGGTTTTAGATTTAATAACGCTGTTTTAGGATCTAAGGGGATTGTTTTCCCCGAGATAATGGAGATAATTTGAAAAATTTCCGACCAAAATGATAGGGCTTTTGGGCACGACCACCAAACGTGAAGGTATGTCCCTGGAGTTGAACAACCCCTGAGGCAAAGATCAGGGTAATTCGGTACGTATTTCGCAACCCTGGCGGGTACTAGGTACCATCTAGTGAGTACTTTGTAATTAGTTTCAATGGCTGATTTGTTCATGGATGCTGATTTAGTGCTGTTCCAGATCTGTTTCCACTCAGAAGGTACTAGTTCTTGTTCTAGGTCCCTCTCCCATTTACTCACATAAGGAAGCTTCCCACTGATAGAGCAAGCTGTTAATTGGGAGTATAAGGAGGATATTATTCCTCTAGCGTGGGGGTCATTCTTACAGAAATTCTCAAAGGTGGATATACATGTTGGCGTGGGTGAAGCATCAACAAATGGCTTAAAGAAATTTTTAATTTGTAGATGCCTAAATATTTTGGTCTGTGGTATGTCGTGCGCTGCACTGATGGTGGTGAAGGATAAAAAGGAAGAAGAGTCTATAAAGTCATGTAAGCATGTAAATCCTTTTGACACCCACTCTTTAAAGGTATTGGGATAGATCCAAGCAGGGTACAACGCAGGGTTTTTATGAAACGATAAAAGAGGAACATGGGGGGATTGGAGAAGATATTTAGTCTTTACTGTGTCCCAGAGGGAGAGTGAGTGTTTGGTGACGGGGTTCAGTAAGTGTTTACGAGCTTTAGGGGGGATCCATAGTACATTAGAAATTGCGATGGGGTCAGACTCTACCGCTTCAATTGATACCCAAAGAGGGGGCTCACATTTGTTGTGGTATTTTACTAGGTTTGCAAGTTGTGCCGCTTTATAGTAGTTTATAAAGTTGGGCAGCCCCATTCCACCATTATCCTTAGATAGATGCAGGATTTGAGGTTTTATTCTAGGCCTAGTGGATCCCCACGTAAAGGCAGAAACTCTTCTTTGTAATATCCTGAAGTAATATGATGGGATTGGGATGGGGAGCACTCTAAATAAATATAATAGTTTCGGTAATATAGTCATTTTGACCGCGTTGATTCTGCCAAACCATGATAGGGGTAGATGGGCCCAGGAATTCAGGAGGCTTGATATCTGTTTTAGGAGAATAGGGTAGTTGGAAGAGAATAGATCCGTTATTGATGTTGTAAGGTGTGTTCCTAAATAGGGAATACTCTTAGTTGCCCATACGAAAGGTAGACCGGATTTGGCTGCATTTAACTCTAAGGAAGTAAGCGAAATGCTTAGTGCGAGACATTTTTTAGGGTTAACGACTAGTCCTGAAATGGATGCAAATTTTTTAAGAATTAGCATAAGGTTGGGTCCTGTTACCTGGGGCGATGCAAGAAAAAGGAGGATGTCGTCAGCGAACATGCATAGTTTATGCTTGTGTCCGCCTATTTCTATGCCCAGTATTGTCGGGTCTGACCTGATCTTTTGTGCAAGCGGTTCTATGAGGAGGGCAAATAATAAGTGGGAGAGAGGACATCCCTGTCTCGTGCCCCTGTTAATGGAGAAGGTGTCCGATCTATATCCTGCATACTTTACATATGCCTTCGGGCTATTGTATAATTCTAGTATCCATTTCATGAAGTTGGGGCCAAAGCCCCATTTTTGAAGGGTATACTTCAAGTAGGACCAGGATACAGAGTCGAACGCCTGTTTTATGTCGAGAGAGAGGAAGCAAGCAGGGATTCCTCTCTTCTTGGCAATGTGAGCCAATAGGCTCGCCCTTCTGATATTATCTCCTGCCTGCCGGTTGGGGATGAAACCTACCTGATCGCGATGGATCAGGGTTCCAATTATGTTGTTTAAGCGATTCGCCAGAATTTTACCTAGAAGTTTGATATCCGTATTTAGCATAGATATGGGCCGGTAATTTTCACTGAGGGTATTGTCTGTCTGTGGCTTGGGAATCATGCAGATTGTGGCCAAAAGTGATTCCTGTCTAAATGATTTCAGTTTTAAAAGGTCGTTGAAGGCCTCCGCGAGCCTCGGGGAGATTAGTTCAGAGAGTGCTTTATAGTATCGGGCTGTGAATCCATCAGGTCCGGGCTGCTTGTTTAATTTGAGTTCCTTGATTGCTCTAGTTACGTCTTCTTGCGAAATAGGCGCATCTAGTTGTGTCTTTTGGGAATCAGACATTCGGGGCAATTGGAATTGCGAGAAAAAGGTGTCGGCTACCGATTCGTCAAATGTATTAGTTTCCGCATATAGTTTTTTCAGATGAGTACTGAATTTCTGCACAATTTTAAGTGGGTTGCTGGAGATAACGTTGTTAGCTAGTTTCAGTTTTATTGGTGTATAAGATTTGTTGATTGAATTAAGTGTCCTAGCTAGGTTTGCACCAGTTTTATTAGCTGTTTTGTAGAATGTGTGCTTGGATCTGTCTAAAGCTTTATTTGCCGAGTCCGTGAGAAATAGGTCAAATTCGAGGCGTGCTTTATCTAGGCGATTTTTAGCGTGGGGGGAGTGGTTATTTTGAAAGGCTAGGTGAGCAAGGTTGAATTCCGTTTCCAATTTCAGTGCTAATTGTCTACGTGCCTTTTTGAGGATCCCAAGTTGTCTTTGAATTACCCCTCTCAGTACCGGTTTATGGGCTTCCCAAAGCGTGAGAGCAGATATTTCTGGGGACATATTGAGATCTAAGTAATCTTTTAGGGACTGCTCGATTTCCAGACAGTAGGAGGGATGTTTGAGCAAAATATCAGGCATATACCAGGTCGGGTCGGTCTTTTTAGGAATAGTTGATGCTATTGTTGTGTATACAGCATCGTGATCTGACCAGGGAATGGGTATTATAACAGAATTGAGAACTTCTGGCAGCATTCCAATTGACAATAATATGTGGTCTATCCGGCTATGTGATTGGTGGGGGTTAGAAAAGTAGGTGTAGTTACGTTTCGTGGGGTTCAGTTCTCTCCAGGAATCCACTAAGTTATATTTAGACAGGAGAGTGGACAGAGTCCATTTGGTCTGATATTTCGGTGGTACGTAAGGAGATCTGTCAAGAAAGGGAAGCAGAACCTGATTCGAGTCCCCGCATATTAGGAGAGAGCCTATTTTATGGGCATTGATAGTTTGAAGAAGGTGTGATAAGAACGGCATGGGGTTAAGGTTAGGGGCATAGTATGATACTACCGTTACCGGTGTGTCTAGGATGTATCCTGTTAGGATCAGGTATCGACCTTCAGGGTCTCTGAGTACCGTGTTCAAGGTAAATGGGGTAGATCGGTGGAAGGCAATCAGGGTACCTCTCTTCTTAACTGGGGCTGAAGCCGTATATACTTGTGGGTATGCAGCGTTGAAGTATTTAGGAGTGGTGTTAGGGGTAAAATGTGTCTCCTGTAGGCAGACAATGTGAGCCTTTTTGGATTGAAAGAGCCTAAAGGCCTTTGTACGTTTTTGCGGTATGTTCAACCCTTGTACATTAAGTGAAATCAAGTTTAAGGGTGCCATGGCAGCCAAACCAAAAGTTTTATCTTACCTTGCCTCCTCGGACGGGGATGGCCCAGGTCGCTCCATGCGGATGGGGTGAGGGAAAGGAAAGATGAGGATCCAGGATAGGTAGACTCAAATGAAAGAGAGAATACATTGTAGATTAATGCATATTTGAACAACAAATCACTGAATAAGCATTCGGGGTGTGCCCGTAGTGATGGAAAAGATCCCTTGCCAAGGGATAGAGGGTCCCTCCCTGGTTGAGACGCGTGTTTTTTCCACGGGTCAGAAAGCCGCATTCAATAATATAGAAGTGTATTTTAAATGCAGAGGGATTCCTATGCCTATGTAAAATCTCGGAATTTGGCAGGGCCTTTTTTAGTGTCTTGCAGGGTATGCAATTCAGGGGGGAAGATGTCAAGGCCATAGGGTCACTCCAGGTGATAGCCAACAGATTAGTACATATGATCAGGGGTTTAAATAAGGGCCTCAAATAGTGTTTTAGACGGATGTATGCGAGAGTGACAATAGGGCACCTGGGCATTTGTGAGGAAGAGTTTATAGTGGTCCATGCGGAAAGGAGAGGCAATACCAGGTTATCATCATAGGCAATCGCCTGTGACATGTAATATGCGACAACTAGGAGTAAACATTTCATACTAAGGGCAAGACATAAGCACTAATTTCTGCCGAGGTTATAACAAATGATTGATCAGGAAGGTGTTTATATCACCTTTACTGGTGTCAAGACCTAATATAAAGAGAAAAGGAAAAAGAGGTGGGATTGTCTACAGGGGAATAGGACCAACACAGTACCTGTTGACAGACAATTACTTAGCCTAAATTGAGAGGAAGAGTTAAGTGGCAGTGTGAGAAGTTCAGTCCATTGTGTCTTCTTGATCCTGGGTCTGTGGTGCGAATCTGCCGCGCTTGGTGGATTGGTGGGGTCCGCCATTCGGTTCTTGTTGGATGGAGTGGTTGTTAGAAGAGGTTGGTGCTGATCTTCTGCGTGAGGTGGAAGCCGAGGAGGATTGATCAATGATTTTAAAGTCTACTAGGGCCTGGTGTAGTTTGGTCGGGTGTTCTGCAGACTATCTTGGTCCCTTGAATCGTGAAACGGAGGGAGAAAGGGAAGCCCCATTGATATTTTATGTTACGCTGCTGTAATTCGATCAAGAGAGGTTTCATTGCTCTTCTCTTGGCAATGGTTAGTTGTGATATGTCTGCAAAAATTTGATAATTGTAGCCTTGGAAAGACAGGATCCCTTTCTCCCTTGCTGTCGCCAAAATTTGCTCCTTGGTTTTGTAGAAATGGAACTTCGCTATTATGTCTCTGGGGGGGCCATCTACCTTTTTAGGGGAGAGTGCCCTATGTATTCTGTCCATCTCCAAACGTTCCACTGCAATGCCTGGAAGTAGTTCCTGACCTAGAGCCATTATGGTGGACTGAAGGTCCACCACAGACTCTGGGATGCCCCTAAATCTTAAGTTAGATCTCCTGGCACGGTTTTCAAATTCTTCTAATCTGCTCTGGAGCATTAGGT
Source organism: Rana kukunoris (assembly GCA_029574335.1). Taxonomy (NCBI): domain Eukaryota; kingdom Metazoa; phylum Chordata; class Amphibia; order Anura; family Ranidae; genus Rana; species Rana kukunoris. The sequence goes on from CM056059.1 coordinate 81,181,241, forward strand.
TCTCTTCTTTTAGGGAGTCTATTTCTGTTAGGCATTCATGGGTGTAGGTTTCAATGTCCTCCACTTTAGTTTCCAGTGCTTCTGTACGAGTACCCAATTCCCTAATCTCCTTGGTGAGATTTGAGGTAATCTGGTCAGATGTCTGCTTTAATGCTTTGCGGAGCATTTTTTCAAATTGATTAATTAATCCCGCAGAAACTGTGTTGTCTTGTGGTACAGTTTGTGAAATAGCAGCCGTGTCTTCATCCTCACTATCTGAGGTGAGATTAGTCAGAGAAGTCATGGGTTTGGCTGTTTTAGCTGTTTGTTTCTTCCCCTTACCTGAGGGGAGCCTCTCTGAGGTGACTGGCGCCTTAACTGAGCCTTTGGTCTGCTGCACGCTGCTGACAAGTGTCGTTTTAGCTCTATTTCTTGAGCCACCCAGCACCATTATACATTAAAATGTTCCCCTCACCTTCCTGTAGTTAATGACCGGGTTTTTGTCCAGTTGTGACCGGTTAGGAAGCGAGTTATCCGCGGCTTTCTTTCCTCATAAAGCAGAGCACTAGGCTGACATGACTGTCCTGCTAGAGCCCGCACACGCCCCCCTTGATTTCAGTTTTCTATAATATGCTGCTACTGCCTCCAGCTTCCACATCAGCTTATACATTGAAGGCCAGATGTGGAGGGGGTGGGCGTGGGGGCTACGGAGGATGAGGAATGGAGTGATGCTCTAGACATGTGCAAATTGGTCTCCCCTAAACTCTCTTGCCACCTCATGCAGATTTACATACTTCACCGATCTTACCTTACCCCTCTCTAAATATCTAGATATAAAAGAGACCGGAATGCTCTCTGCCCAATGTGTAATCAGGAAACTGGTACTTTTTATCACTTAAATTTGGAGCTGCCTCAGGGTCCAGGGTTACTGAACACAAGTTGTGCAATTTCTACACAACAATATGGGCTCCCCTCTTACACTACACCCCAAACCTTGCCTGTTGGGGATATACCCAGAAATTAATAAATGCACCAATTTTTTTCTTAACGAAACACTTTTTTTTGCAATAAAAGTTCTGGCAAGACAATGGATGAGAGCCAATACACCCGAGTTCAGCACATGGGTAGCAGAAGTTAATAATAGTTTACCATACAAAAATCACTGTCAAAATCTAAAAAAATCTGGGATAAATGGCTACAGGTTGCAGAAAACCCTTAGCTGAAAATGATCTTTCGCTAGTCACATGCCACTTAGGTTGCAAACGTCTACAAGGTACCATAAATGTCAGGTTTAATATACCCTTGTTCTGTGTGAATTTGCATGTCTTAACATATAGTGTAATATATAAGAGATGTCAGTTACAGGAACACTGTTGACAAAATAATCTATGCATATTTGACATTTTGAATGCATAAATTTGTAAATTGTTGTTTGGTTACAATAAAAATACTTTCAAATGAAAAAAAAAAATCTCTTGCTGTTAAAAATAAACCTACCATTACAATTATAGACTGAACATTTCCTTGTCAGTTGGCAAACGTACAAAATCAGCAGGGGAACAAATACTCTTTTTTCCTCATTGTAGTACCACATTAAGATACACTAACACGGGGGGCGTGACCGGAAGCCGAGCTGGACGGACGTGCTGCCTAAGAGCTCCGCATCAGCCCGCAGCACATAGGCCGATTTCGGGGGAAATCACGCCAGATTGATGAGCTCCTCCCGCACCACTCGATCCTCCACATCCAGAGGACTCACTCTGCCGCTCTCCGGAGCCTCCACGTCCTTCAGGGACTACTTTAAGATCCCCGACATGCCGCCGGGTAGCCACAGCAAGATGGCGCCGGATGCCGAGGCCTATCAGCGCCGGGACCTTTCCCCGCAGCGTGGACAGAGCACCGCTCACTCACAGGCCTCCAGGGACACACCGCCATCCCCACAGAGGACATCGGACCAGCAGGGGGTGAGTGACCAAGCCCATCCGCCTCAGAACCCGCACATCCAATGCGAGGACCAGGCCGCAACGCATCCTCCGTCGCATTTGCGGCAGGGCGCGGAGCCCACCCCCGGATCACACCGTGCGGTGCAGGCCCTGGGATCACAGGACACCACTATTGGATCATCCTCCCCCCCGGATCCACTTTTGGACTTCCCGGCCCTGCCAAGCCCATCGCACCCCCCCGTGATGGTGAGGCCTAGTTCTCCCCAGGCACATGACTTCTCCTCTGTGTGGGCTCCGAATCCACCACAGGCCCAGAGAGCCTCGCACTCTACAGACCCGCTCCTGACAGGGGTACACGAGGCAGCACACCACCCCCACCCCTCCTATGCCCAGATGGCACAGATCAGCTCGCCATTTCAGGGGGACGTGTCCCCGGGGCCCACCCTACAGCCCCCCCTGACCATACCATGGACTGACCCGGGTGCTCTCCCATCTGAACACCCCCTGCCCCGAACCAAGATCGTTACTGCAGAGTCCCACCGCCACACGAACCCTGCATCCCCCCACCAGCCATGGGGCCCGGATGGAGCTGAGCAGCCCTCCTGGCAGTCCTTTCTGCAAGCCTTCCCCACAAAAGAGGACTTTAAGCAATTGATTGCGGACGTAAAAGACACATGCAGGACCGAAATCCAAACCATTCAAGCAGGCCTTAAACACCTGGCCGATAGAGTAGAGATGGCTGAAGAAGAGATACAGGAGACTAAATTGGCCGTACATAGGACCCAACTTCAGGGCTCTGATCACCGTCTTATGCTGCGGGACATGCAGCGCCACTTAGAAGACCTGGACAACAGGGGGCGCCGCAATAACATTAGAGTGCGAGGCCTCCCTGAGGCGGAAGAGGCTGAAGATCTGCAGAAAACGCTCCAGACGATGTTTAACGACCTCATAGGGGCACCCTTGGACAAACACATCGAAATGGACAGAGCTCATAGGGCCCTATTCTAAACCACGGGATGTTATCTGCCGAATACAATCATACCCACTGAAAGAGACCATCATGCGCAAAGCCCGCGCTGCCCGCAACCTAGTGTTCGACAATTCCCCGATACAAATATATCCAGACCTCTCATGGATCACGCTCCAGAAGCGGAGACTCCTGCAACCGCTACTGCGCACCCTGCAAGACCGGGACATTCTTTATAGATGGTGATTCCCCTTTAGCCTGACTGCCAAACATCAAGGGAGGTCGGCGATCCTACGATACCCCGAAGACCTAGACTCCTTCTGCGACGCCTTGGACATTCCTGTCCCTCCACTACCTGACTGGGACTTGGTGGTCACTCCCCCTCCACCCCCGGTGGTCTGGCAGAAGGTTCCGCCGAACAAACGCCCCAAGGGCCCGGAGCCCTCCCGTCGATCCCCTAAACACAGAACCGGGGGCCCCGGTGTTGGAAGGCCCTTTTCCTGGTGGCCAGCTGATTAACTTGCGTAACCCGACCTGCCCGGCCAGACAACACCAAGTACTGATTTGTATTCTTTTTTTTTTTTTTTTTCTGTCCCTGTCGGTGCTAGTTCATTATGGTCCCTTTCTCTTTCTTGGAAGCTCACAAGCTCCAAATCCTTGCCTCTCCCCCGAAGGCCCTCGCCACATTTTTGTTTTTTATTTATCGGGATGTCCCGAGGCGGCCCCCTGTCTGGACTGATCGGATTTCTGGATGCTGATCCCCCCTGGTGGCTATCCGCCAGAGAGTTCCTCCCTGGACCTTGGTTCCTCCGAGTCTCCCCGGCCCGGACTTCTTAAATCTCCCGGCCGGGGAGTCCGATTGGAACTTATATGGCCCGTGACCTCTTGGTCAGCCAGGGCATGCACGAAAATGTTTATTGTGTTTATTCTGTGTGTTCTCACTCTTATTTCTTTCTCCCCCTCTAGAGTTTGCTGCTCCTGTTCACCGCAGTCTGTGCCTCGTACCCGTTGGCTCCCGGCCTTCCTCGCACGGATGTCGCGCTCCGTGACCTGGACACACCACCTGCTCCATCAGATAAGTATACAAGTAGCACACCCCCTCCTAGGCTATGGCTAGAATTTTCTCGTTAAATGTACATGGGCTGAACTCCAATAAGAAACGCCACCTGGCGCTCCAAAAGTTTAGGCAGTCGGGGGCAGACATTATCATGGTGCAGGAGACCCACTTTGATAGGGGGGACTCCTTCACGTTTGCATCCCGATACTTCCCCCAGGTATACCAGGCTTTCGGACCACACAAGAGGGCGGGCGCAGCCATCCTCTTTAAAAAGGGGTCTGCCTTTTCATGCTCCTCCACATATTTAGATCCTCGGGGACACTTTCTTATCCTCAGGGGCCTGTGGCAGTCACAGGCCATTACCCTCTGCGTAGTTTACGCACCCAACACACATCAACACCATTTCTTAACCAGGGTTCATGCCCGACTGTTCCGAGAGTCCCATGACTTTCTGGTGGTCGGAGGAGACTATAACCTGGCACACTCGGCTACCTGGGACCGCCTGGTGGCAAATACCCAGACCTCGCAAACCCGGGCCCTTAGGGACTCAAAGTTGTTTCGCCAGCTGACTAGGAAAAACGCACTCTTTGATGTATGGCGAGCCCTCCATCCAGGAGATCGCCAATACACATTCTATTCGGCCCCACATCGCACTCACACGCGAATAGATTACTTTTTTGTGAAAAATAACACGCTTCGGATTGTAGAAGCGGCTAGTGTGCTGCCTATCTCCTAGTCGGATCATGCCCCCATCACATTATCCCTGAACTTAAACGCTCCCCTCCGCCGGCCCTATAATTGGAGGCTTAATGACTTCCTCCTGCAACATGCCCCCTCGAAACAGGAAATAGAAGAGGCCCTTCAGCATTACTTCGCTGAAAACGACACTCCAGACATCTCCGCCCCCACCCTGTGGGCCACCCACAAGGCGGTCCTTAGGGGAAGGTGCATGGCCCTTTCATCGGCCATGAAGAAAGACGCCGGTGCTGCTAAAGCACTGGCTGAACGTCAGCTGAAGGCCCTGGAGGCTAAGCTCCTGCTAAATCCATCCACCGCACTCCTTAAACGGATTGTCCAAACGCGCACGACACTGCGGGACCTAGCTTTAGGCAAAGTAGAAAAGGCGCTGACCCGCCTGAAGCAACTCTACTATGACAAGGGCAACAAGGCGCAGGCTCTTCTTCTTGCCAGGAAACTGGCAGATCGGGCCCTTACCTCTACCCCACACCAGATAAAAGACAGGGGGGGGCGATCTTCTGACACATCCCAGGGACATAGCGGAAGCCTTCGCGGACTATTATACAGACCTATATAACAAACCAGAAGTCCCACATAACCCCCCATCTCCTGACCTGAAGGCCCGAATGACCCAATATTTAGAGCAAGCGGGTCTACTCCGACTTAAGACAGCAGATTTACAGGGCCTAAACGCTCCTATATCGGCGGAGGAGATAGCAGAGACAGTGAAGGGCCTCCCAGCCCATAAATCCCCTGGCCCTGACGGATTACCATACGAGTACTACAAGACCTTTCTCCCGTTACTTAGCCCCCACATGACCACACTATTTAATGCCTTTCTCCACCAGACCCCAATCCCGAGTGACATGCAGGGATCCTTTTTGACACTCATACCAAAACCGGATAAAGACTTAGCCTCCTGCTCCAGTTACAGGCCCATAGCGCTACTGAATTCAGACCTCAAAATATTCACTAAACTTCTATCGATTAGGCTGAATGCTATTCTCCCCTCCCTGATCCATAAGGACCAAGTAGGTTTTGTGCCGCTACGCCAGGCAGGGGACAACACCAGGAAGGTCATTGACCTGATTGATGTAGCCAACAGGGACGGTGCGGAAGCTCTCATACTGAGCCTAGACGCTGAAAAGGCCTTTGATCGCCTGAGTTGGCCCTTCATATTTGCTACCCTGCACCACATGGGGTTCAAAGGACCCTTCCTACGGGCGATACAACACCTATACTCAAACCCCACCTCCCAAGTTAAAACTCCCTTTGCCACATCCTCCCCCTTCCAGATAGCCAACGGTACGCGCCAGGGATGTCCACTCTCACCTCTGCTCTTCGCCCTCTGTGTCGAGCCCCTGGCAGCATCCATACGGGGAAATCCGGACATTAGGGGGAATCTCGGTGCGGGGAAAGGAATTTAAGACATCCTTGTTCGCGGACGACATTATTCTCACCTTGACCCAACCCAGAATCTCCCTACCTAACCTTCATGTTGAATTAGATAAATACGGGACAATGTCGGGTTACAAAACGAACGCTTCAAAGTCAGCGGCCCTCCCGATCAACATCCCGGAGGCTGAGGTCCATCACCTACAGTTGAACTTCCCCTATACTTGGGAGAGTTCATCCCTTAAATACCTCGGGGTCCATATTACGCCATCCTTCAGCTCCCTGTACCAGGCCAACTTCCCTTCCCTATATCGGATAGTTAGGGGCCTTCTTCAAAAATGGAAGGCACATCATATCTCGCTCCTAGGCCGCGTGGCGGCCATAAAAATGGTCATCCTCCCCAAACTCCTTTATCTGTTTCAGACGTTACCCATCCCGATCCCGTACGCCCACCTCCGCAAACTCCAGAGTGATATGCTGAAGTTTGTCTGGAACTTTAAGAAGCATAGGATCCCTGGGTCAGTCATGACAGCCTCACAGGGAGACGGGGCCTGGCTTTCCCCAACCTTGTTAAATATTACCAAGCTACCCAGCTGCGTGCAGTGGTCTCCTGGTTCCCCCAGAGGTCCTTTAATAAGTGGACGGAGATAGAAAAAATATGGTTAGCCCCGGTCCACCCAAATAGCCTCTTATGGGATGCTGATGTGAGGGTGGAGCCTGACCGTTTGTTAGGTTCGATGTCTCTGCTTAGGGGACTTTGGCGTAAGATGTCTCGAGAGGTGGCGCTTAAGTCCGAGTGCTCCCTGCTGAATTATTTTGTCTGCAACCCCAAAATACCGGACAGCCTGACCCACCAGATGTCTTGGCCCTGGGCCTCTCAAGACCTATTCCATTTTGGACACTTGGTGGACCCCAGGTCCCGTAGGCTGCTGACATTCTCGGAGCTCCAGGTGAAACACGATCTGCCCAGACAGGTGTTTTATAGCTACTTACAAATAAGGCATTATGCCCAGACAATAGCCCCAAAGCTCCAATTCTCACAACCGTCCCCATTTGAACGTCCTGGAGGGGCGCCATAGACGGGGGTTGATCACAGACATGTACCAGCTATTGAATGCATATGATTGGCAGGGGCGGGGGAAGCATGTATATATGCTGAAGTGGGAGAGAGAGCTAGGGGAGTCACTGCCGATGGAGGCCTGGCAGGCCGCCTGGAGGCAGGCTGCTAATTCGTCCCTGTGCACCTTGTATAAAGAAAACTCATATAAAATTCTGTGTTTCTGGTACCAAACCCCGGACATACTCCACAAAATATTTCCCTCCACCTCTGACCGATGCTGGCGATGCCATCAGGACAGAGGCTCTCTCTTTCACATTTACTGGACGTGCCCCCTTATCACCCAGTTTTGGCAGTCCACGCAACAGCTGCTTACCCATCTCTTTGAGACGCCAATCCCCCTAACCCCTAAACTATTTTTGCTAGGTATCTCCCAACCCCGCCTGGCCGAACCATATAAAAAACTACTTAGACACATACTAACGGCGGCTAGATGCCTGGTAGCCCTTAACTGGAAAAAATCCACACCCCCATCCCAAGAGGCCCTTTACGCTAGGATCAAGGATGTAGAGTTGATGGAGCGGATGACGGCCAGGATACGTAATGGTATGGATGCCCACGACGAGGTCTGGAGCGAGTGGCACCGGCGGGAGGACCCGCCGGGGGCGGACGGGGTGGCAGACGCGGTGACCCGATTCTCTCTTCCCTCTCTTTTCCTCATTTCTTTTCTTGACCCTTCTCTCCTGTTATACAATTTACTGTTTCGGTGTCACCGTTGACACCAGAGTTTAGAAAACGGTTTGAAATGCATAGTTTGTTGACACGACTGGCAGTAGAGCCAGCTTTTGGAATAGGGCCCAATGGGTCAGGAACTTAATCCCTCCTCTACCCATAAAGGGCAAGGGTAATACTTGTATTCTTGGATAAGTGTCTGCTTTGGCTACTGTTATTACCTGCATTTAACTGTATCTTGCAAACTGTTTCATATAAATAAAAAATGTTAATTGAAAAAAAAAAAAAAGATACACTAACACATTGAAGCCAAACTCTAGCTCACACTTTATATTCAGTTAGACCCCTTTCACACTAGTGCCGGCTGTAAAATAGTGGTAAAACGCCGCCATTTTACAGTCAGATTTGCGGCGCATTTTTCCCGCTAGTGGGTCGCTTTTAACCCCTGCTAGCGGGCAAAAAAAGGTTAATATCGCTGGCAATGCGCCACTACAGCAGCATATTGCCGGCGGTACGGCGGCGCTGCCCATTGATTTCAATGGGCAGGACAGCATTAGGAGTGGTGAGTTCACCGCTCCAAAGAAGCTGCTGGCAGGACTTTTTCTGATGCCCTGCCAGCGCACCGCTCCTGTGTAAAAGGCCCCAGCTGAGGGTGTTTTGCAGGCACTATTTTTAACGCTATAGCGCTTGCAAAACACCCTCAGTGTGAAAAGGGTCTTAGAGCAAATTTTTTTTTTTATTTGGGGTTAAAAGTTTTGAATGAATAAATAAGAGCTCATCATTTTAATCACCCCTGTCAGTGTTAAGTGGTTTGTCTCATTCATGTAATCCATCTGATCCATGTATTATCCATGGATACATTCTGCTGGAGAGCTTGAACTTGTAAAAAACAACAGACTTGCAGGGTGGAATACCAAACAAAAATATTAGAAGGAAAGCCTAAAAGGGAAACAAATACAGCAATCACATCTTGCTTTAAGCGATTGCCTCACATATGAAGATAGAACATAATGTACATCTAATTCCAAGTACCCTAAAATAATGCAGACCTTGGCCCAGATTCAGAGAGCCATTACGCCTGTCTAACTGGTGTTAGACTGGAGTAATTTCAAATTACGCGCGTTTTCTAGCTAGTTGAAAACCTCAAACCATGAATAGACGGCTGCGGGCTTCAATTCGACTGGATTACGTGTTCATACGCCTTCGGATCTACGCTGCAATAAAATTGCGGCCACTGGGTGGACTTCCCGTTGTTTTCGGCGTCAGGGTATGCAAATGAGCTTTTGCCGGCGATCCCCGAAATTACGATCTTCAATCGCAATCTCTTACGGCACCTTTAGTCATCTTTTATTTGCGTAACACTATACCAGCTTTTTGCTGCTCTAATATTAGACAGCCCATGTTAAGTATGGCCGTCGTTCCCGCATCAAATTGCAACGTTTTTCGACGTCTTTTATTATTTTTAACGTAAGTCGTCCGGGAATAGGAATGTTCGTAAACGCCGCTACTCAAACAACGAATGACGTAACGACGTGATTTTGCGCAATGCACGGCGGGAAATTTCTGAACGGAGCATGCGCAGTTCGATTGCCGCGGGGACGCGCTTAATTTAAATACTTCACGCCCCCTAATCGCGTATTTCGATTACGCGGCGAGAAATAGACTACGCCGCCGTAGCGTACGGGCAAAAATCTACCAGGATTCGGTGTAGAGCCTGGTAAAATACGGCAGCGTAGAGTATTTCGATTACGCAGCGGAATATTAAGTGTATGTGAATCTGGGCCCTTGTTTTTACTAGTTACATCTTGCTGCTGTTGCAGGGTAAGGGCCAGTGGAGTATCAGGTTCTTAGCACCTTGTCACCATCCTGGAAGTCTCCATGACATCTCACCCTTTCACATAAATCTGTAGTGGTGCTATTGATACTCTTGCATCCTTTGTTGCCACCCGGGTATTTGTGCAGTAGAACTGTGAATGAAGCATATGTTCTCCTGTCAGCCAGTCAGAGTGGTTTCAGGAGATAGCTTTCTTTAGCGTTATCTGCTGTACATTTATTCAGATGGGACTCACGTTATCACTCTCCCTATCGCTCCCACAGTCTGAGGTCTTTACCCCGGGGAAAAAGATGCTGCTGATGTTATCGTCAGTATTGAGTGACATCATTTATTATAAGAATATAAGATAAGCAGCTGGAAGCCCAAAGATTCCTATAGTAAAATTGTAGGGGGTATTGATAGACAATCAGTTGTTTAGGACACACTTTATGTTAGAAGGGTCATTTAATATATTTATTTTATTATTCTAAGGAGCAGTAACAGTGTTAGTTTGAACACACATTATACATATAATGAATAATTGGAGGAGAAGCAAAGAACAGCCCCTGCAGACCAGCATATGGGTTGGACACAGCTCACTGACTGTCATGTGAACTCTTTGTGTTTTTAGATTTATCAGTTGAGTTTTTTCAATACACTTTTCAATTAAATGGCTCCAGCCCATATGTTGGTGGGCTGTGTACATTAGAAGTGTTTCTGCTGCCGATTGCAAGCTTGCCTCCGCTCACACAGTTCTCTGCTACACAACATATGCTGCTTGGGAACTTCAGCACTTTTATGGACCTGTCAATAGGCTTTTGCGTTGTTTATTTCACAGTTGGTAGTTTCGTAGTCATCATGAGTATGGTCAATTACTTTTTAATTAATTATAAAGTATAGCAGGTGTGTGTTGGAATTCAACACGTAATATCCTGTAGAGGCCAAGAGAAAAATGTCTAGAGTTTATTACAGAGAAAGTGAACCCCCACTGCGGAGAATACATACAATAACACTCTAGGCTATTTTAGGAGGTTTAATCATGCTACTAAAACCGCTAGTGTTTAATTGCTAGGAGTAGCTATAGACCCTTAAATAGATGGAACACATTTATTACCATAGACTAAGCTACACAAGTACTGTAGTTACAGCAGAATTTTTGTAGCGATCAGTCATATATTGTTAGCGTATTTTGCAATCAGGCAAATTTGCTCTTCATGCTTTTGTAGCTTACTCCATAGGAAGCCATATTTTCCATCTGTTTTGTGATCAGTTGCTAATCACTAGAAATTTTTAGTAGTAGAACTGGGCTACTAAAACAAATTGTGAAGTTCTGTTCTAATGAGATGACTTCCTGCAAGTGGTTAAATTGAACCTAATCCCTAACAGTTAGCATCTCCTATTTTGCTTCCTTTTGATCTGTTAAAATAGCTTTCGATACATTTTGTTATGTCCGATTATTAATTCTTGTTGGTGTTGCCAGAGTTCCAATGCACTCTGTAGTGTTTTATAAAACATTATGAAGAAGTGTTATGACTCGTACACACGACCAGTTTTCCAGTATGTGAAAAGTGTGGCGTGCATTTGTATTCAGCCCCCCTGAAGAACCACCTTTCACTGCAATTACAGCTGAAAGTCTTTTTGGGTATGTCTCTATGAGCTTTGCACATCTAGAGAGTGACATTTTTGCCCATTCTTCTTTGCAAAATAACTCAAGCTCTGTCAGATTGGATGGAGATTTTAAGGTCTTGCCACAGATTCTCAATTGGATTTAGGTCTGAACTTTGGGCAATTCAAATACATGAATATGCTTTGATCTAAACCATTCCATTGTATCTCTGGGTGTATGTTTGGGGTTATTGTCCAGCTAGAGGGTCTCAAGTCCTCTGCAGACTCTAACAGGTTTTCTTCTAAGATTGCTCTGTATTCTTCTCCATTTATCTTCTTATCAACTCTGACCAGCTTCCCTGTCCCTGCTGAGGAAAAGCATCCCTACAACATGATGCTGCCACCACCATGTTTCACGCTGGGGATGTTGTGTTCAGGGTGATGTGCAGTGTTAGTTTTCCGCCACACATAGCGGTTTGCTTTTAGTTTAAAAAGTTACATTTTGGTCTCATATAACCAGAGCACCTTCTTCCACATTTGCTGTGTTACCCACATTGCTTCTCACAAACTGGACTTTTTATGGCTTTCTTTCAACAATGGCTTTCTACTTGCCATTCTTCCATAAAGGCCAAATTTGTGGAGTGCGTGACTAATTGTTGTCCTGTGGACAGATTCTCTCACCTGAGCTGTGGATCTCTGCAGCTCCTCCAGAGTTACCTCTCAGGTGCTTCTCCGATTAATGCTCTCCTTGCCCGATCTGTCAGTTTAGGTGGATGGTTATGTCTTGGTAGGTTTTCAGTTGTGTCATACTCTTTCTATTTTCGGATGATGAATATCTCACGGACAGTGCTCCGTGAGATATTCAATGCTTAGGATATATTTTTTTATACTCTAACCCTGCTTTAAACTTCTCCACAAATGTATTCCCAACCTGTCTGGTGTGTTCCTTGGCCTTCATGATGCTGTTTGTTCATGAAGGTTCTCTAACAAACCTCTGAGGGCTTCACAGAACAGCTGTATTTATATTGAGATTAAATTGCACACAGGTGGACTCTATTTACTAACTAGGTGACTTCTGAAGGCAATTGGTTCCACTATATTTTAGTTAGGGGTATCAGATTAAAGGGGGCTGAATACAAATGCACGCTCCACTTTTCACATATTTATTTGTAAAAAATTAGGAAAGCCATTCATCCTTTTCCTTCCACTTGACAATTATGTGCCACTGTGTTGGTCGATCACATAAAATCCCAATAAAACACATTTATGTTTTTGGTTGTAACATGACAAAATTTGGAAAATTTCAAGGGGTATGAATGCTTTTTCAAGGCACTGTACACCAGGTACCTACCGATCAGTTAGCCTTACATAAATAGTATGCAAATGAGAATTTAAGAATCATAAATATCATAAGTATCAACCTATTGACATTCTATGAGAAAGTGAGCAGTAATTTAGATCTAGGGAAGCCAGTGGAGTTTATCTGGACTTTGTTAAGGCATTCAATACAGTTCCTCACAAACCTAATTTAAAGTTAAGGTCCATTGTGTTGAAGAAATTCTATGTACAGTGCCTTGCAAAAGTATTCACCCCCCCCCCCGGCATTTTTTGTGTTTTGTTGCCTCACAACCTGGAATTAACATGGATTGTTTGAGGATTTGCATCCTTTAATTTACAGAACATTTCCACAACTTTGAAGATTATTTTTTTTCAAAGGGATTCCAATAGGGCAGTTCCTTCTAATATCGAAGGAACCGTTCAAACTAAACTATGAATTAATTATATAACAGATTTATGCAACAAGGCTACTCCCACAAAAGCATTAAATATGCACGCAGGCGAGCCCATTCAACTGAACATAGAGACCTCCTTGTCCCTAAACAGTACAAGACTCTCATTCCCAAATCACAATATCCCAACTTTCTTCTGCGTACAATCATTCGCTATGGGCTCCAATGGGAGAAGGTTTGGTCATTTTTGACGAAACATTGGTCCATTTTGTCTTCTGGCCTCTCTAATATCATGGGCCCAAACCCCCTACTAGTCTCCAGGAGGGCCAGGAACCTCAAAGATAATCTGATACATTCTAAATGTACTTGCACTCCATCCAAGAGTTAGCTGACGAAAATACCTTGTTGTAAGGGTATGTTTACATGTGGTCATTTCCACATTTGCTGCTATGTTGAGCGTACAAATACATTTACTGACATGGACGGCGAAAGAATTTACCAGATTAAAAGGTTCATTAACTGTGGCACAGAAAAAGTTTTATACATCTTGGAATGCCCTTGTCAAAAACGATGTGGGCAAAACGCTTCTTTGCCTTATCTTTATCTAAATGCAGAGTTGATTACGACACTATGCTTCTGCGAAAAGAAAAAAGGAATGGATATTTTGTTTGCGAACTATGATCCCAAAGGGGTTAAATACTGAACTCAGCTTACAACCTTTTCTTGAACCATAAGTATAATATTCTCTTCTTGCTTAGGAGAAGTATACCATCTTACTTGTACCCATATTATCATAGGTGTGCTGCTACTTGATCAATCTGCAATTTAAATACCCACCATGAGAGATATACATATCAAAAATAATGTTTATGATCTTTTAACTTTCTCTGCCTCTAAAAATTTCCATCTGCTTTCAAACCTCATACATCATATTTAATGATAGGTGTGTTTGGAATGAATGTTTTTTATCTATCAACTATCCAGCCACAAATGTATAATATCATTCTTCTTCTTAACATCTTAAAAGTTTTACTGCACTGTTTTGATTCAATCTTACAAAAATAAATGTAACACCTAAACAGGCAATGGCCCTTTAAGGGTGTACATTTGAAAAAGGGGGAGCATCCCCATTATAAGCCCACTGATCAGTCCATTGCATCGTCCTGAGGAAGCTCACACAGCTGATTGAAATCCATAAACACTATGGGCCAGATTCACGAACACTTGCGCTGGAGTATTTGGATATGCGCCGCGTAACTGTGATGATGCGCCGTCGTTTCTATGTGCCCGTACCCACCAAACTAGATGCGCCCAATAACGGGTCATTTGCGACCGGCGGAACGTTCCGACGCCAGAGTATCGTCAGCGCTTATTTTCGCTGGGCGCATCAGTCGCGCCCATTGATTTCCCCTGCAAATATGCAAATGAGGGAGATTTCCCAATTCACGAACGGATTAGCACCATACGCTGGCTACATGCGCCGCGCGTATCTGGTCCATCCGGCGCAAAGTTATTTCTACAAAAGGCTGCTTTATCTTTACTCCAGACGGTCACAGGTCAGCAGGAGAGCAGCTACAGCAGCGTTACCGACGATAGGAGCTTGCTGAACAACAACACTTGCAAGGACAACACCTCTGTGTGCCAACATGCCAGGGGCAATTGTGGTCCTAGAACTACTGATGGGTCCCCTGGAACCAAGAAGGCGGCCACGTGAGAGGATATACCGCACTCGTATGAACCTCTTTGGCATGGGGGATGAGGAGGTGTATCGCCTCTTCAGATTCAGCCCAGATGCAATACTTGAACTAACCACAACCCTGCAGGATGACATCACCAGCCCAACACACCGCTCACAAGCAGTGCAGCCACTGGTGAAGGTACTGGCAACACTCCATTTCCTTGCAAGTGGATCATTCCAGCGTACAAGTGGAGTGGTAGCTGGGATGTCACAATCCTCCATGAGCAGATGTGTGCACCAGGTTGTCCCTGCAATCCTCAGACGCATGTCCAACCAGTTCATCAGACCCACCACTGAGGAGCTGCGGCAGAAGGCAATGACAGATTTCTACAACATTGCCAGATTCCCACGCACTGTGGGGGCCATTGATTGCACACATGTGGCCCTACAGCCCCCCAGTGCCACAGAGCACATATACCGCAATCGGAAGCATTGGCATTCCATCAACGTACAGGTGATAGCCGATGCCCAACGCCTCATATGGCACGTCCGTGCCAAACACCCCGGGTCCAGCCATGACAGCTACATATACCGTCAGAGCCCCATCCCAGCAGAATTTAACCAGAACATGTATGGGGACAGCTGGCTGGTTGGTGAGTGACATGGGAGTCAGGCATGACTATCCCCTCCCGTGATGCACAACAGAAATCGCACATGCATGACTAACATTATCCTGTCTTTTCCCTTACAGGTGACTCTGCATATGCACTGGGACCCCATCTAATGACTCCTTTCCGGAACCCCCAAACCAGAGGAGAGAGAAAATACAATGAAGCACACATCAAAACCCGTGCAGTGGTGGAGCAAACATTTGGGCTCCTGAAGTCCCGTTTCCGATGCCTGGATAAGTCTGGGGGGGCCCTATTGTATTCCCCTACCTTTGTGTGTCAGATCATCGGTGCATGTTGCATACTACATAACTTTGCTATGAAAAAAGGCCTGCATATTGACATACGTGATGACCTGACCCCCGACCCACACAGTCCCCACCTGTCAGAGGACACCCAGTCTGCTGATGGAAGAGCAGTCAGGAGGGTCCTCGCCGTAGGCATCTTTGGACACTAAACCAAAACATTAATAACACAGACAGTGCACGCGTGTACACCACTGATGTCCCTAGATCACACACACCACATCCACATCACATTGGATTAGCCCAAGTCCAGCATGTAGGAGTTGGGAGCAGTAACGCCAGCGTCAAGGCCCCAATGATGTCACTGTCCATTCACACACCTTTCACACGTCATTCATTCAGCCGTGGGGTTCACTTCACCACCACGGCCGAGGGTGACACCCCTTACTTTCAGGAGTGCCACCCCCTCACATTCACACACCATTCACACTGTCCCCTGCACTCCTGACCGTGTGCAGTACAAAAATAAATTAATAATATCATATCCTGATAAATAAAATAAACAAAATCTCATAACCTGAGAAAAAGAAAAAATAAACTCATGACCTGAGTATGTCCAAAACAAAAATATAAAACAAGAAAAAAAAAAAAGGCCTCATCGGGGATGCCGGGGGCTTCTTCTGGGGGCCCCTCTCTGGAGGTGGCTGATCCCCAGGTGGGCCACTCCTGGCAGGTGTGGCCTGCGTGCCCTCCAAGGCCCTGGCTATCCGTCCAAGGTAGGAGTTCGTCTGGGCCTGCATCCGGAGCTGACGGGTGACCTGGTAGTGCTGGGCCCGCCGACTCAGCCTCCCCTGGTCCCGGATGGCAGCACTGTTGGCCTGGACGGCTGCAGTAAGGTGCCGAATATCCCCCTGCACCTCCCCCAAAGTGGTGACCACTGCAGCGCAGTTGCAGCTTACATCCTGCACTGCGTTGCTGAGGTTGGCAACGGAGCCCAGGCTGTCAGCCACTTTCTCCAAGTGCACCGCTATGGCCCCCATCTGTTCCGTCTGCCTGGCGTGATCCCTCGCCAACTGGTCCTGGACACCATCAGACACCCCCCTGGTCTTCTGGGTCGCCTTCCTGGGGCCAGAAGATGGTTGTCCTCGGGTGGAAGGAGTCGCCCTTGAGGGGCTTCCAAGGATGGGGGAGGGGACGACAGACGGCCCAGGAGAAGGGGAGGAGACAGACAACACTAAGGTAAAGTCCTGCTCTGCCACAGCAGGATCCTCTACAACCACCTCGGCAGGTGTGGTGTGGCCACTCTCCTCCTCCACAACCTCTTCACCACCCAGTGGCTCGGGCACACGATGGCGTGGGGGGGATGGGGTGGAATGCACGCTGACAGATGATGGCCCAGCTCCGTCATCTGTGGATGACACAAAGCAGACACATGTTGGTGGTCCCACACACTTGGCACATGTACCCTCCCCCCCCAAATGCTAAACAACAAATAGGGGATTATAAAACACTTACCTGTCCTTGTGCCTTCCTCCACGGAGTCATAGCCTGCGACCCCCTCCACCTGCTCCCTCTCCAGGCAGCGAGCAACCACCTCCTCCTCTGCGGTTAGGGTGACAGGACATGGGGGACCACCACCTGTGCCCCTCTCATACCTCCTGATGGAGGCCACCTTGTCCCTCACCTTGCGCCGCAGGTCATTAATTTTTTTTTGGATGTCCCCAGCAGTCCGGGTGGAGTACCCCAGGACATTGACCCTGGCAGCAATGGACTCCAGGATGCCCTGCTTCCTCTCCCGGCTGGTCTTCCGGCTTTTTTTGCCATGGAGAAAATCATTATCCGTCTCCATTGCCGAAATGATGAGCGAGACCTCCTGTGCATTAAAATTCAGGTTCCTCCTCTCTCTGGGGGTAGCGGGAGCAGCCATCACCAAACAAAAGTATCTTCCCTGGGGTGGGGGGAAGCGGAAATACTTTTGCGCCGGAATGGCGTTTCCGCCAGCGCTTTTAAGCGCCCAGCGCAACGCATTGCGCTGACGTTTCCCAGGAAGTGGTGCCGACGGAAGTTGTGAGCATGCGCACAAGGGGGGCGAGTGGAGCCGCACTCACTGCGCATGCTCCGTGGATGATGCGCTGAACGTAAGCCTCTGCGCTGGGCTCCGCCCATCATTTACATATGATCACACCCACTTCCACTTGCGTCGGGTTACGCCAGCGCATTATCGTTACTCTGGCGCAAGTTTACGCGCAACTGCTATGTGAATTACAGGACTTGCACTGAAAGGGTCTTCAGAGTAACGTAAATGAGAAGCGTTACTCCAGAGGAAAGATACTCTCATCTACCTGAATCTGGCCCTATAATGTTTAGTAGCCCGGTCTTGGAGCCATACACACGTAGCGTATATCCGCTCCACTCATCAACGCACGAAGCGGGTCCACTATCGAGAATCGGTGTATATCTACATCTACAGCCAGGCAAAGGATGACATCTTCCA
The DNA here is from genome assembly GCA_029574335.1 of Rana kukunoris. Lineage (NCBI taxonomy): Eukaryota > Metazoa > Chordata > Amphibia > Anura > Ranidae > Rana > Rana kukunoris. The sequence goes on from CM056059.1 coordinate 81,199,342, forward strand.
CTACCTGCCTTTTTGTAACGCCATCGGCGTTATTTTACATAAGACGAGCGCAGCTGTATCTTGTTCAGACAGCTGCGCTCCATCCAGTGTCTGTTCAGCGTCACTTCCGGTGCGCCCTGCGTCCCTGCGTTTCACGCTGGAACGCGGAAGTGCGCTCGCTCGTTCCCATGCTGGGCGGGCTATTTAAACCCTCTCTGATGGCGGCTGGGTGTTCGGTTATTGAACTAGACACCCGGCGCCATCTGTGATCAAGGACGACTCTACTGGAGACCCTCTTCACCTCCTGCCTTCTGGAGGAGAGTTGTTCTCAACCCCAGGACTCCCTACTTCAGGATTCCGAGACCTAGACCACAGAGCTCACACTCTACAGCTTCTACTTCTTCCTGAAATCCCTGCCTACTTCCGGAATCCGAGGGCTAGACCACAGAGCTGACACTCTACACCTTCTACTTCCTCCTGAATCCCTGCCTACATTCTCCTGGGAGACTTATCATCTTACAGCCTTCACAACCGCAAGTACCATTAGGAATCAGTCTATTCAAGCTAGAACTGACATTACCTATTTATGCAGTGTATGCTAATTCTACAGGATTCTGTTCCCAGTAACTTGTGTGATAGTCTGTACTGTGACTCTCTAGATATCATCTTCCCACTATAGATCATATACTAAACCATTGTTGCGAGATAGTCTACAGGAGAATGTGATGATATTAACCCCTCACTCTCTGAACAAATATTGAGTTAACTGGTGGTTTATACTGAGAATTCTCCATTGTCACTGACTACTCCCTAATTTAGGTTTAATAAGGCGTAGGCGTCACAGAATAACCGAACCCCAAAAATAAAATCTAGATGGATCCCGCAGATCTAACAAATCATTTAGTGGGACTAACACAAAGGGTGGATACCCTCACTAACTCTCTAAATGAGATACGTTTAGAGAATGAAGCCCTCCGCCAACAGAATTTTGCCCAGGCCAGAGAGAGACCTGAACCAAAAGTATGTGCACCTGAACCTTTCTCTGGAGACAGGAAATTTTTTCGCCAATTTATTAGTTCATGTCGGTTGATGTTTGAACTACGTCCCCGTACCTATCATTCTGATAGGGTAAGAATTCTCACCCTTATCTCATATCTTCGGGGTGAACCTAGAGTCTGGGCCGACGCCTATCTAGAAGAGCATGGTGATCTCCTGGGGGCTTTCGACACCTTCCTCACTGAAATGTCCCTCCTTTACGAGGATCCCAATAAACAGTTAACCGCTGAGAATTCCATCAGAAACCTCAAGCAAGGGAAAAGACCAGTGGAAGACTACATTTCAGAATTCAAATGTTGGTGCAGAGAGACCCAGTGGTCAGATATTGCACTAAGGAACCAATTCCGGCTTGGCTTGACAGAAGCTTTAAAGGACGAGATTGCACGCATAGAACTTCCAACATCTCTAGAGGACCTAATGCAACTCTCCATTTCTATCGATCGTCGTCTCCGCGAAAGAAGAGCTGAACGTGCAAATGCATTTTTTCCCACACCTTTCAGGAGAGCCAGATCTCCCCCCAAGGAGCTTCCTATGGAACTCGGTGCGATTAAAGGCCCACTAACCGCAGCTGAAAAACAACGCCGCAGAGACCAAAACCTCTGTTTGTATTGCTCTGCCCCTGACCACGTTGTCTCCTCTTGTCCCCTTCTCAAGAGGAATTCCGAAGGTAAAAAAAGTAAACACCAACTTACCAAGCTTAACTTTACTGGTACTATTTCAAACCGCTACATTATCATTCTTCTTACTTTACAGTGGGGTCTAGAAAGGATTTCCATTGATGCAATGGTCGACAGCGGAGCCTGTGGCAACTTTATTGATTCAAAGATTGTAGAATCTAATAAAATACCCTGTGTGTCCAAGCATACCCCTGTGTCACTCACTTTTATTGATGGTTCTAGTGCCTCAACAGGTCCTATATCCCTGCAAACTTCCCCCCTTCTCGTCACTTGTGCTTCTGGTCACACTGAGACCCTTGCTTTTGATGTGATCTCATCACCTATATTCCCAATAATTCTCGGAATACCATGGCTGCGTATTCATCAGCCAACCTTCCTATGGTCCACTAGTTCCCTAGATCTACAGTCCTTTCACTGTAAGCACAGTTGTTATCCTATATGTTCCACCTCTATCACAAACAACTACCCTTCTGATCTCCCAGGTTATTTACATGACTTTGCGGATGTTTTCAGCAAGACCATGGCAAACAAACTTCCCCCACATAGGATCTATGACTGCCCCATAGACCTTATACCTGACAGTCCTATTCCTACGGCAAGAATCTATCCATTATCCCAACCAGAACTTGTACACCTCAAGGATTACATCGATGAGAACCTTAAAAAAGGTTTCATCAGACCTTCAACTTCCCCAGCTAGTGCTGCAATCTTCTTCGTAAAGAATAAAGATGGCTCACTTCGACCAATCATTGACTACCGTGCACTCAATAACATCACCATAAAAAATAGATACCCACTACCATTAATTCCGGAACTCATCGAGCGTCTTCAAACCTCAAAACTTTTCACTAAACTAGATCTTAGGGGTGCCTACAATCTTGTGAGAATCCGCTCAGGCGATGAGTGGAAAACAGCCTTTAAGACACGTTATGGGCTTTTTGAATATATGGTAATGCCCTTTGGCTTATGCAATGCACCCGCTACATTCCAATGGTTTATCAATGACATTTTTCGAGACTTGTTAGACGTTTGCGTCGTTATTTATTTGGACGACATCTTAATTTACTCAGATTCTCCTGAAGAACACATCAAACATGTCCGTTGGGTTTTGGCTAGACTGAGAACACATTCATTATATGCCAAACTTGAAAAATGTGTTTTCAGTCAACGCAGCATCTCTTTCCTTGGGTATCTTATTACTCCAAATGGAATACAGATGGAATCATCGAAAGTAGAGTGCATTTTGTCCTGGCCCGTTCCCCATTCCAGAAAAGCATTACAACGGTTCCTCGGATTTGCAAATTACTACAGAAAGTTTATTAAAGACTTCTCAGCGATTGTGAAACCACTAAACAGTCTCACTAGTTCTAAGACACCTTTCTCCTGGTCGGACGACGCACAACGGTCTTTTGACTTCTTGAAATCCAGTTTCACCTCCGCTCCAATTCTACAACTTCCTAACCCACATTGTCACTTCACATTGGAGGTAGATGCCTCGCACTTTGCCTTGGGTGCTGTGCTTTCCCAACGATCTACTCTTTCGGATCCTCTGCATCCGGTGGCTTTCTATTCCAGGACTCTACTACCTGCCGAGATGAACTATCCTATTGGAGAGAAAGAACTCCTCGCCATAAAGGATGCCTTGAGTAATTGGAGACATCTTCTGGAGGGTTCTAAACATCCCATCACCATCCTTACAGATCATCGCAATTTGCAACATCTTAAGGCCTGCAAGACCCTATCCTCCCGCCAAGTTAGGTGGAGTTTATTCTTTGACAGGTTCGATTTCAACATCTCCTATCGTCCTGGTACAGAAAATGTCAAAGCTGACTCATTGTCACGAATGCAAGACAATCACACAATTGAGACTCCTCCCTCCTCGATAATTCCACTTGATCGCTTCATTGGAGCTTCTGTTCCCTTCTTACACTTACTTCTCCAATCTCTCCCTAATGAGGTGCCTCCGGGTCTCAAAAAACATTCTAACGGGCTATATACATTCAATAATAAAGTTTACGTTCCTCCCGCTTTGCAAACTACTCTTCTCAAACAACTTCATGATGCTCCACTAGCAGGTCATCCAGGAATTAGTAAGACCATTCACTTAATTAAAAGAGATTACTGGTGGCCTAAGCTCTCACACACTGTCACTCAATATGTTAATTCATGCGTCATATGTGCTACCAACAAACATTCCAGGAAGCCACCTTATGGTCTTCTTACATCTATTCCTATTCCGGAAAGACCCTGGGATGTTGTTTCCCTGGATTTCATAGTCGACCTCCCCAGGTCTCAAGGTGCCAACACGATTATGGTTACAGTCGACTTATTAACAAAGATGGCTCACTTCATCCCATTAAAGAAGTTACCAACCTCTCTCGAGACCGCACAAGCCTTCTTAGAGAATGTTCTCAAGTTACATGGCCTCCCTTCCCAGATTATCTCAGACCGCGGCACCCAATTCATTTCCAGATTCTGGAGAGCGCTTTGCCAAGCCTTACAAATTGATCATCGTATGTCCACTGCCTATCATCCTCAGACAAACGGTCAGACAGAACGGGTTAATCAAACACTCGAACAATACTTACGCTGTTATTGCACCCATTTACAGGATGACTGGCTCCAATTTCTTCCTCATGCTGAATTCGCGTATAATAACGCCTCCAGTTCTTCCTCCGGATTTTCTCCTTTCTACGCTAACTATGGATTTCATCCCAAATCTGCACCAATCTCTGTTCTCCCTAACAGTGTTCCTGCTGTAGAGCATTACCTTTCAAACTTAAAGAGGACTTCAGAAATACTCCATGTCAATCTTCGTACAGCCCAACAAAGACAGAAGAAATATTACGACTCCCGTAGAACTGCTCCCCCAAAATACAAAGTTGGTGATTTAGTTTGGCTCTCTACCCGAAATTTACGTCTTAATATTCCCTCAAGGAAACTAGGACGTCAATTTACTGGTCCTTTCACCATTTCACACCTCATTAACAACAACACCGTAAAACTAGTTCTACCTTCACATTGGAAGATACATCCGACTTTCCATGTCTCACTTATTAAACCTTTCATACCTAATCCCTTTCCTAACAGAGTTCCTCAACCCCCTTCTCCTGTTGAGGTTCTAGGTGAGACCGAGTACGAGATAGAAAGAATTCTAGATTCCAAAAAACAAGGTTCTTCCCTCCAATATTTAATTCGTTGGAAAGGCTACAGCCAACTTGATGACTCTTGGGAAGATGCCTCTCACATTCATGCCCCTAGACTCATCAAGCATTTTCACCGCAGATACCCTGACCGCCCATCACCCTCTGGTTCTATTTTTGGGACCCCCTTGAGGAGGGGAGTATGTAACGCCATCGGCGTTATTTTACATAAGACGAGCGCAGCTGTATCTTGTTCAGACAGCTGCGCTCCATCCAGTGTCTGTTCAGCGTCACTTCCGGTGCGCCCTGCGTCCCTGCGTTTCACGCTGGAACGCGGAAGTGCGCTCGCTCGTTCCCATGCTGGGCGGGCTATTTAAACCCTCTCTGATGGCGGCTGGGTGTTCGGTTATTGAACTAGACACCCGGCGCCATCTGTGATCAAGGACGACTCTACTGGAGACCCTCTTCACCTCCTGCCTTCTGGAGGAGAGTTGTTCTCAACCCCAGGACTCCCTACTTCAGGATTCCGAGACCTAGACCACAGAGCTCACACTCTACAGCTTCTACTTCTTCCTGAAATCCCTGCCTACTTCCGGAATCCGAGGGCTAGACCACAGAGCTGACACTCTACACCTTCTACTTCCTCCTGAATCCCTGCCTACATTCTCCTGGGAGACTTATCATCTTACAGCCTTCACAACCGCAAGTACCATTAGGAATCAGTCTATTCAAGCTAGAACTGACATTACCTATTTATGCAGTGTATGCTAATTCTACAGGATTCTGTTCCCAGTAACTTGTGTGATAGTCTGTACTGTGACTCTCTAGATATCATCTTCCCACTATAGATCATATACTAAACCATTGTTGCGAGATAGTCTACAGGAGAATGTGATGATATTAACCCCTCACTCTCTGAACAAATATTGAGTTAACTGGTGGTTTATACTGAGAATTCTCCATTGTCACTGACTACTCCCTAATTTAGGTTTAATAAGGCGTAGGCGTCACACTTTTTCGAACATCTGAGGAGTCAATCGGTACCGGATTACGGAAGCAAGCAGCACAGCGGGCAAGATTGTGTCAGGAACGCTGCAGTCCCGTCATTTACATTTCTCTCCATGCATTGCATATGCTAAATCTCATGCCATCTAGCTGTGGTGGCTTCCTGTACCAGGGACCAAAGCCCTATATCACATGCTCCCCTATAGCCAAGTCTAGATGACTAACATATTTTGAAGCTCATCCATACATATGTACATATGTTAGTAACTTTGAACTACATGCTGGATTATCCTCCTTACAGCTGACTGTATTATCTCACCGATTTTCAGGATTGATATTTCTGTTTTTCCTACTGTGACATCCCTACTTCCTCTATACTCAGGAGATTCCTGCTTTTTGGGTATATCCATACCTGTTGTCACTGGAGTCTGATTTTAGACTTTCAACATTGAGTCCAATACCCACCCCTCCCCCGCATGTGCGCTGAGTGTTTGTGTGTGCGCGCAAGTGAGCCCGGGCTGCTATGTTTTTCACGTTTATTGTGACAACGTTGTCAAGATTTTGGTAAAGGTTTTACTGTTTTTGTGGCTAATAGCCATACATTATTGGAATGGAGTCTCTTTTCTAATAATATACGTTGTATCTATGCCGCTGTGAGTTCCATATTGAAGCCCCTTTACAAACCTGCTTTTCTTGTTTTCTTCTCTTTGCAAAATCTATTTGGCTTTGGGAATGCCAACCTATTAAGTTGAGTCGATAAAATACATACCATCTAAACTTTCAGGGGCAGATTCAGGAAAGAAATAAGCCGGCTTATCTCCAGATAAGCCATCTTATTTCAGCGTCTGGCCCTCCTATCTATGCTCCTGATTCATAGAATCAGTTAAGCATAGATTTCCATAAGATCCAACAGGCATAAGTCTCTTATGCCGTTGAATCTTATTTTCATATTTTAGGCTGGCCGCTAGGTGGCGTTCTCGTCTAAAATATGTAAATGAGCCTATACGCCGATTCCCGAACGTACGCCTGGCTGGCGCTATTCTATTACGTCGTTTGCGTTAGCATAGTACCGTCATAATGTTATTCTTGCTATATGAGGCGCAGGCAATGTTAAGTATGGACGGCGTGCCGACGCTTTTTTTCCCGTCGTTTACGTAAAACGTTCGCGAATAGGGCTTTGCGTAAGTCCCGTTACGTCGTTTACACGTCGAATTGACGTTGAGATTTGGAGCATGCGCACTGGGAACCAATCACGGCTGGCGCATTCGCAGTTCATTCGGCGCAGGGAAGCGCTTCATTTAAATGATACACGCCCCCTACCCGCCCAATTTGAATTGGCCGGGTGATTTACGCTGCGCCGCTTCAACTTTACAGGCAAGTGCTTTATGAATAAAGCACTTGCCTGAAAAAGTTGTGGAGGCCTAATGTAAATTGGATTTGTTAGGCCTATTTAAAGATAGGCTCTCCATCCTGAATGTACACCTTAGTGTTGATATTTTCCATATTTAATCATGTCATTTTGAATTTAACAAATTAGCCTTCTCTTTGTCCCCAGTCACCCACTCCAGATTATTTTGAAAATGGCCTACATGCTCAGACCTGACCTTTTTACTATTAATATAATCAAAACCAATAATCAAGTTTAATGTGATTATGGCCACAAACCTATATTAAAAACCTAAAGATTTGTATTCATGTTCACATTACCAATACTAGAGTAGTACTTAGTGAGATAAAGTGTCATTACAAAGATCATTGAGTATATCATCATCCCAAGGCCTATTGCTCGGCTAACAAGCAATAGATATATTTGTTGATAAACAAATTCAATTATCTTCTCATTTTAAAGCTGATATTTGCAGATCACACTTCTCAATGGATTTTCCATATATTAAATCTGCCTCCTTGGGAGATGAATAGGAGATAATAGATTAATAATTGTATTTGTGCACTCAGCTAATCAGGCACCCAATCCAACCCCATGGCCTATATAGGTGTGGGGGAAGGGGGGCAGGCAGGGGTTTTCAGAGTCTCCAAACGCTTATAATATTAAGCCAGGAACTAATTAATGGTAGATATCCATTGTGGGTTATTTAAAATACATTTTCGTATTGAAATTCAATCAATCAGTTTTAGCCCAAGATACAATAGTAACCACTAACAGAATTACATGGGATATCACTGGGCAGATGCACAATTTTGAATTTGTATGTTTTAGTGTATGACAGTGAAAATAGGCAGCCTTAAAGTGGATGTAAACCCACTCTCATCCTTTCTAAACTACTGCCATAGTGCTGATCTTTAAGGATATACATGCCTTCTGTATGTATCCTTACCTGTCAAATGTCTCCCCTCTGTCTGTTATAAGAACTGAAAAACTGCAGATTCTGTGGGTGGATCCGTTGTCTGGAGCTCTGTGGGTGGAGTCGTGATGTCAGTAGACACCCCGCCCACCTCTACACTCTCCTTACACTAAATTCTGGTATGATCACTAACATCCAGTCAAAATCCAGAAAAGTAACCACATGACTTCAGAAAAGGAGTGGGGGTGGGAATTAAAAAAGTAATGCCTGTCTCCAGGCTAGTGCATGAGATATGTAAATAACCTGTCACTCACAGCAAGGGGGCGGAATGGAATAAGGTTTTTCTCTGTAAGTCCGTTTTATTTCACTGAACAATAAAAGAGGATTGCTCAGAGCTGGATTAATTCTGTGTGGCAAGACTGGGCACAGATGATAGGAAATCTTATACTGTACATTGTGACAATAAAAAAAATGTGGGTTTACATCCACTTTAACCGATTCAGCCCCAAAAGCTTTGGCTGCCCAATGACCAGGCCAATTTTTGCGATACGGCACTGTGTCACTTTAACTGACAATTGCGCGGTCGTGCAATGTTGTCCCCACAAATAGAGCTTTCTTTTGGTGGCATTTGATTACCTCAGCGGTTTTTATTCTTTGCACTATAAACAAATAAGGAGCGACAATTTAAAAAAAAAAAAAAACAATGGGGGTTATTTACTAAAGGAAAATCCACTTTGCACTACAAGTGCACTTGAAAGTGCAGTCGCTGTAAATCTAAGTGGACAATCTGAAATGAGGGGAAGCTCTGCTGATTTTATCATCCAGTCATGTGCAAGCTAAAATTATGTTTTTATTTTCCTTGCATGTCCCCCTCAGATCTACAGCGACTGCATTTTAAAGTGCACTTGTAGTGCAGTTGTAGTGCAAAGTGGACTTGCCTTTCGTAATTTTTATTTTATTTTTTGCTAGTTTAGGTCGATATGTATTCTTCTACATATTTTTGGTAAAAAAAAAAAAATATATTGCAATAAGTGTATATTGATTGGTTTATAGCGTCTACAATATATGGGAAAGATTTATGGCATTTATATGGTGTTTTTATTTTTTTACTAGTAATGGTGGTGATCTGCGATTTTTGCGACTTTGTGGTGGACAGGTCAGCTTTAACAGGCTGCATAGGTCAGTCACTTATAAAATAATAAACCAAGGATAAAAATTTTTTTTACAGCTTTGGAACTTACAGCTTCAAAAATAAGTCACCAGTGACAACTGCTTTCCTACCATCCTGCCAGTATCTTGTTTAAACATTATATTGGACACAATGGGGGTTATTTACGAAAGGCAAATCCCCTTTGCACTACAATTGCAGTTGCTGTAGATCTGAGGGGGACATGCAAGGAAAATAATAAACAGCATTTTAGCTTGCACATGATTGGATAATAAAATCAGCAGAGCTTCGCCTCATTTCAGATCTACCCCTCAGATCTACAGTGACTGCACTTCCAAGTGCAATTTGCACTTATAGGGCCAGATTCCTGTACATCCTGCGGCGGCGTCGCGCAAGCTATTTACACTACGCCGCCGCAACTTACAGGAGCAAGTGTATTCTGCAAGCACTTGCTCCGTAATTTGCGGCGGCGTAGTGTAAATGGCTCGGCGTATCCCCACGTAAATCAAAGGGGACGGCTTCTATTTAAATTAAGCGCGCCCCCGTGCCAAACGAACTGTGCATGCACCGGCCGTAAAAGTAGCCCAGTGCGCATGCTCCATAGTACGGCGCAAATACATTGTTTTCGACGGCAACATAATTACCGTAAAAGCTTATTCGCGACGAGTTACGTAAATTACGTAAAAACCTGGACGTCCATACTTAACATGGCGTGTGTAAAGTTAAACCACCTTATAGCAGGGATATATAAATGAAAGAGGGGGCTTCTGCGCTAAAATTCAAGGTCGCCCAAAACACACAGAAAAAACAATGCAGCAAAAACAAAAAGTGCAAATACAACACCTATAAATAAACAACTGTAAGGAAAAAGTAGTTGCGCAAAGTGAATAATACCAACAAATGTTAGATATTAATTTGCAGAGTGAAGCAGGTGACATATAAATCAATAGTGCCAAATACTATAGTGCCAGCAGTGGCGGAATTATAGGGGTGCTGAGGTCGCCATGGTGACCGGGCCCCTTGCTGCAGGGGGCCCTCGAGGGCCCCCTGTATACAGTGTTTCCCAGCGCTTGAGCAGACGCATTGTGACAGGCAACTGAATGACACGTTTTGCACTGAAAAATCGCCACAGCGATTACTACTGTGCCTGAGTCCTGTCTCCTTCCGTCCTTTTCTGTCACCACGGCAACACCCACGCTCCCACTGATGTCATACGAGTGCGCATGGCTTGTTCCGCCAATTGCTGCAAATCCATCACAGAGGCTCCTCCTGCCCAGCGCAGCTACTTCCATCGCCTCCCGCACGGTCCGGGTCTTTTATCAGTGCTGCATTCGCTCTTTGGGAACACACAAATGTGCTCAGACACTCAGCGACTGGAGGACTTCTCACAACAGAGGCTGAGGTACCCTTGAGTTACTGAGCTGTTATAATAAAAAGTGCAATGTGCAAGAATCCCAGGTGGGAGAGAATAGCCAAAAGTTCCAAATCTTATGTGCTATTGCTAAAAAATGTGGAACAAAATAAGTGCTATGTGCAAACCTTATTATATTAACTTAACTTGCCAGCAAGTACTATAGCAATGGTAAAGTGCAAATACAGAACAAACAAGTCCTTAATAACAAAAATGCTAAATATGATAAAAGTGCCAAAACAACTGTGCAAAGCATGCATGCAGTACAAAAATAACTTATTTCATGATAATAGTAATCATGCAAAAATGTGAAAGTCCAATGGATATGTGCTGAATGTGGTGACGGTATCTTCTATAATATGCACACTGTGAGAAAGTGAATGGGGTGGCCCCTTACCTCACTGCTATGAGGCTACAGCATGTAAAGTGAACCAACTGCTGATCCGACCCGTGTGTGTTTGCATGTGTGTGTGCTCATGTGCATGTATGTGTGACTATGTATGTGAGTGTACATGTGAATATGTATGTATGCGAGTGTGCATGTGTGTATGAATGTATGCAAGTGTGCATGTATGTGTTTGAGGGCACAGTGGCTGCAGTTGATGGGCACAGTGGCTGTGGTTGATGGGCACAGTGGCTGCGTTTGAGGGGCACAGTGGCTGCTTTTGATGGGCACAATGAGACTGCAATTGTTTTTTTTAAGAATTTTTCAGTTTGCTTGCACCTCCCCAAACATTTTGAGCCCCAACCACCACTGGTTATATGTGCATTTATATATGTGTGTGTGTGTATGTGTATATATACAGTGTATGTATGTGTGTTTACATGACCCCCTATATGTGTACAATCAGACCCAATTTGTTATGGTTTTTTGCTTGTTCATAGTACCAGCAAAAAAATGCTGTTTCACTAAAAAGCGTTCTGCGCTCAAATTGCTTTTCAGAGGCATTTGACAGCCAGTAAAGAGGCAATATTTTGCCTCCTGACTGCCTGTTTTAACCCCTTAAATGCATCATCGCTATGCTGCAACTGCATGCAATGCACACAGTTGCAGGGTGGTTGCAGTGCAGCCCCATTCACCTAGGGCAGTGATGGCGAACATTGGCACTCCAGATGTTTTGGTAAACATTTCCCATGATGCTCATGCACACTGCAGTGTAGTGGAGCATCATGGCAAATTCAGTTTCAAAACATCTGGGGTGCCAAGGTTCACCATCACTGACCTAAGAGTATACTTCAAGGGTGCCATGGCTTGAAAAAGATTGAGAAACACTGGCATAGAGGAACCAATCTCTCAATTTTCCTCCTGCAGCTGCTGAATGCCTGCAGTAGGGAGAGGAGGAGAACAGGGGGAATGGAGAGATCGGTTCCTTTATATGCAGACACCCACTTGCGACCGGGTCCTGTTGTTTTGCCACCGAGCTCGGAGAAAAGAGCCCTGTTCGGGGGGTCCTTCATGGTTTCTTGCATCGGGGCCCTGAAGGTTCTAGTTACGCCACTGAGTGCCAGATACTATAAAGTGCAGACAGAGTCCATGATGTTATAGAAGGTGTTCCAGGATACCCGCTGGTTCCGTGAAAAGATGTGCACTTCACCACACACACACACACATTCTGGTCTCCCAGAACTCTCACCTCTAAACAGCTAAAAAGTGACCTCAATGTGCAGATCCACTGCTGGTTATCTCCCTGATGTTCCTGGTGTCCGCAATATGGATAGGAATGACCTGGATCTCAGAGGTGGGGTATAAACAGGAAAAAAGGACCTCCAATAGTGCATTACCGTTGATATAAAGGAGTTTTAATGAATAAAATTGCACTTACAAATATAGAAGTAAAACGAGCATATAACACAGCGGCACCGCGCTGGTATCACAGCAATCCTGGTGTACGTCTCCCTTCACCCTACGCGTTACGACTTAAGAGTCTTCAACTGGGGTACAGAAACAGAGATACGACGGCGTATCTGGAGATACACCGTCGTATCTCTTAGAGAATCTGGCCCATAGTTTGCACTTGTAGGGCAAAGTGGATTTGTCTTTCATAAATAACCCCCTATGTGTGCCTCCCAGTACAAGCAATCCTATTGTATATTTGTGATACACAAAGTCAGAGAGTGCAGAATTTCTGGCCATACACTGGGGGTTATTTATGAAAGGCAAATCCACTTTGCCATACAAATGCACTTGAAACTGCACTGAAAGTCTGAGGGGTAGATCTGAAATGAGGGGAAGCTCTGCTGATTTTATCATCCAATCATATGCAAGCTAAAATGATGGTTTTTATTTTTCTTGCATGCCCCCTCGGATCTACAGCGACTACACTTTCAGTGCAATTTCAAGTTCACTTTGCACTTGTAGTTTGCACTTTCATTGCAAAGTGAATTTGCCTTTAGTAAATAACCCTCATTATCTCCCCAAGCAGACACAATCCTAGAAAAAGCACTGCCATAAACATAACTAATGAAGGAAGAGAACCGTTTATTATTAAAATAGTTTTTCACAGATCCTCGAAAAAAAAAAAATGGTAATAAAGTAGACTTTGTATTCCTATCAGAATGCAGATGGCAGAACGCAGCAGCTTCTAACTGGCAATAATTAAAATCTAATTAAGCAGATCTGTACTTGTTAGGCCTCCCGCCTGCTTTGTGGGGAGGCCGTCATTGTCTTCAAACTGTGGTGCTGATTAGCGGCAAAGCCTCTCATTGAAATTAATTAGAGTTCCTGAGCTTAATTTTGTTCTGTGGAATGACAGGGAGAACAAACACTGTAAGGTTTTCCGGCTCTCAATCAACAATTGCTAACTTGCAGACAGTACTCCATATCAGGTGCAATGCTGACTGGATGGACAAGTGGCTGTAATTGTACTGCTCCGCACTCCAGTCCCTGTGTACTTCTATGCACATCAACTCAAGGACAAGAGAGTGTCATCATATACAATTACCAGTTGTTACAGGAAACATATATAAACTGAATTAGCTTTTTACTTACCTTCTCTTTACAGACTCTCCAACACAACTTGTTCAAAATTCTCTGCTAACCTTCCCTCTCCCTGATTACAGTCACCTGGGTCTGATCACTGAACCTGGTCAAGGGGGTTCCAATAATGGCAGGTAACTATGGAGATGGATAGGATTCTGAAGGGAAATATTCTGTATCTTATGAAATGGGCACACTTTTATCACTCATTCACACAACACAATGCAGTTGCAATTTGTTTTTTAACATGCATTTCTATGTATGTATATAACTTTATTTTTAATATTATTAACCTAATGCTTTTACCCTGCACTGCAGCGTGTCAGAGTGTGCTGCGGTACACAAAAATGCTGCATGTACTGCACATTGGAGTGAACTGGAGACATAAGAGCCCTTTCACACTGCCAGTGCCCGAAAAACGTTGGTAAAGCGCCGCTAAAACTAGCAGTGCTTTACCAGCAGTTTTTGGGCGCTAGTGGGGCGCTCTTAACCCCCATAAATAAAGGGTTAAAATAGCCCACAAAGCGCCGCTGCCAAGGCACTTTCCATTAATTTCAATGGGAATGAGCTTTTTTGGAGCGCTGTATTACATAGTTACAGGCATACCCCGCTTTACGGACACTCACTTTACGTACACTCGCGAATACGGACATACCCGCGAGTGTATATAAAGTGTCTCACAAGTACAAATATTCCCGCGCCGTGCACCCGCATTAGACGGAACTGAAGTTCTGAGCACTTAGCCTGCCCAGTTTCAGTGTGCTCTGTTTCCTGGCTGCCTCCCCACCTCTGGTGACTAAGGATGAGCTCTGGCGTGTTCGCATGGTACACGTGCAGAGCCCGCCAGGAAGTGTGCGCGGCGCTGCGCTAATCACAGCCAGGGAGACATTTTCGATGCTCGGCTGCAGAGATCGGGACAATGTCTCCCTGCCTGTGATTAGCGCAGCGCCGCGCACACTTCCTGGCGGGCTCTGCACGTGTACCATGCGAACACGCCATAGCTCATCCTTACTGGTGACATCACATTCTCTGTGTTTTTTCAGACTTCCCTGTCAGCCACAGAATGCCATCCAGCCTCTCCATAGCACCGTCCTTTGTGTGCAGCACGATGTCCAGGGATGGATTGGAGCAGCCCCCCCTTGCATCAGATGAGCTTATTTACATGTGAGTGTTCCCACAACGCCCCCACTACAGCCCCTGACGCCCCCACTAAAGCCCCTGGCACCCCCACTACAGCCTAGAAGTGAAAAAAGGTATTGCTTCACTTTAAGTACATTTTCGTTTTACATACATGCTCTGGTCCCATTGTGTACTTAAAAGTGGGGTATGCCTGTACGTAGTTAGTCAGGTTGAAAAAAGACACAAGTCCATCCAGTTCAACCATAAAAAAATAAACAAACAAAATAAAACACAGTACAATCCCTTACACCCAACTCCATACCCACAGTTGATCCAGAGGAAGGCAAAAAAAAAAACAGCAGAGCATGATCCAATTTGCTACAGGAGGGGAAAAAATTCCTTCCTGATCCCCCGAGAGGCAATCGGATTTACCCTGGATCAACTTTACCTACAAATCTTAGTACTCAGTTATATTACGTGCAGTTAGGAAAGTATCCAGGCCCTTCTTGAAGCAATCTACTGAGCTGGCCAGAACCACCTCTGGAGGGAGTCTGTTCCACATTTTCACAGCTCTTACTGTGAAGAAACCTTTCCGTATTTGGAGGTGAAATCTCTTTTCCTCCAGACGTAAAGAGTGCCCCCGTGTCCTCAGTGTTGACCTTAAAGTGAATAACTCAACACCAAGTTCCCTATATGGACCTCTTATATATTTGTACACGTTGATCATATCCCCTCCACCACTCCTAAAGAGCTGCAAAGAAGCTGCTTGAAGGACTTTATTTTGATGCCCTGCCAGCACAACGCCTCAGTGTGAAAGCACTCTGGCTTTCACCCTGGGATTGCAGATGAGGCTTCTTTTCAAGCGCTATTTTTAGAGCTAAAGTCCCTGAAATATGCCCCAATGTGAAAGGGGTCTAAGACTATTTAAAGCGGTATTACCACGGCAAATATATATATTTTCCAAACAGGTCATTTTCATCCCCTTCCTGCCCAGACCAATTTTTAGTTTTCAGCGCTGTCGCAATTTAAATGACAATTGAGCAGTCGTGCGACGTGGCTCCCAAACAAATTGTACACCATTTTTTCTCCACAAATAGAGCATTATTTTGGTGGTATTTTTTTTTTTTTAAGTGTATTTTTGTGCGTGAACTCGAGAGAGAGGAGCCGGACTGCAGGAGTTGGGAGTAGGCAGACCCTCCCCCCGGAGGCAATCGCCATCCTTCTCCATGCCCCTGGTGGCAATGGCGGGTGTGAGGGAGAACCTCCCCCTCACCCTGCCCTACCTGCTCCGCTTGGGAGCCCAACGGGGCAGAGGGACTCCCCCTATGAGGGAGTGAGGGGGCCTAGCCCACCCAGCCAGCCCCGTAGGTCCTTCGCCTCTCTTTATTTTAAGAGACCGCATGGCCAAAGTGCATGTGTTTTAAACCAATTTTGTGTGCGTGCAAGTGTGGTGGTTTTTGTGGGGGGGGGGGGGGTGGGCGTACTAAGCACAGGCGTACCTTGCATAGCACACCCACCGGGAGCCGGGCTGAGACCACCAAACTCAATTCACATGTAGCCGAGACCGGGATCCGAACCCTTGGCTGCAGAGGTGAATGGCTTGTCAGCGCAGTGCCAATCAAGTTGAGCCACCACAGCTCCCATATTTTGGTGGTATTTGATCACCTCTGCGGTTTTTATTTTTTGCGCTATAAACAAAAGAAAGCGTACATTTTGGAAAAAAAAAAAAAACACAATATTTTTTACTTTTTGATTTAATAAATATCATAATTTTTTTTTTTTTTTTACTCAGTTTAGACCGATACGTATTCTTCTACATATTTTTGGTAAAAAAAATCGCAATAAGCATATTTGATCAGTTTGCGCAAAAGTTCTAGTGTCTACGAAGTAGGAAATTGAATTACGGCATTTTTTTATTTTATTTTTTTACTAGTAATGGCGACGATCTGCAAATTTTTATATATATATATTTTTTTTATTGTGACCGTGACATTGCGGCGCACACATCGGACACTTTTGACACATTTTTGGGGTCATTCACATTTACACAGCGATTTGTGCTATAAAACTGCACTGATTACTGTGTAAATGTGACTGGCAGGGAAGGGGTTAACACTAGGGGGGGGGGTGCTGAAGGGATTAAATATGTACCTAAAGTGTGTTCTAACTGTTAGGGGGAAGGGGACTCACAAGGGGAGGAGATCGATGTGTGTTCCTCTGTACTGGGAACACACATCAGTCTCCTCACCGCTGACGGGCATGGATCTGTGTGTTTACACACACAGATCCATGCTTCTGCCGTGATTGCGGTGCAATCTCGGGTGCCCGGCGGTCATCGTGACCGCCAGGCACGCGCACTGGGACCTGAGGAATGCGGCGGGGTCGCGCGCGCACGCCACCTAGTGGTCGGAAAATGCAAGGATGTCATATGACGTCCAGTCTGAAGGACGAAGGACGTCATTTTACTATGGCTCGGTGGGGAAGTGGTTAAAGTCAGCAGCTACTAACACTGTAGCTGCTGACTTTTAATAAGGACACCTACCTGTCATAGGCCCCCGCGATGGTGATCGCTCGGTCCTGGTGCCTCCATCCTTACGGCTTCACTGCCTGTTTCCTACTGCGCATGCGCGACTCACACGGCACTTTGTGAATGGGCCTCCTAAAACCAATAAAATGGCTACATAGTTCTGTAACCAGCTGTTGTGTGTACTACGGAGGAGTCAGGCGAACCAGTAGCATGGAATCAATACAATGGGTTCTTAAAATAGTTGAGCCAGTGATTCTGAACCTAATGCCGCGTACACACGATCACTTTTTGTGATGAAAAAAAACGATGTTTTCCACCATGAAAAAAAAACAACGTTTTTTCAACTTCATCATAAAAAACGATGTTGACCACACACCATCGTTTTTTCAAAATGCTCTAGCAAAGTGCGGTTACATACAGCACGTACGACAGCACTCTGTTCCATTCAAGCTCCCGTCTTGCTTCTGAGCGTCGTTTTAGCCCACACATGATCATTTTTTACAACACAAGAAACAACATTTTCAAAAAAGACAAAAAAAATTTTTAATTGTTTTTCAGAAGACGGAAAACGTCCTTTTAGCCCACACACGATCATTTAAATGACGTTTTTAAAAATGTCATTTTATTTCATCACAAAAAACGACCGTGTGTACGTGGCATAAGGAGGTATGTCGAATGCCTATTGGGCTCATGTGAAGCAAGAAAGAGAAAAAAGAAGAAATGAAAAGAGAATTAGAAAGTAGACAGATAGGGCTCATAATTCCTTGGTCTAGAGAGAGTCGACATCCCAGACAGAAGACAGGCTTGAGAGCCTCATGGAGGGTCTTCCTTGAGATGCCAGGGTTCCCAAATCGCACAATGGTAATCAACATTGTCAGCCGTCAGGAACGCCATGATCTCCATCCTTAATCATAACATAGAGGTCAGATGGTGTGGGTAGTGTTTGTCTCTTCCATTGGAGGGCTATCAGACATCTGGTCGCTGTTTGGATGTGGGTGGCCAATTTTTTTTTTGCTAAGGCTGGGTTCACACTACTGCCGCATGCTGGTCACAGCTTGGGTCCGTGCATATTTTATGGGGCGAACCCCACATCCAATTTGCAATAGTGTGAACCTGGCAATTTAGGAGGGAGTAGGCCTAATAGATACACTTTTGGATGTAAAGGAATATCAACCTTGAATAACCGATGACGGAGGTCCTGGACTGAGCGCCAGTAAGACTGAAAGGATGGGCATTGCCAGTAGATATGCAATAGAGTGCCCTGATCTTTATGGCATCTCCAGCAGCGGCCCGAGGCCAATGGATATATAGCATGTAGACAGGAGGGGGTCATGAACCAAAAAATAGCACTTTGTAGGTATTTTCCTTGTATGAGTTTAACATTTTATTGTATGAGTTTAAAAGTTTATATATATCTGAGGTTACACCTGTCTGTGATGGGCCAGAAAGAATTTGGCATTAAAATGGGGACATTTTGGACAACTGAAGATTCGATGTAAAGGCTATAGGGTGTAGTGTCGGTATTGGAGGTAACCAGGCACTACGGGCAGATCATGTTTTTTTGTTACTCAAAAAAAGGTAATACTCTCGTCACTGGGTTCACTATATTCCTCTGTAGCCAGGGAGAAATCATGGGATGAGTGAGGTTGACCAGTAGTTTAGGATTGTAGAGAAAAGCTTTCAGTAAGACCTCTTTCACACTGAGGAGTTTTTCAGGCAGTACAGCTCTAAAAATAGCGCTGCTATACCACCTGAAAAACTCCTGCACTGCATACTCAATGTAAAAGCCGGAGGTCTTTCACACTGAGGCGATGCGCTGGCAGGAGAATCCCGTGGCAAAACCGATGGTATATCGGCGCCATACCGCCACCGCGACTCCCGCCCCAGTGTGAAAGGGGCCTATGGAGGCTTTGGATTGGAGGCAAGGGTGTGCCTTAGTGGTCGCAAAATATTGCACAGTAGGGCCATATTATGCAGCAAAAAGGCAGAGGGTATGTCAGCATCAGTATTCCACAGTAGGTTGCTTGGGTGGGTTGGGGCTAACCATAGTTTATCTATTTGAGTCCAGTGATTGTACACCGGGAGGGTAGCCCATGAGGCTATAGCCCTCAATTGAGCAGCATAGTAATAGCGTAGGAGGTTTGGGAAACCTCCCTCATTTTAAGAGGCAAAAAGTGTTCAGCAAACTATTCTATGTGGTTTATGATTCCATGTAAAATTTAGGAGCTCCGTCGGTAGTTTCCGAATCTGCACCTGGGGGATGGGCACTGACAATGTCAGGAAGCAATACAGAATCTTGGGTAGGATCATCATTTTAACTGAGGCTATGCAGCCTAGCCATGAGATTTGAGTAGTGTATTCACTTAGCCATGAGGGATCTAATGGATGCAAAGAGGGGTTTAAAGTTTGCGTCATACGATTCGTAGCAGGATGTGAGGTATACCCTGAGATATTTGATGGCGTGAGTTTTTCACGTATAGGGGAAGGTTTCCGAAAGGTGTTGGACCTCTGAGGGAGGCATGTTGAGCCGCAGGGCTTCTGATTTAAAGGGATTTACGCTATAGCCAGACAGGGCCCCAAATTGCTCCAGTAGTTTATGGAGATTAAGGAAGGTCACTCGCAGGTGTGTCAGGGTGAGAAGTACATAATCCGCAAATAGTGAAATTTTTAATTTGCGTCTTCTGACCGAAACCCTGCAGATGTTGGGGTCACGTTGAATCTGGGCTGCCAGGGGCTCAATACACAAAAAAAGTAATGTAGAAAGTGGGCAACCTTGCCTCGTCCCCTTTAAGAGAGTAAAAGGAGGGGAGGCTGCAAACGTTTTTTATTTTTTATAGAGGCAGAGGGAGCTACATGCAAGTGTTTGCTTGCCCTGAGGAATAGTCCCTGGAAGCCTGGATGCTCAAAAGTTGTAAACATGAAAGGTCAGCTAAGCCTATCAAAGGCTTTTTCAGGATCTAAACTGAGTAGAAGCGATTCCAGTATATTGAAATTTATACCATCCAGTAGCAGAAACCAGTGAAGAGGTTAACAGGGAGGGGCAGGAGTCACAGATTGGTTAGTAAGGTGTATTAGTCTAGCAGCACCATTCATAATAGACTGAAGGGGGGATAGCCTGTGTGAAGGTAGGCTAGTGGGAGTTGCAGTAGTCAAGGCGGGCTTTAACCAAGGAGTGAGTAAGTTGTTTTGTGGTGTCGTTATTCAGGAATGAGTGAATTCTGGAAATGTTGCAGAGGTTACGGTGGCAAGATTTAGCCATTGATTGGTTTAGTGCAGAGTTGGATCACTTGCAGAGTAAGTCCAATCCGATGTGACAGATGGCCAAGAAATCACTCTTGGGGGGTTATTTACGAAAGGCAACTCCACTTTGCACTACTGTGTGCACACATGTACATATTACTCAGGGCTTTTTTTCTGGGGGAACTTGGTGGAACTCAGTTCCACCACCTTTGGCTCAGACCCTTTGGTGCCCGCTCACCACAATCACTTGTGAACACAGAAGTCTGGTTTCTGTGTTTACAAGTGACTGCTTTGTAACCCCCTGAACTCTGCACACTGTATGTAATGCAATCCTGGTATTTAATGCCCCTTTAAGACCCTTCTACTGTTTGTGAAATCTGAACGGGTCGTGGTTGAGTTCCTGCACCTATTTTCTGAGAAAAAAAGCTCTGATATTACTACTACAAGGTGTGTGAATAATAGTGGCATGTATATGAATCACCCAATATGCATTGCAGCTGATTCCCTCCTTGGATAATTGCCTGTAGTCAATTTAGACAATTAATGGGTGGAGTCAGGGATCCTTAGAGCTACTATTTATTTCACAAGTTTCATGTCTGTACTGTGGTTATGACTAAGGCCTTATAGGCTGAAACACGTCAACCTTTCCTATTTGCGTTTGTCTACTGTGGCTTGTTAATAAATACGCCAATTGTTTAAGCGCAACAACTGGAGTCCGGATCATCTTTTCTTCATTATTCTACGCAGCCAGCGACTGTGGATCGAGCACCCAGGGGCTTTTTTGTTTATATTCTAGGCTAGTGAGAGTTGCAGTAGTCAAGGCGGGCTTTAACCAAGGAGTGAGTAAGTTGTTTTGTGGTGTCGTTATTCAGGAATGAGTGAATTCTGGAAATGTTGCAGAGGTTACGGTGGCAAGATTTAGCCATTGATTGGTTTAGTGCAGAGTTGTATCACTTGCAGAGTAAGTCCAATCCGATGTGACAGATGGCCAAGAAATCACTCTTGGGGGGTTATTTACGAAAGGCAACTCCACTTTGCACTACTGTGTGCACACATGTACATATTACTACTACAAGGTGTGTGAATAATAGTGGCATGTATATGAATCGCCCAATATGCATTGCAGCTGATTCCCTCCTTGGATAATTGCCTGTAGTCAATTTAGACAATTAATGGGTGGAGTCAGGGATCCTTAGAGCTACTATTTATTTCACAAGTTTCATGTCTGTACTGTGGTTATGACTAAGGCCTTATAGGCTGAAACACGTCAACCTTTCCTATTTGCGTTTGTCTACTGTGGCTTGTTAATAAATACGCCAATTGTTTAAGCGCAACAACCGGAGTCCGGATCATCTTTTCTTCATTATTCTACGCAGCCAGCGACTGTGGATCGAGCACCCAGGGGC
Organism: Rana kukunoris; assembly: GCA_029574335.1. Lineage (NCBI taxonomy): Eukaryota > Metazoa > Chordata > Amphibia > Anura > Ranidae > Rana > Rana kukunoris. The sequence goes on from CM056059.1 coordinate 81,221,353, forward strand.
TTTTTTGTTTATATTCTAGGCTAGTGAGAGTTGCAGTAGTCAAGGCGGGCTTTAACCAAGGAGTGAGTAAGTTGTTTTGTGGTGTCGTTATTCAGGAATGAGTGAATTCTGGAAATGTTGCAGAGGTTATGGTGGCAAGATTTAGCTATTGATTGGTTTAGTGCAGAGTTGGATCACTTGCAGAGTAAGTCCAATCCGATGTGACAGATGGCCAAGAAATCACTCTTAGCCCAAATTCACACTGGGTACGATTTAGTTCGATTTGAGATGCAATTTCACATGTGAAATCGCATCTCAAATTGGCGGCAATTGCCGGCAATGACACCATCCTAATCGGTGCGACACCGCATCTGCGGCTCTGCACCGATTTCAAAAAGTAGTTCCTGTACTACTTTTTGCGATTTCAGTACGCAATTTACATTGACATCTGTGCAGAAACCTGCATAGATGTCTCCTAAATCGCGCCGAAATCGGGACTGCCAGAGGGAGTGAAATCGCGTGAGTTCAGCCAAAATCACGCAATTTTACTCCCGCAGCCCAGTGTGAACCAGGGCTTAGGGTGTTATTTACAAAAAGGCAAATCCACTTTGCACTACAAGTGCACTTGAAAGTGCTGTTTTTTTTCCTTGCCTGTCCCCCTCAGATCTACAGTGACTACACTTCCAAGTGCACTTCTACTGCAAAGTGGATTTGCCTTTAGTAAATAAACCCCTTAGAGTTCCATAAAAGTTGCAATAGTAAGAAGAGATCTAGCTGCCAAATGCAAATGTTTTTCTTGTCCTTTAAGAGGTGGTCTAATATGTTTGATTAGCCCTCTGGACCTTATAAAATCAGGTTTGGTATTTTATCTTACACATTGTTGTAGCCAAGTTGAGAGTTTGAGATGTAAGAATATTTAACTCTAGGTCAATAATCTAGATTCAGAGATGCGTTTTCCCTGCATAACTGACTATTTATAACTTCGCCATTTACGACAGGGCCTCATAAGCAGTCTTTTGAAGACCCTGCAAGTACGTTTATGATGCTTCTACATTCCTTTTAACATTGTCTGCTGTTGCCAAATGTGTCTTAACCACTTTAGCCCCGGGCCTGTTTTTCAGATTCGGTGTTTACGAGACTAAAACATTTTTTTTTGCTATAAAATTACTTAAAACCCCCAAACATTATATATTTTTTTTCTAACACTCTAGAGAATAAAATGGCAGTCATTGCAATACTTTTTGTTACACTGTATTTGCGCAATTTTTGGCCCAATTTTTTTACATATTGTGAAAGATAATGTTACGCCGAGTAAAATGATACCCAACATGTCACGCTTAAAAATTGCGCCCGCTCGTGGCATGGTGTCAAACTTTTACCCTTAAAAATCTCGATAGGTGATGTTTAAAAAATTCTACAGGTTGCATTTTTTGAGATACAGAGGAGGTCTAGGGCTAGAATTATTGCTCTCGCTCTAAAGTTCTCGGCGATACCTCACTTGTGTGGTTTGAACACCGTTTTCATATGCGGGCGCTACTCGCGTATGCGTTCGCTTCTGCGCGCGAGCTCGTCGTGAAGGGGCGATTTAAAAAATTTTTTTTTTTGTTTTCGTATTTATTTGTATTTATTTTACCAATTTTTAACACTAAAATAAAAAAAATATCACTTTTATTCCTATTACAAGGAATGTAAACATCCCTTGTAATAGAAAAAAGCATGACAGGTCCTCTTAAATATGAGATCTGGGGTCAAAAAGACCTCAGATCTCATATTTAGGCTAAAATGCTAAAAAAATATCAAAAATTTAAAATGTCATTTTTCAAATGACATTTAAAAAAAAATGTCTCTTTAAGACGCTGTTTGGAACTGACGTTTGACGTCACTTCCGCCCAGCAGAGCTACGGGGATGGACGAGGGAAATTTTTTCCCTCACTCGCATCCCCGCTGAACAGACGAGCGCACCCGATCGCCTCCGCCGCTACCGACGGCTCCGGTAAGCGGCGGAGGGCGCGGGAGCGCAGCGGGAGGGGGGGGGGCGCTCGCCCGCCACCGATAACGGCGATCTCGCGGCGATTCCGCCGCGGAGACCGCCATTATCGTTTACCCGACCGCCCACAGAAGAAATGGATATCTCGGTTGTGGCAGCAGCTGCTGCCGTTACCGAGATATCCATTTTCAAAGTGCCGACGTATACCTGCGGTGGGTGGTCGGGAAGTGGTTAAAGCAGAGCTTCATCCTAAACAGGAATTTCCCCTTTAAACAATGAATGAATGAATGAAAAACGTATATAGCGCAGCACATGCGAACTAAATCGCCTCTGGGCGCTCGTTGTTCCTGTCTCTCTTGACATGAAAAGAGCAGAGTTTTGATCTGTCTTCTGAAGGTCAGGTGGTTTTCCTCCAACCGAATGCTGGTTGGTAAAGTGTTCCATAGTCTGGGACCTTGTACCGCAAACTTTCTCTTTCTCCATTGGACTTGTATCTGGCTTTGGGTATCTGGACCAGATTTTAGTTGGTGGATCGCAGAACGCGATTGGAGTTGTGAGCTTTTATCTTTTTGCATAGATATTGCGGAGCCTTCCCATGAATGCACTTATGTGTCAGACAGAGTGCTTTAAAAGCAATTCTGTCCTTTACTGGCAACCAATGAAGGGATCTCAGCGAAGGTGAGATTGATTCCCATGTTTTTTTCCCCAGTCACAAGTCTGGAGGCCGTATTCTAAACGACTTGCAGACGAGAGATTTGGTACTTTGGAAATCCGAGGTAAAGGGCATTTGCATAGTCCAGTCTGGAGTTCACAATTGTTCCCACCACGACTGCTACGTCTTCTTCAGGAATAAATGGAATAAGTCTGCGTAGTAGGCACAGCAGATGGTGAGATCCGCTGACTACTGACTCTATTATCCTTCCCCCTTATTGGCAGTTTATCTATTTTTTTTTGGGGGGGGGGGGGTGCAGGTACCTAGTTTTGAAAAGTACTCACTTCCATTTCAGATAATTGCCTAGGCGATTCCTCCGGATGTTCTGTTTACCGTGGGCAGCCATGGTTGTCACACAGGCTAGACTTCAATACACATCTGTCTTTGTTCATCCACATTAAATGGTGGATTGATTAGACTAGGTTTGAAAAGATAAAGATGTTTTGTCATTTAATTTCAGCTTACAGGAACTGATAAAGACAATTCTGCACTTTCATTTATTTATGACCAGATCAGCAGGCATTTTCACCACTTTCTGAAAATATCCTTAGCCGGTGAAAAAGGAATAAACAAATGCAGCCACCACATCTCAGTACTGGCAAGCTGCAATATAGAATTTGTTTTGGATTCTCACTGAGAATACAGTATACATTCCTTTTTAAATCTCGATATTCCAGTTATTGCTGCTCATTCAAGTTCCATCATTTTTTTATTTTTTAACAGAAGGAATGTTTATTGAGGCAGCAAAACATTGTACATATTTCCATCATTTTTCTACTGACAGCTTGCAGTGCTTTTGCAAATACTTTTAGAATCGTTTTTTTTATTTTACATGACCCATGTTGTTTGAATACCCCTAAATGACCATAAGGATGCTTACCCCTGTTGTGACCCTCCCCCCCTTTTACCGAACCTAGTAAACGAGACAAACACATAGAATTGGAGAAAACTTGGCCTATAGCAGCCAACTTTATTAACAAAATTATTTGAACATAAACTAGATTTTAAAATGTACATGTTTCAATAATTCACAAATATCTAAAACCATTTTTACAAACCACCATTTTACAATGGCAAAACTGAAAACAGCCATGTGGTCACAGACGGAACACTCTCTACTTTTTACAACCACCACTATTCTGCGGGACAATTTTCCATGCACCGGCCTCCAACCTTAAAGGCATGGAGACACCCCATATCCCGCAGACAAACCACTAGTCGTACTCCAGCGGACACCGTTCCGGTGGTATACAAAGAGGGTCCATAACTGCTGGACCCCACTTCCGTCATCACCGTTTTGTTTTACCATCCGAGACCACAGGACACCGCCACAGCCTGAGAGGGAAACCCCTTAACCTCGAGGGCCACCCCACACCCGCAGGGCCCTGCGAATCCCATCCTCCAGACCCAAAGTCCATAAATCTATGCCAATGTCTGACAGGTGGACACCGTCCTTCCTGTAAAAAAAACCAACCTCCATCTCCAACTCAGAGTGTCTGATGACCAGGTCCCCGTTACGGGCAAAAAACCTCCCCACCACCTGGTTGACCTTAATCCTGGCCTTGTTCACCCGCTCCACAGACCTGGCAGTGCGCCATGCCGTCCTGACTATCATGTCTCACCATACTAGCAATAAACCCAGATACGCCATACGCAGGGACATAAAGTCCGCCTTTATGGCCAGGATCAATTCTGACATCGGCCTAACCCCCAAATCATTTCCCCCCACATGTAGAACCAAAACATCAGGGGGGCGATCGAGCCTAGCATAGTGGCTGACCTCCGGCACGACCCTACTCCATAACATTCCCCGGAAACCCAACCACCGTACACACGCCTCCCGCCTGGATATTGCCTAGTTGCCTGCCATCCGGACGGGCGTCCGCTCTTCTGGCACCCCAGTAAACGTGCCCAAAGATCCAGACGAGGCGTGGGAAACTGTCATCTGAAAAACAAATTGCAAACGTATACCAATAACAAATTGAACATTACGATAGTCATAATACAGTGCAAGTACCACATCACGCTCTCGCTCGTTGCCCCGCCCAGCAACCTAACACTTCCACTTACCCGATCAACAGCTGAGGAAGCACATAGGAGCGGAATCTCCTAGATTCCCATCTACCTATCTTCTTCACGGCTGCCTCATCCAACTCGCACCGTGCAGCCTCAGTGGCCGCACCGATGCGGAAGGAGTGCGAAGCAAACCGTTTTTCCTCAAACCCCGCTGCACGTAGGCATTTTCTGAGAACTGTCACAAATTGAAACCTAGACAAAAATGTACCATCCTTGTGCACAAAAAATGCCCCTGACCCCGCAGGGCGAAGGTCCAAGAAGCGCGCTACCGCTCGCACCGGACACACTACTGACACAAAAAACGCCACTGAAAAAAAATCGCTTGAAACAGCTTTGCTTCGTATCCAGACGAACACACCTCCCCCAGTTTTCCGTAGATAGCCTGAAGCACTGAGAATGACACCGGCCTATGCAAATCCTTGCGCACATTACACTTCCAATACCCTTTCACCGCCTGCTTCACCCAAAAAGTCTTTGTGTAGTCGTGCATGCCTTGTAGTTTAAAAAGAAATGCTAGACCCGCCAGCTTGCGATCAATGGCAGAAACTGACCCCCTGTCCTCCATGTGCCTGGATACAAAGTACAGTACCAACCACCCAACTTCAACCCCACCTCCCCCTTTTTCAAACTCTGCCAGCTGTAAAATTGGAACCATTCCTCCCATACTTTTACGTACGCGGCCCACGTCGCCCCACTCACCGACCGATTGATCCACTGCGCTGCAAGTCCAACGCAACCTCCCATAGCCACGCCGGGCAAGGCACACCGATCCGCTCCGCCGAAGGAGCCAACTCCCTGAACCTGCCCCACTGGAAACGAGATAGTCAGCTAGCGTGTTTTCAACCCCTGGAATGTGCACAGCATATATAAAAATATTGTACTGCAGACACCTCAGCACCAAATGTCTCAACAACCGTACGACCGGCATAGATGACGCGGAGATCCGGTTGATGACCTGAACTACTCCCATGTTATCGCAATCAAGCCTCACTTTCAAATTGCGACACTCCTCGCCCCACAATTCCATAGCCAAGACCACTGGAAACAGTTCCAGTAGTACGAGGTTCCGGAGGAAACCAGCCTTCCTTCACGACACAGGCCAAGGTTCCGCACTCCACCAACCCCGAAAAAAGGCTCCGTAACCCGTTGACCCAGCCGCGTCCGTGACTAGGTCCAGATCAAAGTTACTGACTGGTCCTTCCATCCACACTGACCTCCCGTTAAACGTTTCCAAAAATGAGTGCCAAACCCGTAAATCTTCCTTCAGTTCCTTAGTCAATCTAATAAAATGCCTCAGGGATTTTGCTCCCGCTGTGGCTGCCGACAGCCGTCGGCAGAACACCCTGCCCATGGGGATGATTCTACACGCAAAATTGAACTTACCTAGCACCGATTGCAGTTCCCTCAACGTGACTTTGCTGCGCCCCAAGAAATCCCGTATCACTAGCCTGAGATTCTCCACTTTATCCCTCGGCAAACGGCACTCCATCGCCTGGGAGTCGATCACGATCCCCAGGAAACTGAGCTCCGTAGTAGGGCCCTCGGTTTTTTCCGCCGCAAGCGGCACCCCAAAACGTCCCGCCAAGTGCTGCAATGTTGCCAAGAGAATTGCACACACGTTGGACGACGGGGGGCCAACACACAGGAAGTCATCCAAATAGTGGACCACAGAGTTCATCCTAGACACATCTTGCACTACCCATTCCAGAAAAGAGCTGAACACGAAATGGAGCAGCCCATTTGCAGACACCGATCCACATAGAATTCCTCCTGCCACCGGCAGCCCAGCAGATGAAAACTGTCTGGGTGCACCGGCAGCAATCGGAAAGCAGCCTCAATGTCCGATTTAGCCATTAGCGCCCCCCTTCCATACCGCCGCACCCACCTCACAGCCGCATCAAACGACGTGTATGACACCGTACATGCATCCGGATCGATAGCGTCATTCACCGACCCCCCTTTAGGAAAGGAGAGGTGGTGAATGAGGCGGAATTTGTTTGGCACCTTCTTGGGGACCACCCCCAACGGAGAAACCACCAAATTCTGCAGTGGCGGCTCCTGAAATGGACCACCCATATGCCCCAATAGCACTTCCTTGCTCAATTTTTCCATAACTACTTCCGGGTGTTCCAGAGCAGAACGCAAATTTCGCGCAAAAGGGGAACTTCCATTAACGTACACGGTATGCGAAAACCCTCTGAAAAACCCGAATACAGCATATGCGCGGCCGCGACGTCCGGATACCTATCTAGAAAAGATTGCATCCTTGCCACTTTCACCGGCGTCACCCCCCTTCTTTGTAGAGTCTCCACCCCCGCTTGCCTTTTTTAAAGCACTTGGACAGGGGGTGGGCACCCCCGCAACCCGAGCACTCATGCTTGAAACGACAGGACCCTCCAAACTTGCAGGATCCCTCGTTAAATTGCCAGCATACCCCCCCATTTTTTTCCGGCCGACGGTCCAGAGGCTGCGGCTCCCCCGGCCCCCCCTTGAAAAAACTGGCTAGGTGCCCTCGGCGCAGACATAAGCCTCATCCACAGGGTAATGTCCTTGTTGTCCCACCTAATAGACGGCCGCACCGCTGCTGCTGCTGTGCGGACAGACAACCCGCTGCCATCAGCCTTGTTGCTCCCCCGTCGGGCCTCTTTCCCGGGACCCACGCTAACGCAGGGTGTACTAGGCCTCCGTTCCGCCCCCTTCTTCCGTGGCGGCGAACGGGCGCCATCCCGACCACTGTCCCCACCTCCCGAGCTCCTCCGTCCCCGAGGGTACCGTCCGCAATCCCCCCCAGCCGCCGGCTGGGACCGTTTTGCCGATGGGGGCGATGGGTCATCCATAGGGCTCCGTGGTCTCCTTGTGGTTCGTCCGGAAAGGTCCGGCGAGTAGCGCAATGGCGGCCGCGGCTGGCGAGCGCCGGCTCCTGTGACCCCCCCGCCTGGTCCTCGACGAGACCCCCCACATTTTCCTCCAGCCACTGCGGCCCGAGTACCGCCGCTTTTTCCCGCAATCTAGTCATTATCTTGTCCACCTGCGACATGCTGTTTTCTGGTTTAAAGGCGCAGAGCAAAAAACTGCCTCCTTCCTCTGTCTCCACTCACGCTGCAGTGACTCAACTCACGCTGCAGTGACCCAAGCTCCACCCCCCAAATAAATAAACTCCCCTGAGCCCGGGAAAATATCCCCAGCAGCACCGCCCCCCCCCATCTAGAAGCCAGTGCATTAACCCCTGTGGTCCCAAACACTCTGGTCATGCCAGCCCTCCGTTTATTTATTTTTCTCTCTTTTACTCCGGGCTTTACTTTATAGGTTAGGATATTTTGTCACCTTATCCCTTCTGACATCCAACTGTGATTAGCCATCTTTAGTCTTCAGGGCATACAGTGAGGATTAATACATTTCTGAATGTTGTAATTCGTTTTTTTCAGAGCTTAGTTATTAAACAGTAATACGAAGGTAGTTGTACTACACCAACAATCAAGGACTGACATTGTGTACTTACAATGGAAATTGTAAATCAAGGACTTATCAAATGTATTACATACAGCATCCCTGATATGTATAAGAGACGCTTGGTGCCCCACTTGAACTAAGCAGGATAATTATTGGTCTACAATTGTCAAGTTTACACAATGAGGATAATAGAGATGTGCAAAACATTTCAATAACAATAAGCATCGCGTTGTCAGACAACGTGTTGTCAAAGGAATGACAGTCCCTTATAGATATTTCAGTCTCAAGGTAACAGTATGCCACAGTGATCAGAGCTAACTCCTCTTTAGCTACAACAGTAGACTGTGTTATACAAGGATAGGACTTCAGAATGGCACATTACTGTAAGTACTTGTTCAAGAGTCCCAATCTGGGGACTTGTGATGTGTGAATGAGGAGATTTATATTCCAATAGTTCTCTTTAGCTAGAATATAGAAATGTTGTATCACTTCTGACATCTAAGATATTGGGTCAAGTTGAACAATTCAGACAAAATTAAAGTTGTAGCATAAACTCAGTTTTGTTATATATTATTTTAGTTATTAATAAAACCGAACAGTCAGGGGAAGACAAGATATCAAAATGCAAACATCTACACATCAACAGTGGAAATCTTAAGTTTTGGCCAACCACGTAACGCATCTATAGGGAGGGTGAACCTTAAAGCAGAACTGCAGTAAAGGCAGAAGTTTTTTTTTTTTTATCTTAATGCATGAAGATAAAAGACCTTCTGTGTGCAGCAGCCCCACTCATTCTTACCTGAGCCCCATCTCTATCCAACGATGTCCATGAGTGCCTCGGTCATCCAGCATTGGCCATTGGCTCCCACTACTATCAATCAAACTTAATTACCCAATCAGGAGCGAAAGAGGGGGAGGGCCGAACTGAAGCACCATGTCTGATTGGATACATGGAGCTGCAGCTCCGCTCAGTTGCCCCTATAGCAATGTGGGCACTCAACAGGAGGGAGGGAGGAGCCAGGGACCCAAGAACAGGAGGATCTGGGCTTTCTGTGCAAAACCACTGCACAAGTACAAGGAAATACCTGTGCTCCTGTACAAGGAAGTAGAACATGTTTGTTATTTTAATATTAAAAAAACAAAATGGAGCCTTTAAACTCACTTTAAGCTTTCTATAGCAAATTGTAATTCTTAATTACACTTTGGCTCTAATGAAGAGGGTTCGCCCTTGAAACGCATCAGCCACCACGGATGCCTCCTGGTAATTACAGCAGACCTTAAGGCGACTGGTCCCGCTTACTATGATATGTGTACATACTGTATGTTATGCGTTTGTGAGTATAACAATTGTTTTTAGTCTCAAATAGAATTTTTATAACAGCTTGCCTGTAAAAATCCTTTTCTTCAAGTACATCACGGGACACAGAGCTGGATAGTAATAACTATATGGGTTATAGGCCACCATCAGGTGATGGACACTGGCACACCCTAAGACAGGAAGTCCCCTCCCCCCTATATAACCCCTCCCATACAGGGAGTACCTCCGTTTTTGTAGCAAAGCAATGAGTATCCCAAGAAGAGGGGCGGGAGCTCTGTGTCCGGTGATGTACTCGAAGAAAAGGATTTTACAGGTAAGCCGTTTTTTCGTACAACACGGGACACAAAGTTGGATAGTAATAACTATATGGGATGTGCCAAAGCAATGTCCCTTGAGGGGGAGGGTGACACAAAATAAAGCAGGATGCCATCAGACGTGAGGACCTAAAACGCTGCCTGCAGCACACTGTGTCCAAAGGCGATATCCTCATGCCTTTTTACATCCACCTGATAAAATCTGGTGAATGTATGTATCGAAGACCAAGTTGCGGCCTTGCAGATTTGAGCTGATGCACCGCCCACTTGGAAATAGTAGATTTAGATGCTGCCTGACCCCTCCTGGTGCCTTCTGGCAGTACAAATAAAACATAAATTTTCCAAATCTGAGCAGTCGCCTTCAGATAGGCTTTAACTGCTCTCACTACATCCAAGGAATGTAATCACTTCTCTTCCGCAGAACAAGGTTCTGGGGAAAAAAATAAAAGGAGGACCACATCTTGGTTCAAATGAAAACCTGACACCACTTTAGGGAGAAAGGTTGGATGAGGATTAACACGACCTTGTCCTTATGAAAAATCAAATATGGCTCCTTACAAGAAAGAGGAGCCAATTCTGATACCCTTCTAGCAGACCAGAAAAAAAGATTTCCTTGTTAAAATGCTGCATCTGTAATGCCGACAGAACCAAATTCAAGTCCCATGGACACAAGGGTGTCATAACTGGTGGGTTAATCCATGTTACTCCTTGTATGAAAGCAGACCAGAGTGCGTAGTCAGCGGTATTTAAAACAATATCGACAAGGCCAAGACCTGACCCTCGATAGTACCCACATACCAGGACCTTCTGGGCCAGGCCAGAGCTACAAGAACTACCACCTTCCTTCCCCCCTTGATCCTGCGAACAAGCCGTGGTAACAGCTGAACTGGGGGTGGGGGGGGGGGAATGCATAAATCAGTGGAAACTGATCCCAAGGGGTTACCAATGCATCCATCCTGTAAGCGAGTGGATCCTTTGTCCTTGACACAGTTGTCCACCTTTTTGTTGAACCTGGATGCCAACAGATCTATGGTCCCCCCCCATCTCTGACATATGGCCAAGAAGATGTTGGGATGAAGAGACCACTCCACCCGAGACACTGCTGGTGACTTGGGAAGTCCACCTGACAATTTTCTATTCCCTGAATGAAAACTGCAGGTAAGCAAGGAACGTGCTTCTCTGCCCAAACCAGGCTACGGTTCACCTCCCTCTGTTCTACTTTGAATCTCAGGTGAGTGGGGGAAAATAGGCACAGGCAGATATGCGTCCTTGACATCTATCCATGCAAGCAGCTCTCCTCCCCAAAGGGTGAAGACTATCGACCAAATTGATTCCATGCGAAAAGAGGGAACATTTAGGAACGGATTCAGACCCTTGGGATCCAAGATGGGTCTGACATCTCCATTTGGCTTTGGCACTGTGAAGAGATTTAAATAAAATCCCAAACTCTGCTCTTCCATGGGAATCTTTACGATCACCCCTTGAGACAGCAACCGGTCTAGCACCAAAAACAGAGATCTTCTCTTTAGTGGATGTTTGGGGACACTTGATCTCAGGAAACAAGGTGGTGGAAACTCTTGTAACTCTAGCTTGTAACCTTGGATCTCCTTTTGCCAAGTTCCCAAAAACTGCAGAAGCCTTCCCCCCACCCATACAAGTGGGGGCACCCCTTTATAAGAAAGCCTTGGGACTCTGCTTAATAGGCTTCTGCCCCCAGGGCTTCTTGTGAGCCTGGGTTTGTCCTTGAGCTTTTCCTCTTGACCCTGACAGCAGAGGCCGTCGTGACTGCCTAGAGACTGATGTCCCTGGTACTGGAGAGGAAGCCTGTTTAAAAGGAGGACACCTACTCCTTCTTTTAACAGGTAAAAGAGTGCTTTTTCCACTAGAAATCTTTTGAACGTATTTGTCAAAATCATTCCCCGTGAATAAATGAGCCGAGAAGCCAGCGTGTTCACGACGCAGGACTTTCGAGGATTCAGGTAAGTAAACGGGGGCTCGGGGGATGGGTGCTAATCCTTGGATGCTTTTTCACCTTAATGCATAGAATGCATTAAGGTGAAAAAAAAAAAACATGAAACTTTACAACCCCTTTAAGTCTAAACATTGTATCAATTTGACTATTACATCAAAGGAATAGACTTCTGTATGTAAATTAGGAACGTTTAACCACTTAAACACCAAAAAACTTTTTTGAGAGTTGTTGTTCAAGTTAAAATTTAATTACCCCCAAACCAGTAAGCCCATTTTTTTTTTGCATAATGTGAAAGATTTACCCGCGAGAATCGTGATAGATATCCAAGCAAAAAGACAAAAAAAAAATCTGGATTCTCATTTTGGCTAGAATCGTGCAGCTCTAATGGTGGCGGTGCACTTCATGGAATAAATTACTGTAGTGTTAAATACTAGATTTATCTCATAATTCCAAATCACTGAAGCAAGTCATATCCATTAATCTGACTTCCTATTTGGACTAAATTAGCGCGGCTTCCATCTCTTTTGAATTCAGCTTGCCACCCAATTAAAATAGGTCTGCCTGTAAAAATAACTCCATCTTCAGCCACTGCTCTCATTAAACAGGACATATAGACCAGCCCTCAAAATTTTCACTCGCCTGCTAGCATTTGGCGAGTGGATTTCAGCTGGCGGCGAGTGATGACAGGGCTGCATGACCAATCTTCCTCCAATCTGTACCTACACTTAGAGCCTCGATGCGATTGGTGGCCGAAGAGGAAAGGTGCATGCTCGGGAAAAGTAGTCTGGTGAGCCACGCACAGGCAGAGCAATACACAGGTACTCTCCTTACAATTCTCATTAAGCCATGGGACCTAACAGTATGACCTCTCTGAGCCTGCCCCCTCCCCCCGAACAATGTAGCTGGCGAGCAGGATGTAATGAGTGAGGTGGAGGATTGCGAAAATGACCACTCCAGGTGTCCTAGGTAGGCAGTGCAGCGCTCACTGAAAGTTGCCCTGATATGAGAGGGACAGCCTTCCTGTTTGTGCAGTTTTCTTTTCCTTGTGCTCTATGTAGGCGTCTTATATCCTTACTTGAGCTTACAATGTTTGAATGGGCTGTTAGGTGGGGCAGTTGGTGGCGAGTAACTCTTGAGGCCCGGCTAGTAGCTCAGGGCTTGAAATGTTGAGCCCTGATATAGACAGTTCAAGAACATGTCTTTTGACTTGGGATTTCATTACATCCAGCATCCGTGAAACGAACATCTCACATTACAGTATACATCTTTACAGTATACCTCTGTATCTCTTAACTACACCAGCCAGGACATATCAAAGGACATTAAAATTATAGAAAATATTACTCACATGAGATTTCAGTGTGTGATGCCCCACCTAGGTTTTACCAACAATTACAAGTGCTCAAATTTGTCCAACCAAGTGTAGAGCATCATGGTTTTTACAACAGAAGTCAGGAGGGCCATTTCAAACACATGACCTGCTGCAGGGGTCACTGTGGACATTACGGACTAGTACACAACAGGCTTCAGCACAGCACAATATAAAATCTTAATGTAATAATCTACAAGAATACAAATATGCACAAGCAAATGGAAACATTTTATTGTGGAATTACACTGTACATATGCTCAGAAGTGTTCACAGAACACGAGAGAAACATCTGCACAGATAAAAGGACAGGCTTAGTTACAGTAAGTGACAGTGGCTTCTCTTTCCAGATGGCCTTTGGTCCCCATTTGTGGAGACTCTTGATCATTTGTTTCATTGCACTTTAAATAATAGGTAGATGTTTAAAGTTTTAAAGTGATTCTAAAGTCAACATTTAAAAAACAAAAAAACATGTTTTACTTACCTGCTCAAGTGTGTTTTCACAGAGCAGCCCTGATCCTCGTCTTCGCAGGTCCCCCACCAGTACTCCTGGCCTCTTCTTGCTGAGCGACTCCAGAGCAAACAGCTTGCAATGGGGGGCACCTGAGCAGACTCGCTCCTGAGCCACGGCTCTGTGTGTCCATCCACATACAGAGCCAAGGCTCGGCCCTGCCCCCCTCTCTCCAATGGCACACCCTGCTATCTTAGTCAATGAGGATGGAAGAGTCCCCGGAGGCTCTCGAGCACATCGCTGAAGAAAGATCAGGCTCAAGTATTAGGGGGGCTGCTACACAAAGAAGGATTTTTACCTCTCAGTGCAGTGTGGCAACATATAGGAGTCTCTTTCCCAGCTGTATTGATGGTTAAGATCACAGCTTGTATTTTCCTAAACTGGTACAAAGAATACTATCCTGCTCACATAGTCTAAAGGCTCTCGCAGGAGTGTGAAGTCTAACAGGGAAATACTCATTCCAACTATGTCATGAGAATTCTACCAGTAATCTTGGCACAACTTCCCCTTATTGCATTGTGGAAAAGCCCCGTTTATTGGTGTATACAGAATGTGTGTGAATTAATGTTTCATCGGGACGGGGCCAGCTTTGTTTATACTGTTAATGAATTACTAGTACATCAAATATGACCTTACTGACACTTTAAATTGAATAAGAATAACAAACTTGTCTTTAATAGCAGACATTGAAGTTACATTTAAACAGAAAAAAGCAGTAATCCATAGAAAATAACTGGATTGCTGTGATTTGAGTCCATTGAAGGGAATATTAAGTTATTGCTAGTGGTTACTGAATAATGAATTTGTAATACATGCTGCCTCACTTAATAGGCTCAAATATAACATTAAACATTTTGAACTCAAAAGCATTCTACCCTTAAAGGATAAGCACACTTTAAAAATAAAGTGCGCTTATCTTTTTTGGCCCAGTGCTCCGACATAACCAATCCCAGTCTCCCCCTTCAAATACTTTGAGATACAATTTTTGCAGCCTCCAGGGATTGTTTATAACCAGCACGGCAAGTTTTCTCTGTCCCCTCCATGTCTGTGCATTATAGCCCAGCCAGGAGACTTGCACCATCCCCCCCCCCCCCCCCCCACACCACCCACACCACCACCACCACCACCACCACCACCATGCTCTCTTCTCAATCCTGAGGCAAGAGTTGTTGGATCTCAACAAGTATGCATCTGTGAAGGGAGAGGGTGTAAGGTCAGGGTACAGAGATACATGCACTTTGTTTTAAAATGCACTCACTGTTTAAAATGGAACTTTATCCATAACAAGCTGATTAAAAAAAAAAAAAATGTCTTTAGAAAAATAACACATTCCACATTAATAATTATGGTACCAAAATGAGTGTGTGCTGTAAATTGTCTCCGATTCTTCTTGTTGGAGGCTGCCATTTTGCTGAGGCCCAAAGCCCCAGCAGTAAATCAAAGCGGAACTAAACCCATCAATTTACTGGTATCAAAAAACATTCCTGGAATGTTGGAAATGCAACCTGTCACATTTGCTTGTGTCCTTAACCATACTGTCAAACTATCAAATGTCTGGTGTCATAACTGATCACATGTGTAGCACCATGGCAGTTGCAGTTTAGAAGCAGCTTCCTTGGCTGTAAAAGAGGGTTTTATTCCACTTTAAGGCTGTCAGCAGATCGGCCTCTACAAGCTCAGCAGTGCCTAGAAATGGAGAGCAACTGAGCATGTGCAGAGCAGGGTGAGATGGTGTATTACTGGGATTTTTAACAGTATAGGACACTTATTTTTAATGTTTTAGCTAGAAGAAGGGATCGGGAAGGACTTACATTTCCTGACTAAAGTTTCACTTTAAGTATGAATCTGACACACACTAAGCTTCCTTAGTATCAGGTATGCCAATAACGAAAGAATGTTTTCATTTTGGTAATAAAAACCGATTAAATTTAAAAAATGTATATATTTAACTATAAAATTTAAATCATCTTCCCTGCAGCTACATGAACCCCCATAACACAAAAAGGTTCAAAATGGAAAGTATTTTTCGGAAGACAGGCTGATTTAGTAAAGGAGTTGGAAATCTTCGACCAATAAATTGTGTGAATATTCCCTATAATTATCAATTCATGTAAAAAGTGTCTAAACATGAAAGTGAAAAGGAATTTGCTTTTCACATTACTGGATAACAAGAGTGAATAGTCACACAATTTGTTGTGTGAAGATCTTCAACTCCTTTAGTAAGGCAGCTTCAGAGTTTTGCTACTCATGTTAACCAGTTGGACGTTCTCTTTCATTCTCATTTAGAAATAAAAATAAAATGGTCTGACTGGTTGCCATGGACAACAAGAACAGTCCTTTCTTCGAACACTTCCAGCCCCAAGGCCCAGTTTGTTCTAGCAGTGACTGGCCAAGACATTGAAGAAATGATACACTTCCTCTTTGTCACAAACTGCCACCTCTGTTGAACACTCATTACATTTCACAGGGTGGTACATTTCTGTATTCTGCGTTTCTGAAGCAGAATTTGCCAACTGAGCCTTGAATTTCTTGCGATTGCGTCTTCTGTGCTTTGTAGGCTGTTCTGGGAATTTAAGAACTTCATTCTTGTTGACGGTGCAATTCATAACAAACATAGCTCTGTATTGGGTCTTGTAGGATTCATGTCTGTAGGGTGATGAAAGTAAAATACATTCACAGTCAAAAATCATAACAATGCATCACTTAAAAAGATTGCAAGCAATAAAACCTGACTGTTAAAGATAGTAAACTGAACTTGAGTTTTGCCCATACAGGATCATGTTAATGGAGGCCTCAATCAGCTTCCTTACCTATCCTTTGCTCACCTGCAGCTTTGTTCAGCCCGCAGAAGCACATCTCTAAGTAAGCTCCACACAAGGCTCAGGGCTATCTCACTATCCACCAATCTCTAATCACCAATGATGCCATGTGGAAGGGAGGGGAATGAGTCCTGAGTATGTTGCAACAGTTGGAGAGGATTGGCAGACAAAAGGAAGCAATCTGCTGAAGGGTACAGGGAATAAAATGTCCATATGAGCCGTGCATCTATGCAAACCGCAAGTAAGAAAGCATAATAGCTTTAGTCAAGGCTCCAACCAGGCCACGCCCCCAGTATGTTTCACTCCTCCCCTGAAGCGCAATCATGGTGATCCCCATAATTAAGCTGGGGGGGGGGGGGGGGTGAAACACGTTGGGGGCATGGCCTGGTTGGAACCTAGGCTGGGGCCGTTATACTGTCTTACCTGGGGTTTACATAGATGATGTTGACTCATATTGACATTTTGTTCCCTATACATTGCTGTCTGAAACCGGGGTGAGCTCTGTCCTAGCCTGCACTCAAAGTGGTCAGCTTGGAAAAAAATTGTGGTCAGCTGGTACAGACTAAGTGGCATCCACAATTTTGGTTTGGGGGGGGGGGGGGGGGGGTCACAGAAAGCTTAAGTGTTAGCCATTTTATTCAGTACATATCATTTTTTTTCTTTCATTTTGAATAGCATGATAATAGATTGGAACCTCCATTGGGACTCTGGAGGGGCTCTTTTCTTACTGTCCTGAGGAAATATTTCCAACAGTTTTGTAGTAAGGTATGGGGGGGTGGGGGGGGGGGGGTAGGATAGTTTAGTGCCATCTGTGTCTTTAGTGCAGCTATCCCCTTGTGAACTTGCAAGTACAGGGATTTGTCTCCAATAAAACCTGAGATAGGATTAGAATCCTGATCAAACTTAAATGCCATCATACTCTACCACAACTAAAATACAAAGACATCATAAGCAGGGAGGCAGCTTTTATCCTGGAGAATTCCTCTACTGATTGCTGACAAAACACTCACCTTTGGCAATCCAAGCAGAGTGTAGTCATGCAGGCTGGGCAGTTCAAAATAGCATCACTACTGGGCAAGTCTTGCGACTTGGTTTGCTGTGCATGCTTGTTCCTATACCTACATCATAGAACAAAAAAATATATTAGTCCCCAATTCACATTTATAATTTATTAAAGGGGTATCCACTCTACTCTCTGCACTTTAAACACAATGCAACCCTCATGACCAAACAAGCCAACTACGTGACATAATAGCAACTGAGAGCTCTGAAAGTCTAGTGCGCTTTATATATTGCTCTGTTTACAAGAAATTAATCACAGAACAGCTATGGTCAGAATGGGAAAAAAAGGTTGCAAGGGAGGGTGGAAGGGACCGTCCTAGCCAGGAGAATACTCAGTGAATTAGTGAACTCAGAATACTCAGTGATTATTGCTAGCGGCTATAGCCACTAGCAATGATTGCTTAAAAAAAAAAAAAAACTGGTTACTGGTACCAAAGTTGATTGATCGATGCTGAACCGGCCAAGATATGCTGAACCGGCCAAGATATGAACCATCTATGGCTGGCTTTAAGATCTCCTTTAACCACTTCACGACCGCCGCATGTACGTATACGTCGGCAGAATGGCACATACAGGCAGATGGATTAACTGTACGTCCCTGCCTAGACGTGGGTCCGATCGGTTATTCCGTGGGAGCGATCCGGGATGAGGGGGCGGCTGTTCGTTTTTGTCCGCCCCCCTCCGGATCGCTCCCAGCGAATTAGCTCCCTCCCTGCTCTGCACTTCCTCTGCCTGTATAATGTAAACACAGGCAGAGGAAGTGATGTCAGCTCTCCTCTCGGCGGTATTTTCAATCCACCGAGAGGAGAGAAGACATCAGAAGTAAGTCGCACTAACACTACACTGACACCACACATAGGCACACCTAACCCTTTCAGATCACCCCCCCAGTCAGTGTCACTAATAGCAGTGATCTTATATTTACTGATCACTGCATTTAGTGTCAGTGTGACAGTTAGTGTGACAGGCAGTTAGTGTTAGGTCCAGGGTAGCCCCCGTACCCCCCCAATAAAGGTTTAACCCCTTGATCACCGCCCTAGTTAACCCTTTCACCTCTTATTGCCAGTGTCACTGAGCGATCATTTTTCTGATCGCTGTATTAGTGTCACTGTTGCCGCTAGGTAGCTTTTTACTAAAGACATGTGGCTGAATACATTTGGGCCTAAATGTTTGACTAAAATTTAGTTTATTAAATTTTTCTTATAACAAAAAAGTAGAAAATATATTTTTTTTTCAAAAATTTCGGTCTTTTTCCGTCTATATCGCAAAAAATAAAAATCGCAGAGACAATCAAATACGATCAAAAGAATGCTCCATTTGTGGGAAGAAAAGGACGCAAATTTTGTTTGGGAGCCACACGACCGCGCATTTGTCTGTTAAAGCGATGCAGTGCCGAATTGTAAAAACACCTTTGGGCATTTAGCAGCATATTGGTCCGGGGCTTAAGTGGTTCTTAGCAATAACACAAAATTTGTAGTGGACACAACACAGCTGCAAACTTCTGATAAGATCAATGTGTGTTTTTTTTTTCTCCACATATCAAAACAGATATAAGTTTGTTTAAAAAAAAATGTTTTTAAAGAAAAAACACTTTCAATAGTTTATAAACTAGACCACAGGTGTCAAACACAAGGCCCGAGGGCCGAATCCGGCCCTCCTGGCCATTTCATGTGGCCCTCCTCCAAACCCTTACTTTCTGCTTTCAAGCAATGCATCCAGCTTATTCCCAGCAGCAGCATAAGGAAAGGGGGTGCACTGTGATGCAAGGGAGAGTGGGGGACTCAATTCTGATGGTGGGGTGACACTTGACATATAATGTAAAGGGGAGGGGATGTGCTGGAAATCTAATCTTACAGATACAAACGGCCCTTTTAAAGGCAATCATAATGCTGATGCGGCCCACGATGAAATTGAGTTCGATACCCCTGAACTAGACCAAAAGGGGGCAAATAAGTTGGGCAGCCACCATTTATCCTCTATAACCAATGGCAGCTGGTGTTATTACACTGTTAGGAAATGAACAACAGACAGCACCCTCACCCTCTTCTCTTTGCATCTATCCATGCTTGATCCCGATCATCCTCCTCTGGATCATATAGGAGGTCATCATTGGTTAATACTTTTTGTTTCTGCTTCTTTCTTTGCTTCTTTCCTTGCTCAACTTGAAAACGGAAAATAAGTCACTTTGTTATATTTTGATTAGTTCAGCATTAGAGCAATGTTTTTCACTTTTTTTTGTACACATGTAAAAAAAAATCTTACATTTTTAGCCATAAAATTTTTTTTAAACCACCTAAAAACATGATATATTTTCTGAAAGGCAAAGGCCCTGTAGAATAAAAATAGGATACCTATTTTTGGTAAAATAAAAAAAAAAATGAGATTGCGTTGAGTTACCTTAATAGATAACAAACACGTCAAGATCTTCATTAGGTGATGCTTTCAAGCTCATCCATTTAGAGAGTTAAAGCGGAGTTCCACCCAAAAGTGGAACTTCTGCTCATTTGTTTCCTCCCCCCTCCGGTGCCACAATTTGCACATTTTGGGAAGGACACGATACCTGGAATCATCATCCGTGTTGCATTCCTTGCTAGATTCCAGGACAGGTAAGTGTCCTATTATTAAAAGCCACCAGCTGCAGTATGTGTAGCTGCTGGTTTTTAATTTTTTCAGTGGTGGGCAGACCTCTTTAACCAGGAGTGCTGGTGTGCATATACACACACACACACACACACACACACACAAATACATAAATAAAATAAAAGAACAGCGAATATTGGGGGGGGCGGACATTGGACTCAGAGGTGTCCGTAGCAGGAAAACACTGCCTAACAATGGAGAGATATGAAAGGATATTAACCTCTGCATATAAAACCAGGGATAGTTGCTGATTCCACCACCATGAACAATTCAGCTAACAGAGGGAGGCAAAAGCCACAGGGGTCCACCCGCCATGAGACCTCTCATCAAGTCCATAAAACAAGAAGCTTAATTTATATTAGTGTAGTATAGGAATATTGATAGATAGTAACAGAAGGCTATGATGATATGAGAAGAACACCCTCCCCAAGACTCCCAAGTAGATATCTTCAGGAACTACAATTCCCATCATGCATAGTCATGTCAGAGTTTTACAATGCCTCATGGGATGTGTAGTTCTGCAACAGCTGGAAGGCCGTAGTTTGAGGATCCTTGTCTTAAGGAAGATCCTTCAGGTAGACATGGTGTCCTGCAGCACAGCAACCTGTCTACAGAGGCCTTGTAGAATAAAAAAAAGGTGGCAGTTGCAATTTTTATGTTGCAGGATATTTGTGCATCCATTTATCAAGCCTATATTTTTAATATAAAGCACACAAAAAAAAAAAAAAAAAAAAAATTTAGTGCACACAAAAGCACATTACCCAGTTTTTTTGGTAAAATATAAAAGATGGAGATGCGTTGAGTAAACAGTTACCAAATATGTCAAGTCTTAAAAATTCATGTGAAATGGTAAAAAGCTATGGCACCCAAAATCAGGGATCGACAAACCCCGGGCGCCAGGTAGCAATTGCGACTATAATTAATGACCTGACGTGGCACAGCTGGGGTATCCAGTGTCTCCTTTCCCTTCCCCCAGCTGCGCGATCGCATTGACTGGTAATTGAGGCCGTGGCTTTGCGGACTTCTGCAGGCCTATGCTTCCTTCTGTGATCTGGCGCCATCTTGTGGTGGCCGTTAATACGACAAGAAGAAAACCAGCAATGCTAATGGTGCTACCTGCCTGTTTTACTGCCCACCCATCTCCTTCCCAAAGTGGAGAAGAGAAGGAAGTGTTTGCAGCCGTCATCTGGCCCCTTTCGCCTATTTTTTTTTTAAATATAATAGCTTTTATTTTTATTGAATTTTTTTTAAGTAATTTATTAAAAGTTATAATTTTCTAGCAAAAATGTTTTAAAAATGTACTTCGAACAAAATGGCGGTCATTATAATACTTTGTCACACCATATTTGCGCAGCGGTCTTACAAGCGCACTTTGTTTGGGAAAAAATAAACTTTTTTTAATTAAAAAATAAAACAGCAACTTTAGCCCAATTTTTTTTATATTGTGAAAGAATGTTACGCCGAGTAAATTGATACCCAACATGTCACGTTTTAAAATTGTGTCCATTTGTGGAATGGCGACAAACTTTTACCCTTTAAAATCTACATAGGCGACGTTTAAAAAAAAAATCTACAGGTTAAATGTTTTGATTTACAGAGGAGGTCTAGGGCTAGAATTATTTCGCTTGCTCTACCAATTGCGGTGATACCTCACATGTGTGGTTTGAACACAGTTTTCATATGCAGGTGCTACTCATGTATGCGATCACTTCCGCACGTGAGCTCGGCGGGACGGGCGTGCGTTCCTGGCTCCTAACTTTTTTAGCTGGCTCCTAAATTCCAAGCAAATTGGTCAAGCCCTGCCCAAAATGATCTATTTATATGTCACCAGTCTAGAGTTACTAATACATGATAACCCTGGAATTATTGCTCTCTTACGCCAAAGTGCAGCGATACCTGACCTGTGTGGCACAGTTGCAGTTTACATACAAATGTAGGCCCTACATGCTCATTTATATGTGTGCACAGGGGATTGTGGTTACTTTTATTTGGATTATAACTTCATTTTTAACAGTTTTATTTTTTTAATTGAACATTATTGAGATCAGGTGATAGATTCTCCTTATGGACACACCAGAGGTCCATTAGGCCCCGAATGTCTCCCCTGCACTCACAGCAGATCAAAACACAGGACTGTGCTTGATCAGTAGTTTACCTGGCATTGCAGCCAGGATTTTGACAGCTCTGAATGCAGAAATGCTTAGAGCCGAGTGCTTTTGGGTTTACCGATTGCAGAGCACGTTCCCTGATCTGCTCTTCCTCACCATCTTGACACTCCACTCCACTCCACTTCCTTTTTGTCTGTTTCCTGATAACCACAGTACTGGGAGCTTTCTCTCTGTGGTCACTAATCAAGGAGGTGCGATTACTGTGTGTCTAAAACCCCTCAGCACCAATCAGTTTCCTTTTCCAAACCATCACTGCCCTGTATTGGCTCTGTGGCTCTGTACATCACAGAAGCAGGAAAACATGCAAAAACGAAACTAGAGGTATATTATATGATTGATTGTTATCCATTTTTAATAGTTTTTAAAAGGAATCAGTTAACTATTATGTCTCTATACCCTGTAAACAGTAATTTCAGCAAAAAAAAATTTTTTCAACTCCTTTAAGGAGAGGTGTATACATCGCTCCTAAAGCGCCTCAAAGATGCTGCTTGCAGGACATTTTTTTTTGTTTTATTAACATCTCCAGTGAGAAGAGAGGTGCTATATTTAGCGCATGTAAAGCACCTCAGTGTGAAAGTAGCCCAAGTAAAAAGCACATAATGCAGTGACAAAGTCTCCTTTATGTTATCAAAACAGAATTAAAATGTATATAATGTACTTGACATTTTAAGATTCAGTAGCAGCCCTGTGTGTTCACAGAATACAATTAACATGTAGTAATAGACAACCTCTAAAGTGTTCAACATTACCTTCCTCCTCAGAGTCGGAGTCAAAGTACACAGCATCATAATACTGTTGATTGCTGCCCTCTACTGCTGTAGTTGCAGAACTGCTGGATGCACCTAAAATACATGAAAATAACATAAAATAAGAAAAACACTTTAAAAAGCTGAGAACGAATTAAATAATTACTTTAGATTGTCTACCTCAGCTTTGTAAAGTAACTAAAAGCTGAAAAGCATTATGAGCATCATGTTTCTGATGTAAAGAATTGGAAGGAATGGTAAACCGACAAGAAAATCAGGTTACAGAATACTCCCCATGTTCCTAAATATCAGCAATCACTTCCCTTGTCAAAAATCTGTCTGAAGTGTCAGGAGATTTGAAACAAAGTAGTAAATGTTCTCTGGGAGTCATGCTTGAAACTGCCAGCAGCTTGCAATGACTCATGGGACTGGTAGTTCTGCTACAGCTGGAGGGCCACAGGTTGATCACCGATATTCTAAAAGGATGGGTCAGCAGTGGCAGTCCACATATTTTCCTCAGTAGATTTCCTTCAGGCTATTGTGATTGTGTTAGAGTCAGTCCACACATACCTGTTCCTAGGGGTTGCCAGCTTCCCTCTATTGTCTTCATGGTAGAACTTAGCTCCTTCTCCATCTCCTTCTCAAACTCATCCTCACTGGAGGACTCACTCTCACCAGTCAGATATTCCCGAATAAGCTTACGTTTCTGATCAGGTGTTCCATGCAAGAGCACATCCAACTCATCTTCAGAACTACAAAGAGAACAAAAAAAAAAAAAAATGTACACCGATTTGAGCAAATACAACCACTTTTTCAAAACCACCTCTGTTTATTACAGTACAATAAATATACACAAATCAGAGGCATGAACTTCATATCTTAACCCCAAGCAGCATCTCAGTTTTTTTTTCCTGGAAGGATGAATCACGTAATGGCCCCATCATAGAACTTTGCCACCTCCAGAATTTCCATTTCCACCAAACCACCACCACAATTACAATGTGTTCCCCAAATAATTCTACTTAGGGTGGGACAAACAATTAACCGATGCAGTTAGTAGCACTGGAGTGGTAGCTTTGTAATGAACTTGTGGTGGGGGGGGGGGATATATAAGCTAGTATAGGCAAATCCTAACACTGCAGCATCCAACAGAAACACGTATTTAGTGTGAGATTCAACACATTCAAGCACATTCAAACCTAAAGTATTAGTTTAGCACAAAAATTATTAGTGTGTGTGTCCAACCAAAATTTGACTTTAGTTATGGATATGATGGGGCAGGGTTTGGACCCATGTTGGGTTTTTACCACTATCCAGGCTTTGTTAGAGAGATTTCCCCTCACCTCCTAGTTTCTGCAGCAATTTCACCAGACAACTAGTAAGGATAAATCTTTACCAGCCTAAAGACAAAAAAATAAATAAAAATCTTCCATTTCCTGTCTGGTAAAGGTGCTGTTCTATGTACAGAAAGTGAGGAACAATCTCTCTAACTGGAGTCCCATGTGTCAGAGAAAAACTGAAAGGGGTTGCCGTCCTTACCCACTCTGTCAAAATCTTAAAAAAAAAAAAGGAGACATGCAATTAGCTTGCAAAACCAAGCAACCATGGTAGTTGGGATGGACAAAAGTTCCAACATTGTCAGAGGATAAAGTGTTAATTTACAGAAGAAATAAAAAGCTGTCCCGACAAAGCAAGGTATAGCCGCAGTTACACAATCACATCTTCTCCTATACATTAGTATGCTGACCCGTGACAATGGACATGGAATTAGCCGACGATTTGTGATATGTAACATCCCACTTATCGGTTTGTAGTATTGACAGTGAAGTTGAATCACATTAAGTCTGATGATGAATTTAGTAAAACTGCTTATAAAAGGATTTGCGATTTCAATCTAGGTTGCTGTAATAGAAAAGTCTGTCCTCCCTAGTGAAAGCCTTCATAACTCTGGGTAGGTCAACATAAAGGAACGCACATACAAAATCTCTGTAAATAAGATATGTTGATTGCTGTCCTTACATTAGCTCAAAGAAAATATAGACAAGGACAATATGAGCTCAGATGTTGTAGTCATAGAACACTGAATCCAAGTGCCTGTAGGGCTTTAGTCTGTTTCCAGGTTTTCTTTTATATATGGACCTCCTACACCTCAACATATCGCAGTTTTAATAAGATAATGTCAATTAAATTGCATTTCAATACCTAAACAAAAATATAAGCCTACATACTGACATATAAACACAGACATCCCACCTGCTATTGGCACGTTCTTCATCACTGGGCTCTTCGATTGGATAAGCATCGTACTCAGGCTGTAACCGGTTCATGATGATACCCAACTGGTATGTAACATTAAGGTGCTCTGCTACTTTACCCTAAAAGGGAATAATATGTCCAATCACTAAATGCAAGATTAAATCTAAACAAGAGAATACACAACACTTACAATAAACTTGTTTTGATCGACTGGCTTTATTACTTTATGGGTCATTGAACCTAAGCCAGTAAGCTGATCAAAAACGGCAGACAGAATAGAGAAGTTATTTTTTTCACTTGCTCTCATCACACTTGTTCCAGGTCAGCGACTTAAAGTGACACTAAAGTCACAATTTTAGAGACTGTGAGCAGGGAGGTTCTTTATTACAGAGTAGGCATGCACAGGATCAACACACACACAGTGTATGGATCCTGTGTACACAGATAACTCTCTGTGTGTGTGTGTGTGTGTTAAGGATGAGCTCCCTGTTCGCATAGTACACGTGCAGAGCCCGCCAGGAAGTCTGCACTGCACCAATCACAGCCAGGGAGACATTTCCCAATCTCTGCAGCCAAGCATCGGGACAATGTCTCCCCGGCTGTGATTAGCGCAGTGCAGACTTCCTGGCGGGCTCTGCACGTGTACTATGCGAACACGCTGGAGCTCATCCTCAGTGTGCGTCTATCCTGGGTGTACAGAGAAGTGTGTGCGTCTATCCTGGGTGTACAGAGCAGTGTGAGATATATATATATATATATATATACACACATACACACACACACACACCAGTGTGTGTGTCTATCCCGTGGGTATATATAACAGTGTGTGTGTGTGTCTCTATCCCGTGGGTATATATAACAGTGTGTGCGTCTATCTTGTGTGTATATATAACAGTGTGTGCGTCTATCCCGTGGGTATATATAACAGTGTGTGTGTGTGTCTCTATCCCGTGGGTATATATAACAGTGTGTGTGTGTGTGTCTATCCTGTGTGTATATATAACAGTGTGTGCGTCTATCCTGTGTGTATATATAACAGTGTGTGCGCCTATCCTGTGTGTATATAGCAGTGTGTGTACAGAGCAGTGTGTGTGTATCCTGTGTGTACAGAGCAGTGTGTGTGTATCCTGTGTGTACAGAGCAGTGTGTGTATCCTGTGTGTACAGAGCAGTGTGTGTATCCTGTGTGTACAGAGCAGTGTGTGTATCCTGTGTGTACAGAGCAGTGTGTGTATCCTGTGTGTACAGAGCAGTGTGTGTATCCTGTGTGTACAGAGCAGTGTGTGTATCCTGTGTGTACAGAGCAGTGTGTGTCTCTCCTGTGGGTACACAACAGTGCGTGCGGCTGTCCTGTGGGTATATACACAACAGTGCGTGCGGCTGTCCTGTGGGTATATACACAACAGTGCGTGCGGCTGTCCTGTGGGTATATACACAACAGTGCGTGCGGCTGTCCTGTGGGTATATACACAACAGTGCGTGCGGCTGTCCTGTGGGTATATACACAACAGTGCGTGCGGCTGTCCTGTGGGTATATACACAACAGTGCGTGCGGCTGTCCTGTGGGTATATACACAACAGTGCGTGCGGCTGTCCTGTGGGTATATACACAACAGTGCGTGCGGCTGTCCTGTGGGTATATACACAACAGTGCGTGCGGCTGTCCTGTGGGTATATACACAACAGTGCGTGCGGCTGTCCTGTGGGTATATACACAACAGTGCGTGCGGCTGTCCTGTGGGTATATACACAACAGTGCGTGCGGCTGTCCTGTGGGTATATACACAACAGTGCGTGCGGCTGTCCTGTGGGTATATACACAACAGTGCGTGCGGCTGTCCTGTGGGTATATACACAACAGTGCGTGCGGCTGTCCTGTGGGTATATACACAACAGTGCGTGCGGCTGTCCTGTGGGTATATACACAACAGTGCGTGCGGCTGTCCTGTGGGTATATACACAACAGTGCGTGCGGCTGTCCTGTGGGTATATACACAACAGTGCGTGCGGCTGTCCTGTGGGTATATACACAACAGTGCGTGCGGCTGTCCTGTGGGTATATACACAACAGTGCGTGCGGCTGTCCTGTGGGTATATACACAACAGTGCGTGCGGCTGTCCTGTGGGTATATACACAACAGTGCGTGCGGCAGTCCTGTGGGTATATACACAACAGTGCGTGCGGCAGTCCTGTGGGTATATACAACAGTGCGTGCGTCTGTCCTGTGGGTATATATAACAGTGTGTGTCTCTATCCTGTGTGTACAGAGCAGTGTGTGTCTCTATCCTGTGTGTACAGAGCAGTGTGTGTATCCTGTGTGTACAGAGCAGTGTGTGTGTGTCCTGTGTGTACAGAGCAGTGTGTGTGTGTCCTGTGTGTACAGAGCAGTGTGTGTGTGTATCCTGTGTGTACAGAGCAGTGTGTGTGTGTATCCTGTGTGTACAGAGCAGTGTGTGTGTGTATCCTGTGTGTACAGAGCAGTGTGTGTGTGTATCCTGTGTGTACAGAGCAGTGTGTGTGTATCCTGTGTGTACAGAGCAGTGTGTGTGTGTGTGTATCCTGTGTGTACAGAGCAGTGTGTGTGTGTGTGTATCCTGTGTGTACAGAGCAGTGTGTGTGTGTATCCTGTGTGTACAGAGGCAGTGTGTGTGTGTGTGTATCCTGTGTGTACAGAGCAGTGTGTGTGTGTGTGTATCCTGTGTGTACTGAGCAGTGTGTGTGTATCCTGTGTGTACTGAGCAGTGTGTGTGTGTGTGTGTATCCTGTGTGTACAGAGCAGTGTGTGTGTGTGTGTGTATCCTGTGTGTACAGAGCAGTGTGTGTGTGTGTGTGTGTATCCTGTGTGTACAGAGCAGTGTGTGTGTGTGTGTGTGTATCCTGTGTGTACAGAGCAGTGTGTGTGTGTGTATCCTGTGTGTACAGAGCAGTGTGTGTGTGTGTGTGTATCCTGTGTATCCTGTGTGTACAGAGCAGTGTGTGTGTGTGTGTGTGTGTATCCTGTGTGTACAGAGCAGTGTGTGTGTGTGTGTGTGTATCCTGTGTGTACAGAGCAGTGTGTGTGTGTGTGTGTGTATCCTGTGTGTACAGAGCAGTGTGTGTGTGTGTGTGTATCCTGTGTGTACAGAGCATCCTGTGTGTACAGAGTGTGTGTGTGTGTGTGTATCCTGTGTGTGTGTGTGTGTGTATCCTGTGTGTACAGAGCAGTGTGTGTGTGTGTGTGTGTGTATCCTGTGTGTACAGAGCAGTGTGTGTGTGTGTGTGTGTGTATCCTGTGTGTACAGAGCAGTGTGTGTGTGTGTGTGTGTGTGTGTGTGTGTGTGTGTGTGTGTGTATCCTGTGTGTACAGAGCAGTGTGTGTGTGTGTGTGTATCCTGTGTGTACAGAGCAGTGTGCGTGTGTGTGTATCCTGTGTGTACAGAGCAGTGTGTGTGTGTATCCTGTGTGTACAGAGCAGTGTGTGTGTGTATCCTGTGTGTACAGAGCAGTGTGTGTGTGTATCCTGTGTGTACAGAGCAGTGTGTGTGTGTGTGTATCCTGTGTGTACAGAGCAGTGTGTGTGTGTGTGTGTGTGTGTATCCTGTGTGTACAGAGCAGTGTGTGTGTGTATCCTGTGTGTACAGAGCAGTGTGTGTGTGTGTATCCTGTGTGTACAGAGCAGTGTGTGTGTGTATCCTGTGTGTACAGAGCAGTGTGTGTGTGTGTGTATCCTGTGTGTACAGAGCAGTGTGTGTATCCTGTGTGTACAGAGCAGTGTGTGTGTGTATCCTGTGTGTACAGAGCAGTGTGTGTGTGTGTGTGTGTGTACAGAGCAGTGTGTGTGTGTGTGTATCCTGTGTGTACAGAGCAGTGTGTATCCTGTGTGTACAGAGCAGTGTGTGTGTGTATCCTGTGTGTACAGAGCAGTGTGTGTGTGTGTGTGTGTGTGTATCCTGTGTGTACAGAGCAGTGTGTGTGTGTGTGTGTGTATCCTGTGTGTACAGAGCAGTGTGTGTGTGTGTGTATCCTGTGTGTACAGAGCAGTGTGTGTGTGTGTGTGTGTGTGTATCCTGTGTGTACAGAGCAGTGTGTGTGTGTGTGTATCCTGTGTGTACAGAGCAGTGTGTGTGTGTGTGTATCCTGTGTGTACAGAGCAGTGTGTGTGTGTGTGTATCCTGTGTGTACAGAGCAGTGTGTGTGTGTGTGTGTATCCTGTGTGTACAGAGCAGTGTGTGTGTGTGTATCCTGTGTGTACAGAGCAGTGTGTGTGTGTGTGTATCCTGTGTGTACAGAGCAGTGTGTGTGTGTGTGTATCCTGTGTGTACAGAGCAGTGTGTGTGTGTATCCTGTGTGTACAGAGCAGTGTGTGTGTGTGTATCCTGTGTGTACAGAGCAGTGTGTGTGTGTGTGTGTGTATCCTGTGTGTACAGAGCAGTGTGTGTGTGTATCCTGTGTGTACAGAGCAGTGTGTGTGTGTATCCTGTGTGTACAGAGCAGTGTGTGTGTGTGTGTATCCTGTGTGTACAGAGCAGTGTGTGTGTGTGTGTATCCTGTGTGTACAGAGCAGTGTGTGGGGTGTGTGTGTGTATCCTGTGTGTACAGAGCAGTGTGTGTGTGTATCCTGTGTGTACAGAGCAGTGTGTGTGTGTATCCTGTGTGTACAGAGCAGTGTGTGTGTATCCTGTGTGTACAGAGCAGCGTGTGTGTGTGTATCCTGTGTGTACAGAGCAGTGTGTGTGTGTGTATCCTGTGTGTACAGAGCAGTGTGTGTGTATCCTGTGTGTACAGAGCAGTGTGTGTGTGTATCCTGTGTGTACAGAGCAGTGTGTGTGTGTATCCTGTGTGTACAGAGCAGCGTGTGTGTGTGTATCCTGTGTGAACAGAGCAGCGTGTGTGTGTGTATCCTGTGTGAACAGAGCAGCGTGTGTGTGTGTATCCTGTGTGTACAGAGCAGCGTGTGTGTGTGTATCCTGTGTGAACAGAGCAGCAGTGTGTGTGTGTGTATCCTGTGTGAACAGAGCAGCGTGTGTGTGTGTATCCTGTGTGAACAGAGCAGCGTGTGTGTGTGTATCCTGTGTGAACAGAGCAGCGTGTGTGTGTGTATCCTGTGTGAACAGAGCAGCGTGTGTGTGTGTATCCTGTGTGAACAGAGCAGCGTGTGTGTGTGTATCCTGTGTGAACAGAGCAGCGTGTGTGTGTATCCTGTGTGTACAGAGCAGCGTGTGTGTATCCTGTGTGTACACAGCAGCGTGCGTGTGTATCCTGTGTGTACACAGCAGCGTGCGTGTGTATCCTGTGTGTACACAGCAGCGTGCGTGTGTATCCTGTGTGTACAGAGCAGCGTGCGTGTGTATCCTGTGTGTACAGAGCAGCGTGCGTGTGTATCCTGTGTGTACAGAGCAGCGTGCGTGTGTATCCTGTGTGTACAGAGCAGCGTGCGTGTGTATCCTGTGTGTACAGAGCAGCGTGCGTGTGTATCCTGTGTGTACAGAGCAGCGTGCGTGTGTATCCTGTGTGTACAGAGCAGCGTGCGTGTGTATCCTGTGTGTACAGAGCAGCGTGCGTGTGTATCCTGTGTGTACAGAGCAGCGTGCGTGTGTATCCTGTGTGTACAGAGCAGCGTGCGTGTGTATCCTGTGTGTACAGAGCAGCGTGCGTGTGTATCCTGTGTGTACAGAGCAGCGTGCGTGTGTATCCTGTGTGTACAGAGCAGCGTGCGTGTGTATCCTGTGTGTACAGAGCAGCGTGCGTGTGTATCCTGTGTGTACAGAGCAGCGTGCGTGTGTATCCTGTGTGTACAGAGCAGCGTGCGTGTGTATCCTGTGTGTACAGAGCAGTGTGCGTGTGTATCCTGTGTGTACAGAGCAGTGTGTGTGTGTATCCTGTGTGTACAGAGCAGTGTGTGTGTGTATCCTGTGTGTACAGAGCAGTGTGTGTGTGTATCCTGTGTGTACAGAGCAGTGTGTGTGTGTATCCTGTGTGTACAGAGCAGTGTGTGTGTGTGTGTGTACAGAGCAGTGTGTGTGTGTGTGTGTATGTATCCTGTGTGTACAGAGCAGTGTGTGTGTATCCTGTGTGTACAGAGCAGTGTGTGTGTGTATCCTGTGTGTACAGAGCAGTGTGTGTGTGTGTGTATCCTGTGTGTACAGAGCAGTGTGTGTGTATCCTGTGTGTACAGAGCAGTGTGTGTGTGTATCCTGTGTGTACAGAGCAGTGTGTGTGTGTATATCCTGTGTGTACAGAGCAGTGTGTGTGTATCCTGTGTGTACAGAGCAGTGTGTGTGTGTGTATCCTGTGTGTACGGGAGCGGCTGTGACATCTCAGGACACACCTAGAACTCACAAACTCCATAGAGACTCCAATAACTATGAGCACATCGTATCGAAGCGCTTGCACAGATGGAAATGCCCGCCGAGTCTTCTCAGACACTCCCTATACAGACAGTTGGCTCAGCACCGTTACAGCAGCAGATATCCGCAAAATGGAGGTAAATAAAGGTCATTACCGATCCGGTGTATGTTCAGCTCAGCTTAGTCAACAAAACAGCATTAACACCGTCGCAAGCTAATGACTCAAGGAAATCCGTCGCGTAAAATGTGACGTAAAGACATTAGACAGGCGGGGAGAGCGTGTGGATGGGCATGCGCAGAGCTCTGACAGTAGTGTTTAGCGCATTTAGTTGTGCACACTGAACACTGCGGGGAGCAGGAATAAGTAAAGTGCGGTGGCAGTAATAAAATATATGTGTGAGGTGATTTTCTCCCCCCAGTGCTGTCCTTTAGGGGAACTGTTGAGGAGTGTGGGAGCTGACTGCAGACTGTGCATGCATTGCCCTGGATTCTACTAACATGTTTTACTATTTGAGTCTCATAGTTACAAGTATGCAGCCATTGAAGTCAGAACATAGTGCTGCCCCCTTAGGGTAAGTTTACACTAGTTTTCAGCTTTCTGAAGAGCAATCCACATTTAAACTGCTTTTTGGAGGGCAATTGACAGGCAGGGAGGAGGCATTTTATTGTCTCCTTACTGCCTATTTGAACCCCTTAAACCCTGCATTAGTGTGCTGCAACTGCAAACTGCATGTAATGTCAGCAATAGCGGGGCACCACCATTCATTTGGATGGGTCACAAATTTATGGATGGTGCGTAACGATAATTTTTTCCCATAATGTGGTGCAAAGCATCACGACTGATATATGTACTCCCCACTTTAACCGCTTTACCACTGTCTAACACAGGGGTGTCAAGCTCAATTTCATTGCGAGCCACTAAAGCATTATGGTTGCCTTAAGGGCAGGTTGTATCTGTAAAACTAGATAAATTTATACCTGGCATTTTTTTACAGGTGCAGGAACTCAACTCCGCCCACCGCTAAACCGCATTGAATGGTGGGTGTGGCCAAAAACTAGGAGTGCATTAGACATGTGCACAGAAATTTTTTTCGTTTTTTTTTTTGTTCCGTTTCGTATGGTCCCGTCTGTTCGTTTCCATTCGTTTTTCGTAAGACGCACGTTTTCCCGTTCGTTCCCGTTCGTTTGTCGTACGACGTGATTTTTTCATATTCTCGATGTAAACACACTTGGCAATTATCAGCATTAATTTCCTCACGCTGTCACAGCATGAGAGGAGAGAGTGGGTAACAGGCTAGTGTGACAGGGGACCTCTGCACCGATCATCAGTGTTCTTCTGTCTGTAACTCCACACAGTGATGCAAGGCTTTCTCTCTGGTGTGGAGAAAGCCTCTTGAGGGGGGAGGGGGCTAGCAGGAGGGTCAGGGCACTCCCTACTTTTCAGATAGAGAAAGGAGCTGTGTGTTAGTGGGTGTCCTGACACTCCTGCTCGCCCCCTCCCCCTCAAAAGGCTTTCTCCACACCAGAGAGAAAGCCTCACATTACTGTGTGTAGTTACAGACAGAAGAACAGGAAGTGAGGATTTCTCAGAAGAAATAAGGACATTTAAAAGCAAAATGGAAGGATGAGGTAAGTGAAGGAGGACTGCACCAAGGTAAAGGAAGCTATTAAGGGATTTTTTTTTTTTGACCTTTACAACCCCTTTAACCACTTAAGGACCCCCGCACGCACATATACGGCCACAGAATGGCACGTACAGGCACAAGGGCGTAAATTTACGTCCCCGCCTAAGTGCGGTTCGGGGGTCCCATCGGGACCCCCTCCGCGGCGTGCGGGGGTCCCCCTGGCTCCGGGAGCGATCCGGGATCAGCGGGCGGATGTCGGTGAATACCCGCCCCCCCGCGATCGCTCCCAGCCAATGGGAGCGCGCTCCCATCCTGTCAGTTCCTCCTCCTGTGTTTACACAGGAAGGAGGAAATGATGTCACCTCTCATCGCAGCGCTGTTTCCCAGCGCTTCTGATGAGAGAAGACATCACAAGTAAGTGTGCACCAACACAACACTGACACACACTCACATAGGCATATTAACCCCTTGTGATCGCCCCCCCCACCCCCCTGTCACAGTGTCACTGAATGCAGTGATCTAATCACTGCATTTAGTGGCAGTGTAAAAAACAGTTAGTGTTAGGTTCAGATTAGCCCCCCCACCCCCCCTAATAAAGTTTTAACCCCCTGATCACCGCCCTAGTTAACCCTTTCACTCCCTATTGCCAGCGTCACTAAGCGATCATTTTTCTGATCGCTGTATTAGTGTCGCTGTTCCCGCTAGGTAGCTATTTTTTTTTTTATTGCGATTTTTTTTTTTTTACTAAAGACATGTGGCTAAATAAATTTTGGCCTAAATGTTTGACTAAAATTTAGTTTATTTGATTTTTTTTTAACAAAAAGTAAAAAATAGTGTTTTTTTTTCAAAAATGTCGCTCTATTTTTGTATATAGCGCAAAAAATAAAAATCGCAGAGGTGATCAAATACCACCAAAAGAAAGCTCTATTTGTGGGAAGAAAAGGACGCAAATTTTGTTTGGGAGCCACGTCGCACGACCGCGCAATTGTCTGTTAAAGCGACGCAGTGCCGAATGGCAAAAACACCTTGGGTCATTTACCAGCGTATTGGTCCGGGTCTTAAGTGGTTAAATACCACCAAAAGAAAGCTCTATCTGTGTGAAAAAAAGGATAAAAACTGAATATTGGTACAGTGCTGCATGATTGCGCAATTTTTTTTACAAAAAGAAAGCTCTATTTGTGGGAAAAAGGACACCAATTTTGTTTGGGAGCCACGTCGCAAGACCGCGCAATTGTCAGTTAAAGTGACGCAGTGCCAAATCGCAAAAACTGGCCAGGTCCTTTACCTGCATAATGGTCCGGGTCTTAAGTGGTTCAAATTGTCCTCCAACAATTGTGTGTTGTCTGATTTTCTGATCGTGTGTACACAAGTCCTTCGGACAAAAGTCCAAAGTACAAAAAGGCATGCTCAGAAGCAATGCTCACCAAACACAACATTAGAAAAACTATGTAGATTCGTGTTTGTTGGCCGACAATTGCATGCCGTTTGTATGCAAGACAAATTTCTGGCCAACGCCCTGTACTACGCTTTGTCCGCATAAAATCCAATTGTGTGTACCAGGTTTTACACTTTAAAAAATAATAATTAAGAGATGTTAAAATGATTGTACGTAGAGTTCAGCTTTAAAAACAAGATTACAATAGCTGCATTAGTATTTCTGTCATAAAGTGTATGTCAAGCCAATCATTTTGTTTCTAGCTTTGTCTAGAGTGCAAAAGGTTTAGGACTCTTCAGGATTTTACTGTGTTATAGAAAATCTCCACCAGGGACATAGACAGACATAGAGCATTTTCATTTACATGTTTGTGTTTCTTCGGAAAGTTCCCCTTCCTGTCTAGTAACACATCAGCAGGACAAGAAATTCGGGGAAAAGCTCTCAGGCTGGATTCACACCTATGCGAATTGAGACTTAAACCGCATCTAATACGCAGAACATTTCTAAATACATTGTTTTCAATGAGGCTGGTTCACATATGTGCGATGCATTCGCACTGCGCATTGCCGAAAAAACGTGTGCGGATTTTATGTCTTGCGTTGCGGCTCAGGTGTGAATTCAGTCCCATTATCTTCTATGGGTACGCAGCTGATTCCCAGATGTGTTCAGTTCTCTTCAGGAATTTCTGTCATTCAGCTCAATACACTTCTCCCCCACTCTCCTCTCACCCGGAACTTCTCCCAGGTCTCCAAATTCGCAGCTAAAACGCAATGGATCTGCTGAACACTTCCCTTATCTATCTGCAGAGATTACAGAGCTGAAATTCGCACCGCACAAGTGTGATTCCGGCCTCAAGTGGAGTCCCAGATGGTAATAACAACTTGACGGCTTCTAATTCTTCTCGACCCTACCAAATAATAAGGAAACTGGTTTTGACTGGACATAGATGTTAACAGGTTCTCATTAAAGGGGTTGTAAAGGAAATGTTTCTTTTTTTTTCATAATAAGCATCCTTTACCTGCAGACATTCCTCTTTTCACTTCCTCATTGTTCGTTTTTGCTCAGAAGTTGCTCTATTTATTCTCTGTTCTGTTCACTTCCTGCTTGTCTGATTGTTACTCACCACCGTGAAGGGAGGCTTTACTGCGGTGGTCAGTGACGTGCTCGCCCCCTCCTTGGAACTACATCTGTGCGGCAGGACGCTCTCTACGCGTACACACGACCGGTTTTCTCTGGCAGAATCCAGCAAGAACCTCGATGTGAGACGTATTCTGCCAAGAAAACCGGTTGTGTGTACACTTTTCGCCGAGCAACCCGTCGAGGAACTCGTCGAGCCAAAAAGAGAGCAGGTTCTCTATTTCCTCGTTGTTCAATGGGAAAATTTGGCTCGACAAGCTTTTTGACTGCCAAACTAGGAACTCGACGGGCAGAACGATGAGTTTCGCCCGACGAGTTTCTCGGTCGTGTGTACGCGGCCTTAGAGACTTCAAGGAGGTGTGAATTACTGGGCGTGCCGCAATGCATACTGGAAAATGTAGTTCTTACATGAACGAGCGCCGCAAACCAGGAAGTGAATAAGAGAACAGAAACTAGAATGCCGGAGGTGATATAGATGAAGCAATTTAATAGGTATTTACTTTTTAACAGAATCATTACACTATTTTGTCTGTCTACCTTGCAGACATTCATTTTAGGCAAAAAAACATTTTTACTTTACAACTCCTTTAAACCCAAATTTTATGCAAGGATAGGAAACACCAACTAACTCAGTTATGTATTTATGAAGGAAAGGGCTACACTCTGATGACAGTACAATATCCAGAACTTTGACAGACAAAACACATTGCGCGCTTTCACCTGGCTGTCTGCATCATGGGGTAATAATTTAGCAGCCTGAAGCAGCACGATTTTGAGTTTTTCCTAACAGTTATGTATTTGCTGAAATAATTCTTAAGAAACAAGTTTTGTCTGACTTTGCTTTGATATTAACCTTTTGTAATCCCCTGCGCACCAGGGCTCAGACTGTCAGGCCGCGTACACACGAGGAGACATGTCCGCTGAAACTGGTCCGCAGACCAGTTTCCGCGGACATGTTCGATTGTGTGTACGGCCTATCGGACAGGTTTCCAGCGGACAAAATTTTCTAAACATGCTTAGAAACTTGTCCGCTGGAAACCTGTTCATCGCACATGTCCGATGGTTAGTACGCCCAACCATCGGACAGAAATCCCGCGCATGCGTCAAATTGATTCGACACATGCGTGGAAGCATTGAACTTCCTTGTTTGAGCACGTCGGTGTCTTCTACGTCACCGCGTTCTCTGTGCACGGGGATTTTGGTCCGATGGTGTGTACACACATCAGACCAAAATATCCCTTCAGACATGTCCGATAAAAAGGTCCACGGACTGGATTCATCAGACATGTCTCCTCGTGTGTACGCGGCCTCAGTATTCTGAAGCCTCTTCTCTGCATCGTACATGTTCTGGCAGAAGAAGAGTAAAATTGTGCTGTTCCATCTTCATTGTCCAATCAGCAGGCTGGAGATATGTTTTTGAACACTGTTCTGCTCATATAGTAATACAGGGGGTGCCTGGATCACAACTACAACTGAACAGCGTGAAGTATTTAGTGTGGTCTGCAGATTGATATAAGCTATTTCCATAGTTTTGGATTGTAACATCAGAAATCTAGGCAATTACAACTAATGTTGGCCATACACTCTACGAAAAATCATCCCAACGAACTTTCGGCCGTGAGCGCAAACGATGGTGCCATCATGTAATGACTGATAAATCGTTCAGTGGACATGCATAAATAAAAATTTGGTTCGTATTTTTTTTTTACATATACCTAGCGCAGAAAGTTCAGACGGGAAACACATTAACCTTCCGATTTATCGTTCGTTCGGCAGAACATTTCCATTTTTTTTTCGGCTCAAAAACGTCCCAACGATTATCGATTTTGTGCCCATTAACTGTTCGAAAAACAAACAAACTGTCTAAACCAGTGTTTTTCAACTCCAGTCCTCAAGGCACACCAACAGGTCAAGTTTTCAGGATTTCTCTCAGATGAAATGGCTGTGGTGATTACTAATGGCCCATACACACGATCCGAATATCGGACAACAGGTTGTACGACTTTTTTCGATTAATAATCGCAAGTAAAATAAAATAGGTTATTAAACTCACGAAAATTCTCATATGACAGAAAAAAATGATCGGAAGTGATGTCACGTGTTGTAATGTATTTGTATTGTATTTTCGGACGACGGCTGTACTGACTAAACGAAAATCGTCCGAGCTGACATCGTACGAGAAAAATTTTCGCGCTTGTCCGATCGAATAATATCGGATAAACGGTCGTGATCGGCTCTCGAAAGTAGTGTACACACGATCCGAAAATCGTACGATCCATCATCGGACGATCTTCGGATCGTGTGTACGGGCCATAAGGCAGTGAAACTGATCAAATCACCTGTGCAAAATAATGGAAAGCCTGAAAACATGACCTGTTGGTGTGCCTTGAGGACTGGAGTTGAAAAACACTGGTCTAAACGACCGAATTTTGGCCGATTTTTTGTATAGTGAATGGCCAGCATAAGCAACGAATACAAATATGTAAAAAGCCCCTGAAGATAGTCTCTAAATTTCGATACCTGGGAGTGGAGGTTCAGTTGCCGATCCATACTTACGTAGCTAATAATTTAACCCCCATGAGGGTGAGATTGAGGGACAGCCTGCAGTCCTGGGCTAAGCTGCCACTGGGTCTTCTGGGCCGCATTAACGTGTTTAAAATGATTTACCTGCCCAGGTTCCTGTACCTGTTTTGGCATGCACCGGTCTATATCCCCAAGAAGTGGTTCACGGGAATTAATAAGATGATCTCTGCGTTTCTCTGGGGACCTAAGCCCACTAGAGTGGCGCTGGACACACTGTATTTGCCTGTACGGGAGGGGGGATTGGCCCTACCTAATCTGCAATGTTACTACCTGGCTGCCCAACTCACACATGTGCACTGGTGGGGGTTCCCTAACCTAGACATTGCCTCAGTGGCGACACAGGCGGCTCTGGTTCATTCATATGAGGGACTCCTTAATGTCCTCTATAGGAATGGCCCATACCCAGAGCAGGGAGCAGGCCTGTTGAAACTGTCGTACAAAATCTTCCATACATGTAATGTCAGGGTAGGTGGGACGGCTCTGGAGAAATCCCCCAATGCTCCTTTGTGGCATAATCCCCGACTTCGTGAGATATTTCAGGTACCAGATGGGTCGTGCTGGGCTGCGTATGGGGTTAAGTACGCCCATCAATTATTTAGAGACGGGGTCTTTAGGACCTTTGTGGATTTGAAATCGGAATATGGGGTCCCCAATACATTCTTTTTTCGGTACCTTCAGCTGCGCCATGCGGTGAATGCCCAATATGGCGGGGGGGTGGTGGCGCTCTCCCCTTCTACAATGGAAAAGATACTAACTGATGGGGAACATGCACAGTTGATTTCCAAATATTATTTTTTGCTGTTGACATCATCTTCTCCTAGAATAAGAAGGGTGCTGTCACAATGGCAGGCAGATATACCGTCCCTCACAGAAGATGCATGGTCAGAGGCTCTGAACACGCTGGTGCCCTCGATGATTTCAGCTAGAGACAAGTTGACTCAGTTCAACTACCTCCATAGGATTTACTATACTCCCAAGCGTCTACACAAGATGGGTAGAAGGGATTCATCAAACTGCACTCGCTGTCACACTGCGGAGGGTGATTTCTTTCATATGATATGGCTATGCCCCCGGGTGGTGAGCTTCTGGAGGGAAATATTAAAATTTCTGGAGGATACTATGGAGCTTCCAAACATTTACTCCCCGGCCAGGTGTCTCCTTGGGGATCTGGAAGAGGAGGAAATCTCGAATTCACAGAAGAATCTGCTTAGAATATTGTTTTGCTATGCTAAGATAGCACTGGCCCTTAAATGGAAGAGTCCGTCACCCCCCTCCCTACAGGACTGGGTGGTCCTGGTAAACAGAGCCGTGCCGATGTATAAATTGACCTACATTGCTAGGGGGTGCCCTAATAAATTTGATAACGTATGGGCTAGATGGGTGGAAAGGGTATCAGGAGAAGAGGCGGTGGCATAAAGATGGGCAATTGAGAGGCAGCTGGAGTGGTGGGCTGGATGGTTTAAATAATATGTACTATGTAATATGTACTGGATGGTTTAAATAATATGTACTATGGAGGTGTGGTGAAAGGCAGGTGGTAGTTTTCTCTTATGATTTTTGTTTATGGTTCATGTTTTTTCTGTTTTTCTCTTTTAATTTTCAACATGCAGTGTATCCTAAGATTTGAGCTGAGAACTGTATGATTCTATGATTGGCGACTGATGTACTTGTCGTATACTGTACGAAAATGTGTACTGTGTTATATCCTTGTATGATACTACCAATATGTACAATAAAATCTACCCTTTAAAAAAATAAAATAAATATGTAAAAAGATGTTGCCTTCAGTGAAATCTGCATATCTAAATAATTCATTGGGATTAAATATATATTAACATTTTTACCGTTGAGCTTGGTTTTCCACCTCTGTTCTGGTTGCTAAAGGACAAATATTTATATTTTTAGAGGATATTTGTCTTTGAGTTACACAGCCAACTACAAGAGGATTGTACACTGGCAAACAAAAAAAAACTGTGGGCCAACACCAAGTAAAGCCTTCCATGATTAAAGATAGACCTTGCAAGAAGTAGACTTCCTAGCTTTTAACATTGTAGGAATCACCAACTCAAGAATGCCCGTTTATAATCTCCAAAAATCTAAAACAAAAAAAAAAAAGTGGATTTTTTTTTACTCACCCTAAATAGCTGTTGCTATGCGGAAGTGCCAAATGTGCCTATTCATCCTCCGTGGTGGATTCTCTTCCTCCTCCTACACTCGGTGTCTTGTTGTAAATGGGGCGCGCTGCATTCTGGGAACTGTGTGTATCCCAGAAAGCAGCCTGCCCATTCACAAAGCGCCGCGCTGCTCGCACATGCGCAGTAAAAAACAGGCAGTGAAGCCGCACGGCTTCACTGTCTGTTTCCCTTACTGTGGATGGTGGAGCCTGGAGCTGCCAGGATCGAGGATGGGCCACGGCGGGGGCTGACATCGCTGCTGCTAGGACAGGTAAGTGTCCTTATTAAGAGTTAGTAGCTGCTGACTTTTAATTTATTTTTATTTTTTTAATGGAACCTCCGCTTTAACAACCATGCTATTAATGCCCATGGAATGTCCACTAGGCGGCCTACCAGGTCCAAATTCCACATTCGCCCAGCCAATGTGGAGCGATAAGAATCACCGGAATGCCCTCATTCTCGACCCCAACAAAGAAGAAAGATGTTTATTTTCTGTGTCCAGACCTTGCCAGCTAAGGACGTCTGCCTGCCAATTGTCTACCTCTGAAATCTAAATGACAGACAAGGCCAGCAGTAAAGTTTTGCTCAGGATGGGATCTGACCTTGGATAGTTGATGATTGCTACTATTATGGCGCTGTCTGCCTGTCAGGACGAGCAAATTCATGCCTGTGCCCAAAGAACTGCACACGCTCATGGAACTGTCCACGGACCTGTGCACAGAATCTTAGCCGCACATGTATCGGAACATTTGCATGCACATGAGCAGGCACATATGCATTGACTTAGGGGCCTAGTGGTCTATTTAAAGCACTGTGTTCTGACCTAGAATGGCATACTAGCTCATTATGTATTACTTAACCTGAGATCGAAGCTCCCGCAGCGGTGCTCGTTCCTCTCCTCCATTTTTCCCCGAGTGTCTTCCTCGTATCGCGGCTCCGGTGCGGTGACTGGTCAGAGCCGCAATGACGTCACTCCCGCGCATGTGTGCGCTGCCACCACCGGTGTGACTTCTCCCTGAATGTGTGCCCTCACAGAAAAAGAGGGTCAAATGTTTTAGAGACATCCAAACTACTCTGTGCTCCAGAATGTTAATATGGAGCTTGGCTTCCACCAATGACCATGGCTTGTGAGCCTGAAGTTGGTTTGATCACTTTCCAGTGATAGGGAAGGACCTCCCTATTGTTAAGGCTGAACACGTACAGAATAGGGTAGAGTTATAGGGGAGGTGCCCAGGGAGCATGTCCTCTAAAGCTTTGCCTGTGTCCAATCACCTGAGCACACAAGCCTAAAACCCAGGGTCTGAATTCATCAACTGTGCCCTGTACATGTACAGTTAAGATAGACACTACTAAAAGCAAGAAAACCCTTGATTAACATTTCCTACGTTTGGGTAAAAAAATGAGCTTA